>PKMM01023027.1:996098-1032726 GCA_002933915.1 Eutrema heterophyllum | reverse complement strand
TGATCACGACAGCTTCTTGCTTGATAGCATCCAGAGCAACCCAAAGGGTTACAAACTTTGCGCAACCGAAAGGGTTACAAACTTTGCGACAAAGGCAAATGAGACCATCAGTTAGGAGGAGGAACCTTGCAACACCGGCAAATCTTGATTATCCAAACCACTCCAAACAACAAGGAATTTTGGGAAGAAAAACTGCTTCAAAAAAGCAGAACAAACATCAAAGAAAGCTTTTTTGAGTGCCAAACAGTCTGCTACAAAGGCAGAAATGAGGTGACTTCGAGGATCTTCGAAACACCAATCCTTTCGGCTAAGAACATAACAAAGAACTTCCGAAAAATGTTGAAGGACCATCCCATGCCACGAGATGAGACGGCAAGCCCAACAACCCCCGAAGAAAAAGAAGAACATAAAACATAATGAATATGGGCTTTTGTTTGTTTGCGACTCGCGAGAATGGATTTGTGTTGAGATTTCAGAAAAAACTTTATTCGGGTTCGGCGTAAAATTATCTAAAATTCTGGGGTTGGAATGATAATACCTATTTTGAAAGGACCAAAAATTAGAAATTAGAAAAAACTCGTCGGCCGCATTAGGTTTGGTACTAAAATCCCTAAAACCCTAAAACAAAACACTCAATCTCAGAAAAAAACAGAGAGCTTACTCCGTCTCCCAAATCAATCCTCTTCCCAAAAGATGCGGCCGTTAGACGAGAACGAGACGACCGTCGTCTTCGAGAAGATCTTCAAATTCGTTGGAAATAACCTCAAGAACATCGTCGAGAACCCCTCGCACGAAGGACCCGACCCAGAATCCGGCCGTTATTGCTTCCGCCTCCAGAAAAACAGAGTCTACTACGTCAGCGAGTCCCTCGTGAAGCGAGCCACAAACATCTCCCGGAAAAACCTGGTCTCCCTCGGAACCTGCATCGGGAAATACACTCACGCCGGGAGCTTCCACCTGACCATCATGTCGCTCAATCTCCTGGCGGCGAACGCTAAACACAAGGTATGGCTAAAACCCACATCGGAGATGTCGTTTCTTTACGGGAACCATGTGTTGAAAGGAGGATTGGGGAGGATTACTGATAGTATTGTTCCCGGAGATGGAGTTGTCGTGTTCTCGATGTCTGATGTTCCGTTAGGGTTTGGTATTGCGGCGAAGAGCACTCAGGATTGCCGGAAATTGGATCCTAATAATATCGTTGTGCTTCATCAAGCTGATATTGGGGAGTATTTGAGGGATGAAGACGAGCTTTGAAAAAGTTCAAAGGTTTAGTCTTTTTTTGTGGGATGTTTCTGCAGTTTTATGTAAGTGGGGTCTTAGTTTTGATTCTGCTTGTTGTTTTAAGCTATTTTGAGTTCTTAAGGTATGTAGTTGTTACAAATTTTGTGGAACATGATGCTGGATCTATGAAAGTCTTGATTTTTATGAATTTGTTTGAGGTGTTATGGCTGTTTTTGTGAGTTTCCTGAGTAATTTAAAAGCTAAAATCATACAATACATATGGAAGATTTTCAGATCTGTAAGCTGATAGTTAAGATTTGTGTTCGAAACAGCTTGCTTTGCTTTAGATTTTATAGCTCAAAAAGCTTCAAAATGTTCACAAGCTTGAAACTTTTTCAGTTAACTAAGCACATAGAAGGATACCAGTATCTGTTGGTTGTGTATTGCCAAATAATGTGGAAGCACACATATTTTGCATACAATTATGAGCTCATTCTGGTGAACCTATGTATATGTTCTCCTGGCCCAAAGAAACTTCTAGAAATTGGGATTTGTTCACACCAGAGATAGCTCCATAAAATATGAAATTCGTCATGTTTTCACTTGATCCTTTCTCTAAAGTGCAATCGAACCCGTCTATCGAATGCATTACAAAGCCCTCTATCGAATGCATAGATGATAGATGTTAACTTATGTTGGCCCTTTTGGGTTTAGAAAACTGTGTAATGTCGATATAAACTATATTTGATATTTACAGTCACAAAGCCCGTCTAGCTCAGTTGGTAGAGCGCAAGGCTCTTAACCTTGTGGTCGTGGGTTCGAGCCCCACGGTGGGCGTATTTTTTCATTTACATTTCTTTTCTTGATTTTAACGCAAGTTTTGACTCGGAGGGTACACCTACAAGTACATAACAGCGGGAAGATCCTCACGGATTGTTACGCAACATAAAAATGTGAATGGTCCTTAGAAATAATTTTTTTTTATCATACAACATCCAAAGTCAAAACCTTACAATATATATGGTACCACTTTGTTCCTCTCTCTCCTATCTCTCTCACTCTCTACTGGAGACTTTTGTCTCTGTCGCCATTTCCGCCAAAGGCTCTAACATCACAATCTGAGTAATTTGTTGTGTCTTCAATCTGTGCAATTGAAGCCATGACAAACTGAAAGCCAGATTATGAGAACAAGTAGTAGCAAGATCCCGAGAACCACAAGTTTTATCTTCATGTTCTGGTACCACAATTTCTTCCTTACTTGTGTCCCTTGTTTCTTGTACTCCTGCGCCTAAAAAGGTTCAAATATACATAAATTAAAGTGGCCTATTTCAGAGAAGATCAACTATAAATAAGGTCAAGTATTTAGTGTTTGAGGTCAAGTTTGCCCTTTACCTGTGAGCGTAGATTCTCGGTCTTATCAGTAAGAACCGTTAGATTCTCCCCTCTGTCGATTGCCTGCGAATAGATCAACAATATTGGATATGTACAAGTATAAATGCACAGTGATTTGTCTCTGCTTTAAGGGGACATAGTGAAATACGTAATTGCTTTTTCGCAGACCCATCATTGTAAAAGGTTAAGTAAAGGAGAATGATTGATTGTCTAAGTGTGCAGAAAGACATAGGTGAGAATGCAATAGAAACTATGAGAGCTAATTATGTGCATTACCTTGTCAATATTCTCCAACATTATACTTTTAACTTCTGAAACTTGAGCCTTGACTTTTATTAGTTTTTCAATCTCCTCTGCATGGTCAACAATATACTTCATGTGTTCTTTCATCACCGGCCTGCAATTTTCCGTTACCATTTTCGTCAAGAACGAAATCTCTCACATCTATTCATTATAGTCCCCCAAAAGTTTTAAGGTAAGTACCCGAACTCCTTGTTCAGACTTTTGGCGATAGCTGTACTTGCCTTTCCACCCCCATATCTTTTCTTGAAATCAGCTTTCACACGCTCCAGAAATGCGATAGAAATTTGTTTGCTAAGAGAATCTTTTGCCACAACACAATATGCTGAAAACGTAAAACAAGGAAATATGTCATTTTCAAGGAGGGTTCTATAAGTGAAATGCACCTATATATTATTTTTGCAAGATATAAGTATATGACATAGCGAAGAATATTCAAGAGGACGCATCATATCGGAAGAACTATGTCTCCTCGTAACATTGATAACAACATGAAGCATTAATCAGTTTCTGTGTCCTGTAAAGATTAAAGGACAACACACATATAAGCAAATGATCTATCGCCGTTTAATTGGATAGAAGTAACAAGTAGACTCTACTTGAATCATAATAATGATAAATAACACTGTCTAAGAACTTTTAAACTTGTATATATTATTGCTAATAGGGAGATTCCAATCCAGGGAACAACACTGTTCAGTCAAAATCCTGCCTCATGCATGCCAAAGATGGAATTTTTTTATAGTGGAACCTAATCCACATGATATGTTAGATTTCAATGATCTAATTGTCCGAGTTAAATGTAAAACGCATGAGCAGTTTCATCTCCAGAGTCATAACTAGTTCCTATAGAAAGACTGGCACAAACATCTCCAATGATCTTCCCGCAATTTAAGATGCCAGAAGTGATAACAAGTAGACTCTACTTGAATAATAACGCGAAATAAACGCAGTCTAAAAACTTTAAAACCTGTATATAGTGCAAAATAGGGAGATTCCAATTAAAGGGACAGCAGTGTCTAGTCAAATCCTACCTCATGCATGCCAAAGATGGAAACTTTATACAGAGTGGAACCCCATTCATATGATATACCCTCATGCGTGTGTTTTCATCTCCAAAATCATAACTGGTTCTTATAGAAAAACAGGCAAAAACATCTCCAATCTGCATCACGTAAAGGTATCTCCGCAGATAGGACGCGTAATGCGTTAACCATACAAAAAAAAACAGGAAATATACTAAAAGATTGTACACAGAAACTAGAAAACAGTCAAGAATTTGAGGTGTTCTGTTACCAATTGAATCTTCAAAGAAAACCAAACCAAATCAGCAAAAAAAGGAATCCACGAAATGCCCTAAGATTCAGATGATGCACATCAGCTAATCCTAAGCTAGATCCATCAAAACCTTACTAGCTTCAAGCTAAACAGCGCTTTTTCGAGACAATGTTCGTTTCCCGAGAAAATTAATAGAGAGAGAGGGAAACAAACCGTAGCCATCTTCGACGAGGAAGTTGAAGGTATGGTGATCGCAGTTGTAAGTGAACTTGCTGTTGCTGGAGGAAGGAAGCTTCTGGAGACACTGAGCAGCAATCGACGGGAAATTACCGGTGAACTCGGTATACTCGGCCAGAATCATAGTGCCTCTGGCGACGAAGCTGTAGATAAACGATTCCTGACCCATTGAGTCGCCACCGAGTCGGCTCAGGCAGAGAGAGAGAGAGAGAGAGAGAAAGTTTTGATCTTTACCTTTGCTGCAAAGGAACAAGTATTTTTCCCGTGTACTCACTACTATAACTTTACTCCATTTCTCTGATTCGCTTTTTTTGAATCCCTCTTTTTCATAAAAAGTGTCACAAAAACATAGTAATAAATTAATAAAAACCAATGTTTTCAACTTTTTATGTGACAGTAATATTTTAATTTCTAGTTTATATCCATAGGGGTGATTTAACTAGGTAGATAATAAAGTTAATTTGAAAATTAGGTAGTTGTTGACAAAAAAAAAAAAATTAAAAAATTAGGTAGTTATTTAAGAGAAGGAAATTTTATCCCATAAGTATTCTTTCAATTTATGCTACGAAAATGTCATTCATCATAAATATTTTTTTTTTTGATGTAGGTTTGCCGGCGACACTGTTCATCAACCGGCTTGAGACTCAAAGTCACAGATACTATTTATCATCGTTATTCGTTATCATATCATAAAAACTAGGTAGGTAGTCCGCGCTTTGCGCGGACAGAGAGTTCTATCCATAAACCTTAATTATGTCATTCCAAGTTTTATAGATGCTGAATCAAAACATGTTTATTGATCTCAATTCAATATGATTAAAACAGATTTTCAAAAACGTAAAACAAAACTTTATGTTATAAACCGAAGAGAATGATAACAACCACTTGAGACATATATCATCAAAATAAAGCGAACCCAAAAAAGTAAACATCATCCAAAATTAAACACCCAAAATGCAATACAAAATAAGTGTATGAAACTCACAAACCAACTGAATTAAGACAAACGCGCGTTATTCGTCTCCACATAATCGTTTTTCGTCTTCTTCTTTTTTTCTCTTCTTTATTTTTGGTTTTTCTTCTTTATCGTCTTTTCCTTATTCTTCTTCATCGTTTTCCACATTTATTTCTCATCGCCCTCATTCTCTATGTATTTTCTTACTTCTTATTTTTCCGGTTTTTCTTTGTCACGTCTTCTTCTTCATTCTCATCGTCTTCGACTTCGACTTCTTCTTCTTCTTATACTTCTTTTTCGTCTTCTTTGACTTCTTCTTCATCATCTTTGTATTCTCTCAGTCCTTCTTCTTCTTCTTTTTTCAGGTTTTAAAAGCCTTATTCATCCTCTGCTTCTTACTTCTCCTTCGTCATCTTTGTCTTATCCAAACTATTCTTCTTCGGTTTTTCTCCGTCTCTTTCTCATTTTCACCTTCTTCTACTTCGTCTTCTTCATCTTCATCTTCAAGTTAAAAAACAATTCGTTGTGGTTTAGCTCTGATTTTGTTTCGGTTTGAATCTGGTTTAGCTCCCTCTTATTCACCTTTCGGATTTTCTTCTTCCTCATCATTTTCTTCTTCTTTTTCATCGTCTTTGACTTTTTCTTCTTCCTCTTATTTATCTTTCTCTTTTCTTATTCCTCATCTTTTCTTTCCTCTTCTTCATCGTCTTCAACTTCAACTTCTTCTTCCTCTTCTGATTTGTCTTCTTCCTCGTCCTCTTTCGCTTTGTTATATTCTTCTTCTTATTCTTTATATTTCGGTTTTTTCTTCTTCGTATTTTCCTTATTCTTTTTCATCGTCTTCGATTTCTCCTTCCCCGACTTTTTCTTATTTGTGTTCTTCTTCCTTGCCCCATTTCAATGCATTTGTCTTCCCTTTCTTCATATTTTCCTTCTTCCTCTTCTCCATCGAATTCGTTTTTCTCTTCTTCCTCTTATTCATCTTTCAGATTTTCTTCTTCGTCGTCTTTTCCTTCTTCTTCTTCATCGTCTTCGACTTCTACTTCTTCTTCTTTGACTGATTCTTCCTCTTATATATCTTTTGATCTTCTTATTCCCCATCCTTTTATTCATCATCGTCTTCGTCTCCTCCAATTTTTTTATTTTGATTTTTCTTCGTCTTCTTCTTCCCTCTCATTCTTCATCGTCTTCGTCTTTTCAGAATTCTTATTATTACGGTTTTTATTTCTCTCGTCTTTACCAAGCTAAAAGGCAAGCAACGAAAATTGTCACATATTTGTTTGTTGCTTTATATGGTGTTTGTTTGCTGTCAATGTTAATGTTCGTGTTATGGAGGCTTTCTTTAGATTTGAATTGTTTTGGGTTTCAAAATTGTCATCATGGTTTTGGATTCCGATCACGACCCTATTCTCCTTCTTTCTTATCTTGAATTTTTGCAGTTTGAGTTTGTTGTATGTAATTTGACCATCTCTACCTATAATGCATCATAGATTTTGTTTAACCCACGCTATTTTGTAGTCGAGAAATTTAGTACATCTTAAGTGTTACTATTTCCCTTTGCCTTCTTAAATATTTATTTTGATATGAATGGCTGTTTTTGATTCTATGAATGGATGTTTCTTAATCTAATGATTGACTATTGTATCGGTACCAATATGCTTAATTTTGTATAGTTTGTACTTTTTATTGATCTTCTTATAGCTACGTAACACCTATTCAAATTCAAATGCAATGCTCTCCTTATTAACACTCTGTAATTTCAAGTACTCTCCTTCTTCATCCTCATCGTTTCCGACTTCTACTTCTTCTTCCTCTTATACATCTTTCGATTTTCTTATTCCTCATCTTTTTTTTTCATCTTCATCATAGTCTTCAACTTCTACTTCTTGTTCCTCTTTTGTTGTGTCTTCATATTCTTTTCTTCTTCTTTTTTATCTTTCAGTTTTCTTCTTCTTCGGATTTTTCTTCTTCTTTTCCATCGTCTTCTTCCTCATCACCTTCGTCTTCTTTGTTTTCTCCGACTTCCTATTCTTCTGGTTTTTCTTCGTCTTTTTCCTCATTCTTTACTTTGTCTTATTCCTCCTCTTCTCCAAATTCTTCATCTTATCCTCGTTTAAGGGCTTCATTGTTGATCGTATAAATCACACAAGGATAAAAAGAGTTGAAAGATCGATCGGTATCTTGTTTTTATTAAATCGAACTCGTCGGAGTTTACAAAAATATTCTTAAGTCGATAGTGAAGTCGAAATTGGATTTCGAGCTCTCACTTTCTCTCTCTAAAATCTATTTTTTCTCCTCTTTCAAATGTAATCGGGGCTTCGTTATTTATAAGCCTCATCGGCGGTTTCGACAGGTTCTCCGAATCCGGGAAAAGCTTCGCGAATCCCGGATTAGAAAGCTAATTAATCTTCCTTTTCCGTGTTTTCCGTAAAGTTCTGCGAATCCCGGAAGTGGGTTCTGATTACGACAGGTTGATACCTACGAGCTCGGCACATCGCAGGTCGGTAGTAGCGTGATGTCTTTTTTTCTTTATCGATCTCGAGCCGTCGTCGATCGAGAATAACTAGACCGATCTCGGTTCGAGATAAGGAATTGAGTTCGGCCTTCACCGAGCTCGATGGTTGGTCGTTTTGGACTCTTTTCACCGATCTTGAACCGTCGTCGATCGGGGCGTGATTCGCCGACCTAGATTCAAGTACAGCATTCATTCAGATTCTCTTTTTACCGATCTTGAACCGTCGTCGATCGGGGCGTGATTCGCCGATCTAGATTCAAGTTCGGTAATCATTCGGATTCTTTACCGAATTGTTGGTTAATAGTCTCTCGTGGACCATTCTTTCAAGTTCGGAGGTCGGCGACCGTTTCGTGGTCTTTCTTTTCGGGTTCGAACCGTCATCAACCGAGATCAATTCGGCCGGTCTCGGTTCAAACCGGGCTAAACCGGGGAGTGCTAAACTCACCACCAACAATTAGTCCCCCCCCAGTTCGGCGAATGAGTTTTGAGTTCGTCGAAGTTACTGAAGAAATTTTAGTCCGGTTGGAATTGAGATCGGTTCTTTTGTTGATCCAAATTTCAGCGGTTTCTTTATCGAAAATCTTTTGAATTCGGCAAATCTCGAAAAGACGTGTCGGTCCGGTTTCCATAACCGTTGCGTAAATCATGGGATCGCGTCGATTTGGCTCCTTTAACCCTCGCGGAAATCGAGGAGTTGCCATAATTTCTTTTCTCTCTATAAATACCCTCGAGCCCTTCCGATCCTTCACTTCAATATCCCGCTTATAAAAGGTACGCCACTTTCTCTCTCTAGCGCTCTCCCTTCTCACTAGTTTTTTTTTTGCGTTTAAACTTTTCCGATCTTCCTCCGCCGTGATTCCTCCGATCTGCTTCGAAGATCTTCAAACTTTCCGATCTATCTTCAAGCTGTTCTTCACCAAATTGCTTCAGTTTTATTTCATTAGATCGAGATGAGTTCCGGTTCTTCTTCGTCTTCTGTTAATGACCGAACTCCTTCCCCGCAAAATCCGAACATCGATCTTTTGTTGTTCGTCTCTTCGTCAGATCCGGCTGATTCATCTGACGACAGTCTGAGTGGCGTTCGACAAGAGTTGGTCAGACGGATCTCACGCCATGCTTCTGCCGTTCCTAGTTGTTCCCGAGCTGTCATCCAAGTTCCGCGTCTTATGGATAGAGATAGTCGTGAAACGGATGCTCAAGTTCAGTTCGTAGATGAGCATGTTGCCGAGGTGATCAAGTTCGGCCTGAGTCGACTGCCGACCTCGGTAGTAGACAACTTATCGAGGTGAGCGAGCAACTTCGGCTTGATGGGAGGTTGGCTATCGAGCTGGCCGAGGCTGAAGAAGAAAAATTCCCTCCGGAAGAGAATGTTGCTCCTTTGGCAGTTCGCAAAGTCATAAAGCCGCCCACTGTCGAGCCGACCCGATCAACCGGGGTTACCGTTCGACAAACTTTGGAGCGATGCGGAGCTCCTGACGATATTGTCTTTCGTAACCGAAATGAGGATCAGAGATCTTGGGATGCTCCTGAGGGTTACGTATGCGTATATGAAGATTATTTCAGAAGTTGTGGACTCAAATTTCCGCTGCCCGAGCTACTGTACTTGTACTGCGCACGCCGTGGCGTAGCGATATCCCAACTTCAACCTGCCACGATTATCAATATCGTCAGTCCTTGGGGAGGATTGCGACATCCCGATTAATGTCTGGGTGTTTGAGAGGCTCTTCCGCGTGAATATCGCCAAACAGAAGCCTTGGTACTTGTCGGCAAACGCGAAACCGGAATATGACCTTGTCACATGAAGCAAACCGAGCAAGGTCAACAGCTGGAATACTCGTTACTTTTATCTCCAGATTGATGACCTTTCAGTAGAACGGCCCGACGGCAATTACCGGACTCGATGGAGGATCCCCATCGGTAGATATCGGTTTTTTCTTAGCATTTTTTCCAATTTATCTTGTCTAACTGTTTTCAATTTGTTCTTTTCAGTCCGTCATACCCCGAGCATCCTTACAACGATCCAAGGTTTTTCGTTCGAGCACGAGAACATGTTAAGTGCGGCTGGGAAGATTCGTTGGCCGGAGGCGTATCAGGAGAAGCTTGATTTGAAGGCTAAACGAGTTCTTAGAGGTACGTCTCTGGCAATTATTTTCATTTTGTTCGACATCGGTATTTCTCCAATCCCGAACTGCGTATGCTACAGCCAATCCACTTGGTAGGAAACGAACGAAGAAGATGAAGATCGATGACATTCCTGACATCGATTACGATATGGAGGATGACAAGGACCTTGCCGAGGTCTCTCCCAACCAACAGGTCGAGCAGGTCGTTGCTGAGGAGCAGGCTGCCGAAGAGGAGACGGTGGAGAGAGAAAAGCCGTTTGGTGAAGGGGAGCAGGTTCCTCTCGAAGGGGAAGCAAATCCCGAAACCGATCTGGAGGCCGAAAGGCGGAACAAGAAGAAGAGGAAGAGTTCGTCAAAAAGGTTGGCGAGGCAGGCTGCGATAGGACCGAGCTCCCCTCAGGTAGGCGATAATTTAATGGCGGTGCGTACCGATGTTGATGGGGAAAATCTCTCAGACCGGTCTGCCGTCTCAAAAAGACAACGAACTGCCGGACCATCGGCCAATTCTGTCAAGTTCGATTACGACAAGGACGAGCCCGTTATTAATGATGCGGGAGCGTGCGCTGATCTGTATCGTCAACTGAATTTCGGCATCCAAGAGCTGCCTCCAACCAAAGACCTTTTCCAGTCTGATGGTTACAAGAAGCTAGCTCGTACTACTGCCGACCTTTTCCAGTTTGATGCTTACAAGAGTCTGATGCTTACAAGAAGCTGTTTTTTTTTGTTTTTTTTGTTTTTTTTGTTTTAGATCTGAGGTACGGCGTATGACGACCTTCTTTTATCCCCTTTGCAGATGGTGGCTCAGACGAACGAGCTTGTTGGAACTTACGACCGCGAGCTCGGTATCGCGCGTCGTGAGGCCATCGAGGTTGGAGATGTTGCCAAGGAACTGCAGAAGGAGCTGCTTGCTGAGCAGGCGAGATCGGAAGCCGGTGACGTGGCTTTTGCCAAACTTAAAATGGAGCTGCTCGTCGCAAGAAAGGCGTATGCCGAGGTTAAGGCAGACAGGGACGCGGTCGTCCAAGAGCTGAAGGACGAGGTGATTCGTCTGAAGGGGACCCGTACAAGGGAGATCGAGAAGAGAAAGTAGGTGACGGAGAAGTGTCAAGCTCGCCTCCAAAAGGTGAAGGAGCATCTTGCTGCGATTGATCGGCGAAAGACACCGTTCCTCGGCATCAACCAACTCCATGGAGTTCTCAGCTTTTGTGACGTTCTTGAAAAGAAATACGGCATCGCTGTTCCGCCGGCCCGCATTGAAAAGCTGAAGAAGCTTAAGGCTGAGAAGTCGGCGGAGTATGAATCCATTGCCTGTAACGAGCTTACCGCGGAGGATCTCACATTGTCGCCGTTCATCGATCCCATTCATCCGGAGATCTCCCAGCCGATTGGGGTAGAAGTCCCTCCGGGTCTGGATACGTTTGGTTCAAATCAGCCCGCGATATCGGGCGACCGAGCAAGAGAAATGAGAGATGAAGATGTCTGATTTTTTTTTTACTTGCTTCTGCTGGTTTGGCGAACTCTTTTATGCCCGAGGGGCTTTCGTGTAAACTCTCCCCTTTGTTTTTTGTAAACTCTTTTTGCCCACGAGGGCTTTAATGAATTCGGTATTACTTCTTCCGTTTTGTTTCAGTTTTTGATTTTGATCTCGGCTTTATATTGTTCGTATGTGAATATCGAGTTCGGCTTTTTGTGAGGTCGTAAAATGATACGATCCTCTCGAGTTCATCGTACACCAAAATGGGGCCGTAAATAGATACGGTCTTAGCCGGGGTATAAAGGATGAACTCGATTGTACGATCAATTCGAGATCGGCGATCATTCGTAGATCGGCTTACTAGTTTGCGATTGTTGAGAAATCGGCTTATCGATTTTGCGATTGTTGAGAAATCGGCTTATTTTTGCGAGAGGAAACGTTCTGCTTTACCTTGGAGCTTAGCATAAGAGTGCATTGGTAGCTCGTCTTAAGATACTCCAGGTCTTTCCAGATCGAATCGGAGTGTGCGAGATCGACTCGGCTTATTTAGCTCGGATGATCTGAGAGCGGATATAGTGCGGAACTGGTCCCGGCTTAACATGGAAAGTGTGTTATCCATAGCACCATGAGGATGCATGCGAGACAAAGCTCGGCTTATTCATTTATACCGATCGCCTGGCCAGGGCGTTGGTGTGGAAAACCGCGATGGTTTAAGTACGAACTTTTTAAGTTCGGTTTTTCGAAGATGCGAACTTTTCATGTTCGGCTTTTTTCGAAGGTACGAAATTTTTTTTTTTTTTTTTTTGAAAGATCGATCGTTTCGAGTTTGGTTTCGCGAAGATGCGAACTTTTCAAGTTCGGCTTTCGAAGATGCGAACTTTTCGAGTTTGGCTTTCGAAGATGCGAACTTTTCGAGTTCGGCTTTCGAAGAAGCGAACTTTTCGAGTTCGGCTTTCGAAGATGCGAACTTTTCGAGTTCGGCTTTTTGTTGAATATGCGAACTTTTCGAGTTCGGCTTTGCGAAGATGCGGAATAAAAATTTTATTAGTCACAGCTGCACCCGTGGTGGGTTGCCTACGTACCCCCGTGAGAGAGGGATCAAGTCAATCGTAGTTCATCTTACATTTTTTTTTACGATGCCGAACTTAGTAATAATAGCGCTTGAGATTTATTGAGTTCCATGATCTCGAAATCGGGGTTCCGTCCATCTTCATAAGTTCGTAGACGCCTGGTTTGGCGACCCGCATTATCTGATATGGGCATTCCCAATGGGTGCCGAGCTTGCCAGCGTTTTTCTCTTCGGTCCCTTGGAAAACTTTTCGTAGAACAAGGTCACCATCTTCAAAATGTCGACCTCGTACTTTCTTGTTGTAATAGCGTGCTGCTAAGTTTTGGTAGTTATGTATTCGGAGTAACGCTTGTCCTCACAGTTCCTCCAGGCCGTCGAGATTGTCGAGCATCATTTTATCATTGAGGCCGGGATTTTGTGTGAGCATTGTTCTGCGTATGGTCGGGATGTAGATCTCGGCCGGACATAAAGCCTCCGAGCCGTATGCTAAGAAAAATGGAGACTGTCTGGTAGACCGCCGAGGTGTAGTTCGATGAGACCAGAGGACTCCGTCTAGCTCGTCGGACCATCGTCCCTTCTTCGCATCCAACCTCTTCTTGAGTCCGTCGATCACGGTTTTATTAGTCGCTTCTGCCTGACCGTTGCCTTGTGGGTATCTCGGTGTTGAGAAACTTAGTCGGATTTTCCACTTTGCACAAAAGTCACCGAACGACGTTGAAATGAACTGTGGTCCATTGTCGGTGATGATCTCATATGGCACTCCGTGTCGGCATATGATATATTTCCAGACAAAATTTTGAACATTGAGAGCTTGTATCTCGACGTACGATTCGGCCTCAACCCATTTGGTGAAGTAATCGGTCATAACGAGGATGAACTGCTTATGTGTCGTTGAACGCCGTAGTGGACCGATGATGTCCATCGCCCATCGCATAAAAGGGTAAGGTGCAGTTGACGTTGCTAATAGTTCGGTAGGTAGATTAATCATCGGACTGTGTCGTTGGCACTTGTCGCATTTTGCGACAAACTTCTCACAGTCTTTCAACATGGTCGGCCAATAGTAACTGGCCTTTTTTATTTTCAGAGAAAGGGAGTGCCCTCCGGAATGATTTCCTCATGTTCCTTCGTGCACCTTTCTCATGACTTTGTCAGTGTTGTTACTCGGTACGCATATCAGCAGGACTCCCGCGGTGCTCGATCGGAATAATTCCCCATCGAGGACGACGTACGAGGCTGCTCTCATCTTAAGTCGCCGAGCTGCCCATCTGTCCGTTGGGACCTGTCCGTCGCTGATGTACATCTTGAGTTCGGTGGTCCAATCCTCGGGTTCCTCGTCCTCTTCTGCCTCAATATCAATCGGGACGTGAAGTCCCTCGGATTCTACATTGTTGTCATCGTCGGACTGATCCCGTAGATCGGGATTTTGCGTAAAATCTAGCTCGGGAGTAGTTTCCAGGTTGATCTGCCGGGATGGTACTTTTCTAGCCTTTCTCGTTTTGAGTTTTGCAACCGGTAATTCGTCGTAATTACGGCCGCGCGTTGTTACTAGACATGCTTCTGGTTTCTCGATACTCGGTTTTGGAATGCTTTTGACCGGAATTGTTCGCTTCAGATGGGGGTCCGAGCTGGATGCAAGGGCGGCGAGTGCGTCGGCAGATGCGTTCTCCCCTCGTGGAATTTTAGTAAGGTCGAAGGACTTGAAATCGGTGGCGAGCTCCTTTACGAGTTTGAGGTATGAATTGGCTTGCGACGAGTTGAGAGTTGCAATATGCATGTACCCGAGTCGCTCTGATGGCTTTAGCCAGTCGGAGTCCGGCGATTAGTGCTTTGTACTCGGCTTCGTTGTTTGATGCATTGAATTCCAGCCGGAACGATTGCTCCAAGATTTCTCCAGTTGGCGACTGTAGACGGATGCCCACTCCCGACCCGCGATGGGAGGATGACCCGTCGACGTGCAGGATCCATTGCTCGGTGGTCGAGATGTCGGTATTGATAAATTCTTGCGGCAGTTCGATGAGGAAATCGGCGATTACTTGTGATTTGATAGTCGTCCGACTTTTGTAATCGATATCGTACTCGCTTAGCTCGATTGCCCATTTGGCGAGTCTGCCTGACTGAGGATGGTGATTGAATGTGATTGGAAGTACGGTCAAAGCTTTCGGGCTGCGGTGACCACGGCAAGGGCGAGTTTTTCAAGTGTGGGGTATCGTGCCTCGGCCTCGCCTAACGACTTGCTAACGTAGAAAATAGGCTTCTGCTCGCCTCGGTCTTCCCGAACCAGTACCCCGCAGACAGCCGACGTGGAAATCGCGATATAAAGGTAGAGAGTTTCTCCGTTCTCAGGTTTGGCCAAGATTGGGGGAGTCGATATGTACTTCTTAAGCTGTGTAAATGCGTCTTCGCATTTGTCGTCCCATTCAAGATGTTTGTTGCCACAGAGTAGTTGATAGAAAGGTAGGCATTTGTCTGTCGATCGGGAGATGAATCGATTAAGGGCGGCGATACGGCCAGTCAATCGCTGAACTTCTCGTTTAGTTGTTGGGGATGGCAGGTCGATGATCGCCGAGATTCGCTTGGGGTTGGCCTCGATTCCCCTCTGAGTCACAATATAGCCGAGAAACTCTCTGGAGGTCACCCCGAATGTACACTTGTTCGGGTTAAGTTTCATACTGTATTCGTTGAGTATATCGAAACACGTGTTGAGGTGGCCGATATGATCTTTAGCGACAAGGGACTTGACGAGCATGTCATCGATGTATATTTCCATAGTTTTACCGAGTTGACTAGCGAACATTCGATTGACGAGTCGTTGGTATGTTGCTCCGGCATTCTTTAATCTGAACGGCATGACTTTGTAGCAATAGATGCATGGATCCGTGATGAAAGATGTTTTCTCTCGGTCGTCGGGGTGCATAAGTATTTGGTTGTATCCTGAGAAAGCGTCCATGAAGGATAGAAGTTCGTTACCGACTGTGGATTCCACCAATCTATCGATGTGCGGAACCGGGAAGCTGTCTTTTGGGCAAGCTTTGTTAAGGTCGGTGAAGTCAACGCAAATTCTTCATTTCCTGTTCTTCTTTTTCACAACAACCGGATTAGCTAACCAATCTGGGTATCTGACCACGGTGATTAAGCCTGCTGCGAGTAAACGTTCGACTTCGTCATTGACGGCATGTGCCTTTTCTGGGCCGAGCTTACGTCTTTTCTGCTTGATCGGTTTGAAGGTAGTGTCAATGGTCTGTTCGCCTGCGAACCCAGTGAGAGGTTCAATCTTTTCCGCGGTCATGGTCTGTTCGCCTGCGAACCCAATGAGAGGTTCAATGTTTTCTTTAATGTCGGAGTCCGGGAAATCCATGTCTCTCAATGTCTGTCTGAATATCACGTTTACCGAGCTGCCGGTGTCGATACGGATTCTCCCGACAGCAACGTCCCCGATAAGCAAGTTAACAACTAGAGGGTCGTTGTGCGGCATGTGGAGACCCTCCGTATCGGCCTCAGAGAAAGTTACCGATACCCCGCCTTCTACAACTCGGTTCTGCCGTCGCGCCGCAATTACTTCTCTGCTGTGCTCTTTGATCGCCCGGACTTAGTAATTACAGGATTCAAGGGCTCCCATAATCATGTTAACGCGCTTCCAGACTTGCGGGATGTTCTGATTTTTGGGTTGGTCCTCACGATATCGTTTTGGTTGCTCCGTGTTAATTCTTTGTCCCGAACTTCCGGCGGCGTTCGACCGACGACCTTCATTATTTTCATTAAGGCAAAATCTATTGCCAGGCCGGAATGCTGCCCCGACTGGGACTTCGCCCTTTTTGTACTTCAACAAGAGGAAATCTTTGAGGTGTCGGCATTCTTCGGTGTTGTGACCTTCTCTGTTGTGAAATTGGCAGAACGGTTCTTCGCTTGAAGTCGGTTCGTTCGGTAGCTCGGGCCGGACCCATGTATTCCAATGTTGTGGCTGAATAGTGCTGACTTGTTGGGTCGTGGTTCGTCTTTTTCCCCCTTGGTGTCAAATCGAAAGCGGTTCATCATGATGCCAAACGATGTCATGAAATGGCGAGGGTCGGTGTGCCCTTCGTACGGTGTGATTTTGATCTTTTCCAATCGTCGGATCGGTGTGTCGATGATCCGATGTGTGAATGGTGTTTTTTGGGTTTCTTGAATAACGCGGTCAATCTCGGGTGCCGAACTGGTAGCTCGGTGGAACTTGGATTTCATGTCTTGAAGTTGGGCTTTGACGTTCTCGAACTCTTGATCCAGAGATGCCTGATCGGTGATATGTGTTTCTGGGCTATCGGCATATCTTAATGCGGGAAACCGAGCTGTTGTGCTCTGATTTCGATTTAGCTCGGTGATAAGGCTTCGGCGAAGAGGAGGTGTTACTTCATCGGGTCGGAAAGATGATGGGCTCTGTCTGAGTTCGCCGACCTGGGCTCGAAGTTCCGTCTCGTTGGCGAATAGAGAGTTGAACCGTTCATCGTTCTTTTTGGAGAGTTCGGCGAGTTGTGTTGTTAAGGCCATTAAGAGAGTGGTTTGGTCGACTGGTGCATGGGTCGCAGTAGCGGTGCCTGGCGGAATAAGTGATGGATGATCGTTGTTGTCCGTCTGAGCGCGGTTTCCAGGATTGAGATTGGCGAGTCCGTTGTTTTGGGTATCGTTATCGCCAAACGTGGAACCGCTGCCATCGAGTATCGGGGTTATCGTAGCTTCTGTCATCGTCGGGTTTTATCGAAAGAGACTCGGAGATCGATCGTTAACCTCAAGGTCGGAGACCCCCTCCTTCTAGCGCCAATTGTTGATCGTATAAATCACACAAGGATAAAAAGAGTTGAAAGATCGATCGGTATCTTGTTTTTATTAAATCGAACTCGTCGGAGTTTACAAAAATATTCTTAAGTCGATAGTGAAGTCAAAATCGGATTTCGAGCTCTCACTTTCTCTCTCTAAAATCTATTTTTCTCCTCTTTCAAATGTAATCGGGGCTTCGTTATTTATAAGCCTCCTCGGCGGCTTCGACAGGTTCCCCGAATCTGGGAAAAGCTCCGCGAATCCCGGATTAGAAAACTAATTAATCTTCCTTTTATGTGTTTCCCGTAAAGTTCCGTGAATCCCGGAAGTGGGTTCTGATTACGATAGGTTGATACCTACGAGCTCGGCACATCGCAGGTCGGTAGTAGCGTGATGTCTTTTTTTCTTTACCGATCTCGAGTCGTCGTCGATCGGGATTAACTAGACCGATCTCGGTTCGAGATAAGGAATTGAGTTTGGCCTTCACCGAGCTCGATGGTTGGTCGTTTTGGACTCTTTTCACCGATCTTGAACCGTCGTCGATCGGGGCGTGATTCGCCGACCTAGATTCAAGTACGGCATTCATTCAGATTCTCTTTTTACCGATCTTGAATCGTCGTCGATCGGAGCGTGATTCGCCGATCTAGATTCAAGTTCGGTTATCATTCGGATTCTTTACCGAATTGTTGGTTAATAGTCTCTCGTGGACCATTCTTTCAAGTTCGGAGGTCGGCGACCGTTTCGTGGTCTTTCTTTACGGGTTCGAACCATCGTCAACCGGGATCAATTCGGCCGGTCTCGGTTCAAACCGGGCTAAACCGGAGAGTGCTAAACTCACCACCAACATTCATCCAATTTTTTAACTTCCCTCTCTTTCCCTTGTTCCATTTTGTCCTCTATCTTATGGTTTTTTCTTCTTCTTCTCCGATTTCTTATTCCTCTTCTTCCAATTATTCTTCATTTCTTCAAATTCTTCATCATATTTTAAACGTCTTCGTCTTATCCGTCATCTTATTCATCTCCTGGTTTATATTTTCTTTTTCTTAGTCTTTTAATTCCTCGTATTTTTGAGTTCTTCTTCATCATCTTCGTCTTCAACTTGTTCTTCTTTATTGTTTTCATCTTCTCAGACTGCTTATTCATATGATTTTTCTTCGTCTCTTTCATCACCTTCACGTTTTTCTAATTTATCTTCTTCATCTTCTGGTTTTCTTTTTTTTTATTCGTTTTTTCTTCCACGTATTTTACTTCTTCCACTTCGTCTACTGTGTACTTCGATTGATTATTTTGTTTCTTCTCTAAATTCGTCATTCATTCTTCTTTTTTCACCGGCTTCATCTTATCAGACTATTTTTCTTTTCATCGTTTTCTTCATTGACTTAGTCTTTTTCTTCTCTCTCCTCTTTATCTTTTAGTTTTTCATATTCTTCGTCTTTTCCTTCTTATCCACCATCGTTTTCAACTCCTACTTCTTGTTTATCGTCTTCGTCTTCTTTGACTTGTTAATTTTGTTTTTGTTCAGTTTTTCTTCGTCTGATTCTTTTTGTTTTATTCTTCTGCATCATCTTCTTTGTTTTCTTCTATCGTCTTTGTATTCTCCAGCTTCTTATTCTCCACATCTTCTACTTCTTCTGTGTGTTCTTCCTTTTCCTTTTTTTTGTCTTTCGGTGTTTCTTCTTCCTCGTAGTTTCCTTCTTTTATTTATTTTTTGGAAGTTTAAAAGTTGTCGGACGTATATTTTCACTTTTTAATGGGCTTGGCTATCTTTACACAAACGATTAGTTTCAAAGAATCTTACAAAGTAGAAGCACATAGATAACGTGGACACATATTACCCGACTGTTTTAAATTGAACCCTCCTCTTGAAACGAAAGGGAAATATAGTTTGAAAGCTGAAACAAAGTCACAATGTCTTATTGAAACACAATACACAATCATCTTAGGATACAAATTTCTTCATAACAACTGTTTGTATAGGCCACAATCGTTGAAGCAGCAACGCAGACAACAACAAGAGCGGCATATATATGTATCTTATCGCTCCCAGCTCTCTTACCCATGTTGGTATTAGGCAGACCTTAAGTGTCACTATTTATTCTAAAGAAAGACTTTTTCTGCAATTTATCTTCCCGATGTAAGCTTTATAATGTTGTTCTCACTTTCGAGTTGATTATATTCTGAAGTCTCTAGAGATAATATCTAATTAAATTGTGAGTTGGAACCGACACCACAAGATTATCACTTGACTTCTTCTCAAAGATTCTATATGGTTTTTCTTCTCCATATTCATCATCCTCTTGCCCTTCTTATTCTTCAACATCTTCGTCTTGTCCTAATTTTTCTTATTCTGATTATTATTTTTCTTTTCTTCGGTCTTCTTCCTTCTTCTTCTTCATTGACTTCATCCTCCTCTTCTCTCTCTTATTCAACTTTCGGATTTTCTTCTTCCTCGTCTATCCCTTCTTCTTTTTCACCGTCTCCGGCTTCTTCTTCTTCTCCCTTCTTTTTCATCTTATTTGTCTTTCGATTTTCTTATTCCTCATCCTTTCTTTTCTCCTCTTTATCGTCTTTGACTTTATTCTGCTTTGTTATACTCTTCTTCCTATTCTTTATCTTTCATTTTTTTTTCTTCGTATTTTCCTTATTCTTTTTCTGGTTTTTATTCGTCTTCTTCTTCATTTTCCCATTTTAACGCATTTGTCTTCTTTTTCCTCCCCAAATTCTTCATATTCTTCTCCTTCTTATCCTTCAACATCTTTGTATTGTTGCAAGAACCTGCAAACGAACATCCCTGCCACGGGAAAAAAAATTCATATACAAATAACCGATAGAACAAATACTTTAAAAAAAGAAACATAAGCGTCATCCCGGAGCTCCACATCTTTGGGTGGTCTTTTTTTTTTTTTGGATTACCAGGAGGTTCTG
The DNA here is from genome assembly GCA_002933915.1 of Eutrema heterophyllum. NCBI lineage: Eukaryota > Viridiplantae > Streptophyta > Magnoliopsida > Brassicales > Brassicaceae > Eutrema > Eutrema heterophyllum. The sequence continues at coordinate 1,012,446 of PKMM01023027.1, read as the reverse complement.
GGCCGAAGCCCGTAATCCCCAGGCCCGAAACCACAATATGTAATATTAGTTATGTCCCAAGCGTCACTCGATCATGTGATCTCTAGGCTTTGCCTAAGGTACTTTTTAGTCGAGCTAATGACACTTGGTCTTCTTCTTATTTTTCTTCATCCAATTTTATTTTTCCTTGTCTTCTCCTTCCACTTTGTGTTCTATCCAGTTTTCTTCTACTTATCCTTCTCCTTCTTCTACTTCAACGTCTTCGTTTAACCCGTCTCCTTATTGTTCTTCTGGTTTTTATTTTCTTTGTATTCGTCATCTTCCTCATCTTTTCCGACTTTTTCCTCATTGGCTTCGTCTTCTTCTTTCTCCTCCTCTTCTATATTTTTTTTATTTTTAGTCTTTTTGTCTTCGTCTTTTTGGCTTATTATTCTTCTAGATAGATTCTCTTCGTCGTCTTCCCCTTCTTCTGCTTCGTCCCCTTCTTCCTGTTTTTCTTATTCTTCTTCATCGTCTTCAACTTCTTCTTTATTCTTTTCTTCATCTTTTTCTTATGGGTTTTCTTCTTCTTCCGGTTTTTCTTCTTCTTCTGCTATCGGGTTTTGTTATTCTTCTCTCTCCTTCTCCATCATCTTTATACTTATTTTACTGTATTGTCTATTTATTCTGCGGTATCCATCGTACTTGTAAAGTACAAAGCCATGTTACAGCTCCCCAAATCTACAAAATTAATTTTGCCAAACTCTTCTCCACCTTGGTAATACGCCTCCAGTTTCAATCTATGTCCATTATTGCAAACTCTCGCTGTTTCAATCTTTCAACAATATCTTCTTCCTTTTACAACCTTCACATTGGAGCTTTGTTCTTCTCCATCTTCATGGACCAAACACTATGCTTCTTTGGTTCCACCACCAACCATTGTCTTATTCTCTGTCTTAAGTCCATTTACATGAACCTTACTATGACAGGTTTTTCTTGCCTCTTGTAGTGAGACAATAATGTCAAATACTTATTAGAATCAAGAGGGGGCCTGAAGAGTTGTTTTCAGAAGATGGGATCAGAACCACAATTTTCTCTGCTTTGCTTCCAGATTATCATTTTCTTCGCTCCGTTTCTCTAGTTTTTAATTTTTAATTTTTTTGTGGTGCTATAGCTTCATCTTAAGAGGCAAGCTTTTAACAAATCCCTGGGTCTTTCTTAATATTATCCTCAAGTATACTTCTTCTTCCAAGGGCACAAACTCTTTTTTTATATGGTTTCTTCTGATTTCCCATTCCCTAATCTTGGTTTTGTTTTCTAATTTGTTCTTATGTTGTCATCTCTTGTGGGCATGTGGGTTGAATGTCTAAAATTACTATCCGCTGATGGTTTTAGATGTGCAGTATTCATCTCTAGTGCTCTGTTCCAACGATGGCTTGATCAGTATTTTTACGTGAATGATCTTATTTATGCCATTTTATGTTCTTTTTCACTGAGCATATGTTTTCCTGGTTTATAGTAATTTGTGTGAAGCTTGATTTTTTTTTGCATAACTGAAACCTGATTCCATGAGTTCTTCCTGGGATCATATATGTAGCGTTCATGTTTTACTATTGCCATAAACAAATATTTATTGGTGCTGTCTTTTTCTGACTTTCTGATTTTTGCACTGCAGATATGGATTCAGGGTTACCACATGTCGTTCCATCAAATATTATTCATGATATTGGGCTTATAAAAATGAGCACTCTTCTCCCAATGGCCCGGCGCGGCAATGGCTCCAAAGGACAAAAGATTCATCTTTGTACAAATCACTTCAGAGTCAATTTCAACACCCCAAACGGCCACTTGTTTCATTACAGTGAATATATCTTGTTTCCTCTATTGCAGTATTCGTATTTGAATAAATGATCAATTCTGTAAATTATTTGCTTGTTATGATTTTTTTGTCTCTATGATATTTGGATACATGTTGCTATAACATATGAAGTGGGATATCAAACTTCACTGCCAAGTCCAGTGGAGGCTAAAGGTATTGGCAGGAAGACACATATATCAAACTGATTTGGGATATATGTTCACTGTTGGTGCTCTTCCCAGCAACAAACTGGATTTCTCTCTTGTTTTGGAAGACATGAGCGAAATCCAAACTTCTTTTGAATTGTTTTTAAAATTTCTTTACTGTTTCCTTTTGTTCAAATGTTATGATGATTTAGTATTCTCTTTATTTTCAGAAATGACGCCGACTTGAAAAGGTCCAAATACAGCCAAATAATAAACTAATCAAAAACCAATAAGCAATAACTGATTCGAAGGGAATGGAAAAAAAAAACGTATAAACAAACAAACCCGATTCAGCATCTAGAACATAACCACCAACGAACATAATTATAGAACAAAAGTGCAACAAACGAACACAACTACAAAACCAAGCACAAATTCAAAAGCGTAAACTCAAAACTCTACCTTTCGGCATCCTGGCAATATAACCCAAACAAGCAACACCTACACAACCAAAAAAAACAACAAACATGATAAGATTCGAAAATACGAAATAAAGAATAGTGTAGCACATCTATATCATAAAACCAAGTATTTTTAAAATAGTCGACTATGTGGCGAAGAGGATCAACGAAGAGCACAAACCATACAGATTTTACGGATCAGTATCAACACAAAAGTCAATCATTAGAGAAAAAAAAGGACAAAACAAAAAAAAACAATAGTATAGATAACAGATCAAAACTATAAAAAACGAAAACCATAGAAGCTCGCAACGCATACCTCGACAGAGCCGTAAGGATGCACAAGACTTTCAAATTTTTTCCAGAGTTAGAGCAACCTACACGATAAAAATTTCAAACCAGTCAATACCTCAGCGGTTCAACGATTAGTAAGAAGCAAACCACACAAACATATAAAAGACAAAAAATCATAAGAGAAACAGTAACAACATAAACAAAGCAATATCGTGATGCCCTAATCATAAGTGAACAAAAATATATTTATAACGAATAAACAAATGTAGGGTTTCCGTGAATTTTTTTTTTCACACAAAACCCTAGATCCACAAAAACGGCGGATGGCCCGTAATTATATCTGATAAATCTAATGCCAATTAACGAAGGCCATCGAAAACCTAATTTTAAAATTACAAACCCATATATGATTTGAACCCCACTATTACGAAACACCAAAAATTAAATCGTGTTCGTGATTGTGTTACGTATGAGAGCAAAAATATATTGATCAATAAAACTATATTGTCATATTGTGTCCGTTACAACGATGGAAAGGAAAATTTTTTGAACTTTTCTATTATGTGAATAGAGTAATACATTGTGCTATCAAACCATAAGTCCAACTTGGACTGTCCAAGACAATAAGAAGAAGAAAAAAACATATCTCGACTACACACAAAAAACAAAAAAAATGACCCTTTTTGATAAAACAAACATCCATGTTGTATTTGTCTTATTTGTATTGTTCTCTGATCGGATTCATTGATCCATCGTAATGCTCATCATGGCATCTTCTTCCGGCAAGGATTTTGCACATATGTATCTAATTTAACATAGATAGTAAAATANAAAGTCTGAGTGTACCGTTTTAAAGTGCTCCCACGCCTTTGCATCAGACGGATGGGATACCTCCCCTTCTCTGCGTGAATGTTCGGCATGCCATCTCATCGATGCGGCAGTCCTTTCTGATTGATACAATCGTTTCAACCTATCGGTTATAGGAAGGTACCACATCCGTTGGTACGGGATCCTATTTCTCCCATTACCTTGCGGCTTATATCTTGCCTTCTGACAGAACCGACATTCCTGCAGCTTATCATCATCTTTCCAGAAGATCATACAATTATCAATGCATACATCGATCATCTCAGAAGGTAAACCTAGACTAAATACCAACTTTTGTATGTCGTAGTATGACTCAGCAGCATGATTATCCTCAGGCAAGTACTCTTTTATTAAATCAGCCCAATCGTCCATGCAGATCTCAGTTAAGTTATGATCAGTTTTAATGTTCATCATTCTAGATGCCAAAGATAATTTAGACTGGCCTTCTCTACATCCATCGTAGATTGGCTGGTTTGCAGCAGCTAACATATCATAAAATGCTTTTGCATCTACGTTAGGTTCCTCAGCAATATTACCAGTATATGTTGTTGTTGTCTCATGAAATGCATCGTTAACCATGTCATGAAACCTATCATGCTCTTCACCAACATAAGGATGATGATCATAATATTGGTGATCATTATGCATACTAGATTCACCCACAGTTTGGCTATTAGTACAATTAATACTATTCGCTGCATATGGATCATATCCCTCACCATGTTGAAACCAAACAAAATATTCCGGCGTAAATCCTCTATTAAGCAAATGCCTCCACACAATATCAACTAAAATATGTTTTGTATTCATGCACTTCCTACATGGACAGAACATCTTACCGCTTTCCACAGTCGTCATGATGTTTGTCGCCTGATACATGAATGTTTCAAGACCATCTATGAACTCCTTTCTCACCGATCCCTCAGAATCTTTACGTCTGTACATCCATCTTCGAGTTGCATAAATATCATCAGAATCACCACCCGACATATTTGATTAAATTTATTTATTTTATTTTTTAAGGGGGAGAATGGTTTTTGGTGTGTTGAAAACGAACGAGGGTGGGTTTAATATATAGGCAATTTATGCAAGGAATTTGCGACGTATTTGGGTCGAAATAATTAGGTAGGTATAAAATTAAAAACGTGTGTTAGGGACGAATTTGCGACGAAACAAATTTGCATCGAATATGCGACGAAATAGCATCGGTATTGCGACGTAATTTTTCGTCGCAAATAATTAGGTAGTATTCGTCGCAAATTCGTCGCAAATCTTTAACTTTGTAAGTTGGATGCAACTTCGACGCAATTATTGCAACGAATTTGCGTCGAAAAGGCGATACGTAGTTAATTGGATGCAATTTCGTCGCAAACTTATGTGGAATTTGCGACGAAATAGTTTGTCCCAAAGTTGCGACGAAGTTGGGACGAATGACGTTTTACTTGCTATTTCGTCGCAAAGACGTGGCTTTTTTTGCGACGGAAAATTTCGACGCCAATATTCGTTGCAAAAGCTTTGTTTTCTTGTAGTGATCAGAAAAAATGTTTTGATGCAAATTTACAATCGTGACAAAAAAAAATCTTTATTATCTGATACGTTGTTAACATGCTAAATAATATGATTTCGCGATAAGTTTATTCTTATCGTGTTAACATAATTATCACATCATACAAAATATGAAAATTCAAATTAAGGTCGTGAATTGATGTTTTTTTGTGTGTATATATAAGTTTAATAGAAAATTATTAATATTTCTTTTACGTAATTAACATGATAACAATTATAACAACATGATAACAATTATTGTTACCACTATCACCGTCACTATCGGCGCCTGGACACTCCATGACAAATGCTATCATTTTCGTCACGGATCTAGCCTCAATGATGGAAAGCTCATTCAAATTGCGTAACACACGCCGGAGACGATTTTGTCAGTCGCCAGAGTTCCATAAAACTAGATATGTTCACAAAAATTTTCTCTCTCCATAACATTATTATAATATGGATTGTATCGTCTTTTGCATTGCTAGACGTGGAATAGTGGTCAAGATATTCACCTAATTTTGTTATTATTATCAAATAATAGATGTTCATAATACTTTAGACTATGTACATTGGTTTTTATTACAACACATACTTTTTACCTTTTAACACTCCACATCATCTTCTCTTTCTTCCACATCATCTTCTCTCTCTTTCATCTAATAATTCAACACTCACTCAATTTTTACACTCTACAATAATTTTTTTTTTAATATAATTCAACACCCTACCCCACCATTTTTATGTCATATTTTTATTTTCTTTTATGTTTTTTATTATTTGTGATTACATATTATTAATAAAAATTATCGATTGAAATTAAATTAAAATAATTAAGAGTTAAATAATTTTGTAAAATAATTTTTTTTTCTTTTTTATTTTATATATTAATTAAAAAAATTGCAATTAATAAAGATGAGAAATAGAGATATGGCATTCAGAACAATTTCATTACCCGTTGGAAAAGAAGAATAAGGGATGCTTGAGATGAATATGACATCATCGATCCATAATATGGACGATAGTTTGGAATAGCTGACGGCATGAAGAAATTCGGTGGATAACCATAATTTGATATATTTTAGAGTTGGTTGGAAGATTGATTTTGAAATTGATAATTGTTGGGATTTTGGTAGTTAAAAGGATAATTAGAAATTTTTTGGGTGTTAGACTATATACAATGGCGATGTTTATTTGTTTTTTCAATTGTGGTAAGAGTGCAATGGGTGTTGAAATTACTTGTTGAATCTGATGTGGTAAATTTGGTGTTGTAGTTCTTCAACATCGTGAATTTTTGGTGAGTGGAGAAGATTTGTCACGTGTCGCGTTTGTATTATAATATATAGATTGGGACATGTGATATGTTCTCATTGGCTGTTAACATTCTTGATATTTGTTTTTCATACAAATTATTTAAGATCAATTATTTCATAGTAAATTATATAAATTATAAGATCAATTCTTGAATTTTGGTATAAATATATATATAAATATAATTTACTATGAAATAATTGATCTTAAATAATTTGTATTGAAAAAAAAATATCAAGAATCTTAACAGCTAATGAAGATGTCAAAGAATGGCTTTCCAGTTTCCAGTTTTGAAACTACACAAACTCGTAATGATGCAGTGAGTACAGATACAACAAGACCAAATACCTGCAGTCCTCCACAAAGAGATTGGGTGAAATGTAACTACGATGCATCTTATCACGATGGTAATTGCAATTCTGGATTAGGCTGGATCATACGTAACTATACTGGGAATTTTCATGATGGTGGTATGGGTAAATATCAAGGACGACACACACCCGCAGAAGCAGAATGTTCCTCACTACTATGGGCTATGCAATACTCTTGGTCTTTAGAATATCGTAAGGTGGAATTCGAAAGAGACAATTTGGTTATCAATCGGATCATAAATGGAAACATCACCAACTTACGTCTTCACTGCTATAAAGAGTTGAAGTAATATGTTTGAGTCAATTAAGTTCTCGTATAGGAATCGATCTTCTAATATTAATTTGTGCAGATACTTTAGCCAAAAAGGCTATCACTGCGTTGTCCCAATGGCGATTATTCCATTGTTATCATAGGTTCCTTCAAACTCTTGTAAACAATGACTATAATTTTGAAAATCAATAAATATTTTAGCCAACAAAAAAAAGAAAAATTTAACAGCCAACGAGAACACATCACATGTTCCAATCCATATATTATTATCTAATAATTTTTTTGACCAATACAAACGCAACACGTGGCAAGCCTTCTCTTCTGACCAAAAATTCCCGATGTTGAAGAACTACGCACCAAATTTACCATCAGATTCAAAAGATAATTTCAACACCGATTACACTCTTACCACAGTTGGAAAAAAAAATCAACACCACCACTGTAGTCTTAAAACACACAAACAAAATAAGTTTAGTTTATCAATTATCATATCTGATACATTATATTTTGTTGGTCAACCTTATACATAGTCTTCTTCTAGTTGAGATATTTTTGTATAGGAAAAAAAAATACAGAGCGTCTCTTGTTTCTCCCGAGTGTTACTGTCGGAGAAGGAAGACAAGACATAACAATTCGCGGGGAATCAACTCACTCAGGTACGAATTTGTTCGATTCTAGGGTTCGTATACGCAGGAGATATTACGATTCCGTATAATTCCTGATCCAAACTCGGGTCAAGCCCCGTTTCTGTTTTCACCATTACCAGAAACAAAGCCGATCCAAATCCTGATACGATGAGGAAGCGTCATCCCAAGGTGTCAGATTCTTCAGAGCCATCTTCCAGTCAAGGAATCGATAACGATGTTGTCGACAAAGAGGAGGATGTGCAGGTTGATGTTAGAAGATCGGGAAAAGTATGGCTCTCAGTGTTGATTCTGATCACATACTCCTCTTGGGCTGTTTACAACTACCAGCATGGGAATCTGCCTCGTCCTTTAACCGCACAACAAGCTGGCAAAAGGGGTTTCTCTGAAATTCAGGCAATGAAACATGTTACGGCTTTGACTCAGTTTGGTCCGCATCCCGTTTCTTCTGATGCTCTTGTCCATGCCCTTGAGGTTTGTATTTTTCTTAGGAGAGGTTTCTCCATTTTTTTTGTTCTTCTTCTTAATTTGTGCGAACTGAGGATTTTGTGTTGTTCATCTTTGTAGTATGTATTGGAAGCAGTTGAGAAAGTTAAAGAAACTGCTCATTGGGAGGTTGATGTGAATGTTGATTTCTTCGAATCCAAATTCGGTGTAAATCGTCTGGTCGGCGGTCTTTTTAAAGGGAAGTCACTTGTGTATTCAGATATAAGTCACGTTGTACTAAGAATCTTGCCAAAATATGAATCAGACGCAGGAGACAATGCTATTCTGGTCTCTTCTCACATTGATACTGTCTTTTCAACGTATGTATTGTCGCTTCATCTCCTATCCCTTGGTTTTGGATTGTTGTTCCTGTTTTTCATCACCATATTGCTAGTATGAAGTGTGTGTTTAACTTCGTTTGTGAATGTATGAAGAGGTGGAGCTGGAGATTGTAGTTCGTGTGTAGCTGTAATGCTGGAACTAGCTCGATCTGTTTCCCAATCGGCTCATGGATTCAAGAATTCTATTATCTTCTTGTTCAATACTGGAGAGGAAGAAGGTCTTAATGGCGCTCATAGTTTTATTACTCAGGTAAATATGATAATACACTGACCTTAATGGCTTTGAGTTAGATATATTTCCCTTTATCTCGTACTTTGACTTGGTCGAGTTGATCTGATTAGATCTCTTAATTCCTGAATTTTTGGTTTCTGGTTCACATTGTAAATTACTGATGCAGCATCCATGGAGTTCCACAGTACGTTTAGCTATTGATTTAGAGGCCATGGGTACGGGTGGAAAGTCCGGTATTTTTCAGGTATAATCTTATGCACTACCTCTACCTATCGTTCCTCACAATTGCTAATATAAATTATACAAAAAAAATTCTTAAGTACAATTTCTTTCGACCTGTGAGGTTTTCTTAGTCCCTTGTTAAATCAGAAGTAATTGCTATGAAAACAAATTCTGAAGGGTTTTGGTAATTTTTACTCATTTTTGGCTATGGTCGTGATTGTTTTTCTGGGAATTAAGCTGTTGTACTGGACATTATTAGTACTGTCTGTGACTTGTACCTGAAAGAGGATTGGGTTTCTGGTTTACAAATTACTTTCCTTTATCTCCAAGTGAGAATTTCAACCTTCTGATTGTTGGAAATACCCTCCGGGTGTAGGCTGGCCCGAGTCCGTGGGCTATTGAAAACTTTGCTTTGGCCGCGAAATATCCATCTGGTCAGATCATTGGACAGGTATGTACTTCCAATTGGTGTTTCTTGCCTCCTTTACTGTTAAGTCTGGTATATAATACAATCTATATGTGACTTCTTTACTATGACAGGATCTGTTCACTTCTGGAGTCATAAAATCTGCGACTGATTTCCAAGTATACAAGGAGGTTGCTGGTCTCTCAGGATTGGACTTTGCTTTTGCAGATAATACTGCTGTCTATCACACTAAGGTATTCCCCTTTTTTGGTTTTAAATGTTGTTCTTGTTTTGATCCCGGTTTAGATGTTTAATATTTTATTACTTGTGTCGCAGAATGATAAGATAGAACTAATAAAACCAGGATCGCTCCAGCATCTTGGGGAAAATATGCTTGCTTTCCTCCTTCGGGTTGCTTCATCTTCTGATCTGCCAAATAATAAAACACTCCAGGGAGAGGAGAAATCCAACGTGGACTCAGCTGTCTATTTTGACATTTTGGTGATTTCAAAACTAACTATTCTGTTGTTATTACTATCTGTTAAGATATGTACTTACATACCATGTCCTAATGTCTTTCCTTAACTCCGATGACAATTTTCAGGGGAAGTATATGATTGTATACCGGCAAAGTTTTGCGACAATGCTATATGTTTCAGTGATCATGCAGTCGATTCTTATATGGGTTATGTCTTTGATCATGGGTGGTTATCCGGCTGTTGTGTCGCTCATTTTGTCGTGTTTGAGTATTATCCTCGCATGGATATTCTCAGTAGCTTTCTCGGTAGCTGTTGCCTTCATACTGCCCTGGATTTCTTCATCACCTGTGCCGTATGCTTCAAACCCATGGATGGCAGTTGGATTATTTGTGTCGCCTGCGGTTTTGGGGTCAATAAGTGGTCAGCATGTGGCCTTTATTTTCCTTCGGAAGAAATCATCAAACCGAAATTTGAACAAATTGCAAGTCTCACCAAGACTACGGGATAATTTGGCCAAGCTGGAGGCTGAAAGATGGCTGTTTAAAGCTGGTTTTATACAGTGGCTTGTTCTTCTGGCTTTGGGAACCTATTATAAACTTGGATCAACTTACCTCGCTCTGGTTTGGCTAGTTCCTCCTGCATTTTCATGTAAGCCAATCATTGCTAGCTCTGTTTTTATATAATGAGGGATGTTATTTTCATTTCAGGCTAACCATATTCATTGAAGACGTTGAAAAAGTGTTTCCCTTTAGGGCGATCCTAAGTTTAACTTAATCAAACCTAATGGTTGTCCAGATGGATTGCTCGAGGCGACTTTAACTCCAATCCGATTGCCAAAGCCCCTCAAACTTGCAACTCTCCTTATAAGCCTGGCTGTACCAATTTTGGTTTCATCTGGCGGTTTTATCCGGTTAGCAGGCACAATGATCGGCATGCTCATTCGATTTGACAGGTAAACTGATAGGTAGTATAATGTGAGATGCTTGATACATATGGATGAACAATAAATAATAGTATAAATAGGTCAGAGGGAAGACCTATTATGAGTCTTTTTGATCATTGGGTGTTTGGGAGCCTTGGGAATTTCAGAGATATTAGGGACTCTACGACAAACCCTTACTGCCTTTGGTTATCGTTTCACCTTCCTTTGAGAAATAAAGAGAGTTTCATAAACAGGCTAAGATTCTCTTGCCTAAACTTAGATAGTGAAATAAAATGTTCCCAATATGTTGGAATGCTATTGAAGTGAATCCATGTAGCGGTAATTAGTTATTAGTTCGCAGCTGCCCAATGTTAGTAAACATGGCGACTAAAGAAAAAAAAAGTCTAAAGCGGTTGCTGCAATGAGAATTAATGGTTCTGCGAATCTCTTTCTTCTTTAGCTTCAACAGACCTTATATTGTAGCTGTTGTTTTGGGCATTTTGGTGTGTAGGAACCCAGGCGGAACTCCAGAATGGCTAGGCAATGTGATGATCGCTGTTGTTATTGCTACTTTCATAAGTCTGACTATGGTATACCTGCTGGCCTATATTCATCTCTCCGGTAATGCTCTAATTCAAAACTTTGTTTTGGAAATTATCACAAGAATTACAAATTTTTAAGTTGATTAAGCATAATAATTCCTGACAAACTTATGGTCTCCAGGTGCCAAAAGGTCGATTGTCACTGCATTATGCATTATCACTGTCCTCTCTCTTTCTCTTGTATCTTCTGGTGTTCTTCCTGCATTTACTGAGAATACTGCAAGAGCAGTAAATGTAAGTCCCTTTGATTGTCGTTCCAGTGGAAGTTCTTTAATTTCTTTTGTGTTGCTACTTTTTAACTTATTTGAACACTATGCGACTCAGCCTTTCGATATATGGTTGTACACATGTAGGTAGTACATGTTGTGGATACAAGCGGGCAAGATCAAGTGTCGTTCATATTGCTATTCTCAAACACTCCTGGAAACCTGAACATGGAAGCAGAGCAGATCAAAGAAGGGTTCAAGTGTGGGAGAGATAATAAGGTTGATTTTGTCAGTTTCGAAGCTAAGTACAGTTGTGCGACCAAGAAAGACGCTGAGGTTGGATGGGACAAGCACGATATTCCGGTTCTGCGTGTCATAAACGACAAAGGGAGAGACGAGAGAAGAGTCATAGCGGTTTCCATGGACGCAGGAGGCTCATCGCGCTGGACTCTAGGCATTGACATGGAGGAAATTGAAGACTTTACACTGCAAGTAGGTGACGCAGAGGAGGACGAAGAGTTGATGATAGCACAAGGCGAGAAAAGCAGCAACGAAGAAGGGTGGCATCAAATTCAATTCTCAGGCGGGAAAAAAGCGCCAACAAGGTTTGTTCTCAAACTCTACGAAAAGAAGGAAGAAGCATATGATGAGAAGAAGCAGCAAAGACCTCTCTTGAAACTACGAACTGACTTCGATCGTCTCACTCCACAAGTCCAAAGGGTTCTCCAGAAACTTCCTTCATTTTGCTCAATGTTTGGAAAATCCACTTCTCCTTTTACTCTCGCCTTTCTTGCTTCTCTTCCTCGCACCAAATAACACTTGCCAGCTTCTTGCTAACGCATTTTCTAATAAAACAGAATACATCCTTTTTTGGTGTTGACATCAAAAGCAATGAGTTTTGAGTCCTTAAGAATAAATGAAATAAAAACAGAGGAAAAGGAACATGTAAACGACTAAATTCAGCTAATATCATTTAAAAAATCTTGGCCAATCCTTAAAAGGTTGGGAAACAAAAAAAACTCAACCTATCAAAATATTTTATAGGATTATTCAAAACAGATATAAGTGAAAGGATCTATAACAAATAGTTATGAGTCTTATGACAAAAAGATGCAACTTTCCAAAATATTTTTCTAAAATTGTTACTTGTTAGTGTTAATAGATTTCACAACCTTTTAAATTCGACTATATTAAATAGCAAAAAAGTGGCCGATAATTAAATTGTTTTTAAATTCTGGCCGCCTGCATACGCTCCCAAGTCCTCAACTTTAAATGGTAGTACATTAAAAAAAAGAAGGAAAATTTGTGGAAAAAAAACTTATAAACTATTTCTTTTGAGTTGAAAATACACAAACTATACAAGCAAAAAAAATTATATATTTATATATATTGATCAATTATACAAGCAAAACATTAGTATATTTATAATAATTGACTTAAATTTAATTATAAGTATATATATATATTTTTTTAAAACAGTAGAGTTAGATCACGTATTGGGAAAAACAATCCTATAGATAAAATAATTTTTTTGAATTTCGGTGTTTTGTTATTTTAATTTTGTGTTTTTGAAATTTGAGTCTCGCTCCCAACGACATCACTAAATAGTCTGATGTTTGTTTGTTGGTCACTTTACCAATCTCTCTTATAGATCTTCTTCTTCCTCTTCCACCTCTATTACCATAATTCTTCTATCCTCCCTTTTTTTATTTTCAATCCCACAGAAATTTCCATAGTNTGAAATTTGAGTCTCGCTCCCAACGACATCACTAAATAGTCTGATGTTTGTTTGTTGGTCACTTTACCAATCTCTCTTATAGATCTTCTTCTTCCTCTTCCACCTCTATTACCATAATTCTTCTATCCTCCCTTTTTTGATTTTCAATCCCACAGAAATTTCCATAGTTTACTTCGATAATGGCGGACCAAACCTCCGATTCAGCATCTCCCGCGGCTCTTGTCTCCGTATCTTGTCCTACTGCTCCTGTAATCTCTCTCTTTCTCTCTCGCCTCTCTCATTTTGCGATTCATGGACGCGTAGGCTTAGGGCTCTGAGTTTCTGTGTTTTGGCCTGAAATTGAGAGTTTGCGGCTGTTTTGTTATTTGGTTTTGTATCTAGGGTTTGGGATTAATTGTGGCATTTCGGACCGAGATCCGTGTTTTGTCTGCAACTTTGTAGTTATTATTTTCTATTTTAATGAGGTCTCGTTTCTTTCCTGCTGTTTCGATTTTTTGCCTGTGATTTCACTTTTTTTTTTTTTTTTTAAATTGTGGATTTTAACTTTTTAAAGGTGTTCCCGTAGATTTATTATGTTTTTGTAGAATTCAATCTACATTTACGAGTTCGACATATTTAACAATCTCAGATTCTGGTTACATTGATGTTGAATTGATTCACTTGCAAAGCTTTTTTCATTTGGTGGTTCTTGGCTATCGTTGTGTATCTCTTTAGATTTGGAGTCTAGTTCTGATTGGCATTGTGTTTTTGTTCTGTGCTATTGTTTCTCTGATTATCAACATACAAATCTCATTGATCTTAGAGCATTTTTCTAATTATGATTTTGTTGTGGAGATCCTACTACAGTTATATCCTTGTCCGTGTGGATTTGTTTTTATAAAATGGTTAACTGAAATTTGATGTGAGATCTTGATTGTTTCTTCTTCTGCAGAAGAAAGAAAATACCAGTCATGTTGATTCGAAGCTCACGGTATGTGTAGCTGTGTTGCTTTCCCATCTTTTCCTATTAGTATTTCTAGTCAAACCTTCTGATGCCAAGAAGTTTTCTCAAGTCTGGGTTTCCTTTTCTGTAGGAATTGAACGAATCAAGAGCCGAGTTGCTTAACAGGATCCAGAATCTGAAACAGGTTTTAACACCATTTATATTCTCATCTCATCTTTTGTCATGCTGTTCAGACATCTATTGTCTTTTCTAAACAAACCAGCTTTACATCTATGTCTTTAACCATCACAGGACTTGCAAAGTTGGAGAGGTAAGCTGGACACCCAAGTTAAAGTCTACCGTGAGGTGAGTTCCATTTCTAGTTATCAATACATTTTGCGGCTTTGTCTGCTCGGAGCCAAATTTTGCTCTCAAAGATGATTGCTTTCCTTTGCTGGGTTCAGTTTCAGACTACACAAGAGCTCTCCTCTTAAACTGTGTCGAAATATGTAAACTCTTACTTGGTGCTTTTACAGGAGCTCTCTGGACTAAAGAAGACTCTGAATCTTGAAGTTGAGCAGCTTCGTGAGGTATGTATCTATATTGAGCAACAGGCGACATCGATATCTTACCGCTTTCTGTTTCATGATGCACATTTTGATTTGTTTCGTTTCTACAAAAACCAGGAATTCAAAGATCTGAAGACCACCTTAAATCAGCAACAAGATGATGTTTCTGCTAGCCTGAAAAGCTTAGGCGTTAGTCTCGTGATACTCTCTTCTTGCTAATAGTATTTTCAAAATATAGAAAAATGTATAATCCGGGGAAAAGACCGGCTTATAGCTAAACAGAAACTAGCCTATGGTTTCCTCAATGATTCTCTGGCTGTCCTTGCAGCTACAAGATAACTCCAAAGATTCAAAAGAGCAAACGGATAAGAGAGGCGAGGCGACAGAAGAGAAAGTGGAAGCTCGGTCGACTGATGACAATGTGAAAGAGGCAGAGCATTAGATGATGGAAATGTTTGGTCTTATGATCTTGTGACTACTACTACTACTACTACTATTACTACGTTTAGATTGTACCAGTACTCTTGGTCTGTAGTACGGCGGTTTAGTTGATTCTAATAGCAGTTTGTAGCAGATCGATGTCCCCTGCAGTACCGATGCCAAATACAGAACCAACTCGAGTACTGGTCTCAAAACCAAGCTTCTCCTCTGTTCTTGACACATAATGAGAGATTGTGAAAGTTTGAGATTAAAAGCTTCCAAACCACAGAGATTCATTCAACAATTTCTGTAAAACAATAAACAAACAGGTTCGGTCTAGGATACAAATCGGATATCCAGATTTATCCCCATCACACGACTCACACCCATTTACCACACAAGTTGTGCCTCGAATACACAGCACTCTGCACACACTGTCTCGTGAAATTCTGCTTGTTTGATAACTCTAGACGAACCTGAGTTGTTGGATTTCGAATCAATTTTGTTTTTCATATAATACTCATCAATTATACAAAGATTTTTACATTGAAACTAGATTCTAAACCCGCGCGGGCCCGGGATAAAGGTTTTTGTAAATTATATTTTGTAATATATCAATCGTGAAATAAGGCATAAGAACTAATTTAAGTGTTATTGAATCAATTATGTTTAATTTGTAATTTTTAAGTTTATAATAGATTTAATAAATGTTTGGCAACATGTTCAATTTATTTAAAAAATAAAGAGTGTTTGGAAACAGTAACCAAAAATGCTACTCCTTCCGTTTTTTTTATATGTCGTTTTAGAGCTGGGCACACAAATTAATAAATCTATTAATTTGTCTATTATACCTTCATAAATTAAATGTATTTACAGTTTTAATTATCAATCTCGATTTTCAATGTTATTTTAACATGAGGTTATAATAGGTATTTTCTGCAAAAGTTACATTGAAAACTGAAAACGACACTTAATTTGAAACAAAAAATCAATTCTAAACTACATATAAAAAAAACGGAGGGAATAGTATATATTTGAAAATAGCTAACCGTATACACGATGGATCTATTAACACAC
>PKMM01023027.1:950452-987727 GCA_002933915.1 Eutrema heterophyllum | reverse complement strand
CTCAATTGGGAGAAATGCCACTTCATGGTCAAAGAAGGAATTGTACTAGGACACAAGATATTCGAGAGTGGGATAGAAGTCGATCAAGCTAAGATCGAGGTGATGATGAACTTGCAGCCGCCAACTTCGGTGAAAGGCATAAAGAGTTTCTTGGGACATGCTGGGTTTTATAGAAGATTCATCAAAGATTTCTCATCAATCGCTAGGCCAATGACACGACTTTTGTGCAAGGACAAAGAGTTTGTATTTGATGTTGAATGCCACAAAGCTTTCGTGAAGCTAAAAGATGCATTGGTGAGTGCACCGATTGTACAGCCACCGGATTGGGACTTGCCATTTGAAGTGATGTGTGACGCAAGTGACTATGCTGTTGGGGCCGTGTTGGGACAGAAGAAGGACAAGAAGCTCCATGTCATTTATTACGCAAGCCAAACTCTAGATGAAGCACAAGTCAAATATGCAACAACGGAAAAAGAGTTGTTGGCAATAGTCTACGCCTTTGAGAAGTTCTGGTCCTATTTGGTGGGCTCTAAAGTCATCGTGCACACCGACCATGCTGCGTTGAGACACTTACTGGCAAAGAAAGATGCCAAGCCGAGATTGTTGAGATGGATTCTTCTCTTGCAAGAATTCGATCTAGAGATAAAAGACAAGAAGGGCATCGAAAATGGTGTAGCAGATCATCTATCAAGAATGAGGATTGAAGAAGACATACCAATCGATGATTCCTTACCCGAGGAGCAAGTACACTTGATTCACACTTTACACAAAGCAGATTACATGCTAGGAGAGCTATTGGCGATTGACACCACCAACGTTAGCGAGCCGTGGTATGCTGATTTTGTCAACTACCTGTCATGCGAGATGGAACCACCACACCTCCATGGGTATGCAAGAAACAAATTCTACAAGGATGTGAATAGCTATTTTTGGGACGAGCCCTACCTCTATCGGCGATCAAGGACCAACTTTATCGAAGATGTGTCTCAGAAGAAGAAGTTCACGGGATTTTATTCCATTGCCGTGGGTCGAATTATGGTGGACACTTTGCAACATTCAAGACGGTGACAAAGGTCTTACAAGCCGGCTTTTGGTGGCCCACGATGTTCAAAGACACTTACGGATTTATTTCTAAGTGCGATGTGTGTCTAAGGAAGGGCAATATAAGCAAGAGAAACGAGATGCCACAAAATCCTATCCTTGAAGTTGAAGTGTTCGACGTGTGGGGCATTGATTTCATGGGACCATTCCCATCATCATACGGTAACCAATACATCCTTGTAGCAGTTGACTACGTTTCCAAATGGGTTGAAGCCATAGCAAGTCCAACAAATGACGCTAAGGTGGTGGTGAAGCTATTCAAAAGCATAATATTCCCATGATTTGGAGTGCCAAGAGTGGTGATAAGTGATGGGGGAAGCCATTTCATCAACAAAATTTTCGAAGGGCTTATGAAGAAACATGGAGTAAAACATAAGGTAGCTACACCTTATCATCCCCAAACATCCGGCCAAGTGGAAGTGTCAAACCGTCAAATCAAGGCTATTTTGAAAAAGACGGTTGGAAAGACAAAGAAGGATTGGGCGACAAAGCTAGATGACGCTCTATGGGCGTATAGAACCGCCTACAAGACACCAATCGGGACAACCCCTTTCAACCTACTCTATGGGAAATCATGTCATCTACCGGTCGAACTAGAGTACAAGGCTCTGTGGGCTACAAGACTTCTCGACTTTGACCTCAAGACAGCCACCGAGAAAAGGTTGCTTCAACTAGAAGAACTTGAGGAGATTCGCCAAGGTGCTTACGAGAGTTCAAAAATATACAAGGAACGAACCAAGGCATTCCACGACAAGAAAATCATAACACGGGAATTAAAAACCGGGGACTAAGTCCTGCTGTTCAACTCAAGGTTGAAATTGTTTCTTGGGAAGTTGAAGTCAAGATGGTCGGGGCAATTCACAATCAAAGAAGTTCGCCCTTATGGAGCAATTGTTTTGTGGAACAAATCCGGGGGAGATTTTTCAGTTAACGGTCAGAGGTGCAAGCCATACATGGCAGACGTGGCGATTGAGGAGAACATCACGGTTCCTCTTTCATACCCCCAAGACGCATGATCACCTCAACAACATCAAGCTTAGTGACGAAAAACAAGCGCACTTGGAAGGCAATCTCATGTTTTTTTTTATGTGTTTTTTCATTTCTTTTAATTTGGATTTTTATTTGTTTTTTAGGACGATGAGGAGACCGAGGCACAACCGTCAAGCTAGAGACGTTAAACGCGCCATTGGGGACTCCCCCAATTCTATCATATGTATATATGTTTATTTGTTTGTTTGAGTGTGATTTCATCTTTGTTTTAGTGTGTTTTGATTTTACAGGGCGCTGATGAGTAGTAGAAAAAGAATCATAGTCAAAACGAAGAAAGCTCACATATGAAGGCATTCTATCGGGGTCCTGACCGATAGACACGACCGATAAACCACCACATCTCCAACTCCAAGGTACCTCACTTAACACCTTGTACATACTTTTTGATTTGCATTTTTTTACTCTCTCTTTGGATTCATTTCACACCGAGACGGTGTGATTTAATTCTGGGGGAGAGGTCTTTGTCATTTAACATTGTTTTTTTGTCTTATTTTATATTTTTGAGTCTTGCATTGTACAGATTCTATTGCATAAAAAAATCAAAAAAAAAAAAAAAAAAAAAATTCAAAAATACAAAAATATCTTGTAGTCTCATCTTCATTTTAGGATTGAGTCTAGATCATATAATTTGCATTCATATGCTAGGAGACAATGATTAAACACTTGAACTTTGAAAACATTGCCCTTGCTAAACATGTCATGATGCTTGAACCGCTTTGAAAAATTGGAAAATCCATGCTTTGATCTCTTGGCTTGCATGTCTTTGATTAGGATGAAGCTTGCTGTGATTTGATTCCAACTCTATTTATTTGAACCTAATTTGAACATTAATTGTCTCGCCTAGGGGTTCGAAATACATTCTCATGGTCTTAAATTATATACTCGAATTTTCTTATCCACTTTGCCACTCTTGTGCTAATTCGAGTAGCTATCCTCATTTTTAGGATAGTTCCCCACCTATTCACCTAAGCCTATTTTTCAACCCCTTGTTATTTGTGAGTGAGGCCTTTTTAAAAAAAATGTATACAACTGAAAAATCTTGAAAGAGAAAGGAACGACAAAGTTTATCTTCCTTAGACGAGTGACTTGGGTATCGGGAAATAGAATGGTTAAGTTTTGTTTGGGAGAATGGTGAGTTAAGTGAGAGAAAATTGGGTAAAGGCTAAAGCAAGAGCCTAAGTTGGGAAAAGAAAAGAAAAAGAAAGCAAGAAAATCTAGGAAAGAACCAAGAATTCAAAGTTGTCTAAACTCTAGATTAAAAAAAANAGACGAGACATTAGAAAGCTAAGCTAGGACGGAAGATATTCTTTGATGCATCTTTGTTTCATTCCTTCCTTGCTTTTTCGTTTTGTCATGCATTACGTTTCTTGAGAGTAAGTTACCCAAAAACTTGAACCTCCCCCTACATTATGCTTTCAAGCTTTTCTCACCAAACCAATTGAGAACGATTGAGATTTCCTTTGCGAGACCGCGCTTATACCGAGATTAATAAATGTTAAAGAGTTGGTTGATAGGAATGCTTGTGGATTCTTAAGTCTTTGGCACTAGAGTAAAAAATTCAAGTTGCGATGGGTATGGAGAAGTTCGTAAGAGTATAAGCGATTTTTACATTATGACATTTTTACCTAAGGACATTGAGTTGAAAGTTTCATGTGTTTCCTTTTGGATATGAGTCCCCACCTTCGATCTTCTCTTCTTGGCTTACTTTGCTTTATTCGCTTGAGGACAAGCAAAAGGCAAGTCCGGGGGAGTTGATAACACCATATTTTGCATATTTTAGTGTGTTTATTTCATTGACCTTATTCCCATTTTGTATAGTTTTTGGAATGTTTTCATGCATTTGAGTCTTATTTTGTATTGTCTAGCATTTTAGATGTCCTAAGTTGTTTTGTGTCTTTTTGTGGCTTGCTGGAGTTTTTTTAGGTACTTGGGAATGATTTGGATCAAAGGAGATGCTTGGAGCTTGAAGGAGAATCAAAGAAGAAGCAAATGGAGCATAAACGAGAGTAGATCGGTTTGCGCGATCTAAAAGATAAAATCGGATGAAGCTCTTTCGTTTGGAATTAGCTTGGGAGCTTTTCATAAACGTTCTACAAAATTGAGTTAACTTTCCAACGGAAGTGGTTCCATGTCATTCGCATCAGAATTCCAAGAGATCCAAGCGATATACTGATGACATGTCTTAATCGGAAAATGCAGCGGTAATCTGGAGCGGCTGAAAGATCATGTCAAATGAAGGCCTTCCCGCGCCCAGTTTAATATGAGGTCTTGAACAAAATTGTAGACAATTGAGTTAGATTCACGTGGGCGTCGGATTCATATCATTCGGAGATCTAGTTCAAGAGGTATGGCCGATTTAGTGGAGACGTATCAAACCTTCACCAACCCCCACAACCTTCACCAAACCCACCTTCACCAAACCTTTGGTAGTCAAATATGGAAGCTGTCAACAAAAAAAGCTGGATTTGTCAACAATGGAAGCTGGATGTGTCAACAATGGAAGCTTAACAACCCCTCACATCTTCTATAAATACCAATGTAATGGGAAGAACTAAAACCATCAACTCATAATACAAACACCTCTCTTACTAAAATCTTAAACTCTCTCTCTCTTTTCTTTTTTTTTTCGTTTCTCTCTTTATGCTTATCAAGGATTGCTCGTCTTCTTTCATATAGTGAAGATTCCTTCTAAAAACTCTTCTTCTTTTCATTTTTATTTAATTATGTCTTTTATTTCTATTGCTTATCTTTGTTATTGCACTATGTGTGAGTAGTTCCATCATGGGTTAAGGGTTTGGTAGTTTTAAGATGTGTGGTTAAAAGGTTGAAGGTGTTTAAAACTAGAATTTAATTTATCCTCGTGTTTTGAAAATAATCTTAAAGCTAGAAGTGAGTTGGAAAACCATTTCTTGATTTTAGACAAATCGCTACCCGGAAGATGTTTGCGATTTGCCTTGTAATTTTCATCTCATGCAATTTATTCTTAACCAATGGGAATTGAAGTCTAAGATAAATTGTGAATAAAATGATCTTGTGTTCATAGTGTATAAATCATTTATTTGCAATTGGAAAATCAGCCTAAAGAAATGATTTGTAAAAGGATTAGTATCATGGGAATGAACTAGTCTATTTAAGTGATCATGATCTAGGAATTGAATTAAATTAAATATTTTAAGCATCATCTCTCAATTATCTTTCATCTAAAATGAAATACCAAACCTGAAAAACCCATGTCTTAATTTCTTGAATCAATCTTAATTTTTATTTTGTGCTTTTGATCATTCTTAATCTTGTGTTTACATCCTTTATTTGTTTATTAAAACGAAGAAACCAAAAAAACCGATTTGCTTAGCTTAAAGAGTTTCTTGAATTCTTAGTGAGCTATTCTCCTCCTTGTGGTTCGATACCCTTCACTACTCCAACTTGTACCTTGCACTTGGGGTTTAGTATTGGGATTAAAATTTGTACCCATCAAGAGGTACGTAGGCAATCAATCTTCGGAAAGGTTCAGTTGTCCCCCCGTAGCTCTCAAACGGGGGGGAGTGGGTACTTATACACATATACTTCCATCTTTTGTAAACGCGACTTTTTGCACTAAGTTTCTATCAATACATATTACGCTTGCACCCATCTGTCTCATCTGTTGCTGGCCCCAACAACGAGCTCATACATCCTTTTCGGATCTCAACCTGCATCCTATTAAGGATCACGGTTCTTTTACAATCCACCACGGATTAAAGCGCGCTATATAAACCTAAGGCAGGTATATTTGGACCAGAGGAAGGAAAATATATACCTCGACCAAAATCTAAACCCAGTAACTACTCGCTTCACAGCACACTGGTGTTCGACGCCTTAACAGTATTAAACGGATCGTCTCTAAACACGACGTTTAATACGAGGCTTGGTCGTGCCTCGGCACGTCCAAATTTATACAATTGACATAAAAACAACAACTCGTCATTACATTTCTTAAAGCAAAAACAACATCCATTATAAAGCGGATATAACACTTGATACAAGTACAAATCTAAAGACATTTTACAACAAGAAAAAGATGGCACTACACAGGACGATTCACTTCGCCATCCACGATCGTGAGGACGGCAATCCCAGACAAGTGCTCGTTGGACCCCGCATGATCAGTAATACCAATGCTAGCCGCGGTGAGCTCAATCGGATCATTCCCAGGGAGAGTAGCCACAGAATCCTTTGAAACAGGGGAAACCACCAACCCTTCCTTCAAGCAGGAGGCGATCTTAGCGAACTCATCATCCGCTCCGACCAAGTCAGCTCTCCAGCTTATCAATTTGTCCGCCTCGGCTTCCAAGGTCGGAGGATTGTCCTTTCGAAGAATGTCCAAGAGCTCTAAGTTGATGTTAGTCTCGTCCAGATCAAGTTCTTTACCCTTGATGTCTTCCAGCTGGCCCATATTCAACTTAATTTTGTCAACCCGTTCTTGAAATTTCCGAGCTAACTCTCGCCTCGCCTCCTTCCGAGCTTTCTTGACATTGGAGTCGTGACGAGCATCCTTTGCCTCGAGCTGCCTCTTCAACGAAGCTACAACAGCCCTCAATCGCCTCCTTAGCCGATTCCTCCTACAGGACCGACTTCTCCTTTTCAAGATCCAAAACTTTGGCCAAAGCAAGGGTAAGTCTTTTCTCCGCCTCGTCACGTTTGCTTTTCAAAGCCAGAGCATTTCCTCTAGCATCCTCAACGAGATGTTTGTCTCGGCAATTCCCCGACTCGTAAGCAGCAACCAACTCGTTGATATAAGCAATGCACTGCGAAACATAAACGATATAAAAGGAAAGAAGAGGCAAGACCTTTTTAAATTTTGAGTTGCAAAGTTAGCTCGTGCCCGGACACCGCGCAGTGACATATCAGCGTATTCCTTGTCATTGATCAAGACACCCATGGGAGGGAGACGAACCTCGGGTCCACTGATATGTGCGAGGATAGCAGTCGACGCAGCAGCATCGTCAACGATCGTCTCAGAGAATCAGCAGAAGTAGAAGTGTCCGTTTTCCTTTTCTTCGCAGTTTCACTTCGGCCACCACCTTGTGCGGGACGCTTTTGACTCCGCTTATTGGTATGCTTCGTCAAAGCCGAAGCAGAAGGTCGGGACATAAGATTCTTCTCCCCATCATTCGAGGCATCGGCCTCGGGAGATATCATGGGATTCATCTCGGCACCATCACTTGCGGCTGCCTCGGCAACAATCATTCTAAGAACAGGAAGAGTCACCTCGGAAGTTATCATTACGGGTCCTCCAGCAACTCGCCTCGCTGCTTCCCTTTCCTCTCTCGCCTTCTTATCACGGGCGGATATTTTGTCCATGATTATCGCCCTCAAATCCTCCAAAGACGAAAGATCCGAACTGATCGAGGCACCACTAATAAGAGCTCGGGCTCTCTCAACCCTCTGGAGCGAGAAGTGTTTTCCCCAATGGACCTTCCTCGCCTTCAATGCGTCAAATACTTCGTCTAGATCGGACGGAACGGGTGGAAGGAAGTCACGATATTGATAACACCATATTTTACATCTTTTTAATGTTTAGTTTCATAGATTTTTAGTTCCACTTTGTATAGTTTTGAGATCTTTTCATGTATTTGAGTCTCATTTTGTTTTAACTTGCATTTTAGAAGTCCTAGAGAGTTTTGTGTCGTTTTTGGCTTGCTGGAGCCTTTTTCAGGTATTTATGAGTGTTTGGAGCAGCTTGGATCAAAGGAGACACTTGGATTTCGAAGGAAGATCGAAAGAGGAGCAAAAGGAGTAAAATACACGTCCGATCGGTTCAAAACCGATCACTGAAACCGATCAAGATTTCCTGATCAAGACGATGTGCCTGAAAGATCCAACCGGATGAACACCTTTCCCTTTGAATTAGACTGGGAGCTCTTAATGAAAGTTATGCTAAATTGAGTTATATTTATACTGCAAGTTGTTTCATGTCATTCGCATCAGCGGTTCAAGAGATGCGTTTGATTTACTGAAGACATGTCATTACCGGAAAATGCAGCGGCAATCCGAAGCAGCTGAAAGAACATGTCGGATGGAAGCCTTCCCGTACCCAGTTTAATCTCAAATTTGGACACAAGATAGACAATTGAGTTAGCTTCGCTTGAGCATTGGATTAGTGTAATTCAGGGCTGTGGTTCAAGAGTTATGGCCAATATAGTGAAGACCTGTCAAGCCAAAATCGTCAAACCGATCGCCAATGTGGATGGCAGAATTTTAACAAGCGAGATCGGTTCCAAACCGATCCCCAAACCGATGCCGTCACTTTTAGTGTCTTTTTTTGTATTTAAGTCATTTTTACTCACTAAAAACATAAGTTTTCTTTCCCCAAAACGAAAAGTCTCTCTTGAGAGAGCTCAAAAACACATTTTGGTGTTCTTGAATGGATCTTCATGTATATTTCACACAAGGGAAGATTTCTTCACTTTTATTTCATATTATATCTATTTGATTCTTCTTCTTTCTTTTCTATGGTTTACTTTTGTGATTTATATTGTTTTTGTGAGTTGACTTTTCTGTGTTCTTCATGTTCTTGGTATTCTTGTGAATAACTTTTTGTTGGATCATGATTAGGCTTGATTTGGATGGTTTGATGATTGCTTATTGATGTTTAGGCTTAGATAATCATTTTTTCACATGTTTAGAAGTGATATTAATGCTAGAGTTGAATTAGCTACTCAATTTCTAGATCATGGTCGATTTACACTCGAGAGAGAGGTTTGGTAGATTGTCTAGAAAATTTCTAAACGTGCTTTTCATTCTTAACCGATGGCCATCGTGATTAAGGTGAATTGTTGGCTTAAAAAGGACTTGCGTTTTATGCTTGTTGATAATTTGGTTGCAATTGAGAGATTAGCTAATTCAAATTATCAATAAAAGGTTTAGCATCATGAGAGTGAGTTAAGCTATTTGTGTGTTCCTTGCCAAATAATGAATGTGCATTGAATGTTTATGCATCATTAGTAAATTGTCTTGATGGTTAGATAATGGTGATTTAGGATGACCTTTGTTAATTCTTTCACTTAGGTTCTTAGGTTGATTTTTAATGCTAAATTTGACATGATAAACCGAAGTTTAGAACTGCACCTAGATTAGTTAGTTCTAGTTTGGCGTGACAAACCGAACTAGAGTTACACCCTAGGATTTTTGGTCTCATCCCATGCATTAGGGATAGATTTGAGTAAACGGTGTTAGTGCTAGATTAGGTTTGTTCATTCGAGTCTTGAGCTTAGGCATTTCACACCCGAGAGGAATTAGTAGGATTGCTTGAACTGAACCTTTTGTGAGCTTTGCATATCATGCACAATTGGCCATTGTAGTTTAGTGTGTTTAGTGAACTAAATGGACTTGTGATTAATGCTCATCGACTATCTTTGATTGCAAACGAGAGTTTATGATAATCGGGTAATCGATGAAGAGATTGATACCACAAGATTGGATTAGTCTTATGTTTGTATCCCATGTTCTAAGATAGAGTTTAATGCTTCCAAAATATTCATTGCTTAATTGTTAATCGTCTCTTCGATAGTTTAAGTCATGATCCAACGCCTTTCTCTTTGTGTTTTTAATCTCTTTGTGTTTTTATTTTCTTTCTTGCATCTTTCTTCTTTCTTTTTGTAAAAAACATAAAAACGTTTTTGCTCTAACTTAGTTTGTTTCACGTATCTTTAGTGTGTAATCTTTATTCTCTGTGGGATCGATCCTAAAGTGTTATATCGACATACCGTTATGATTGCGGTAGTGTGCGCATTAGGTTAATTGGTGCGGGTAAAACACGCAAAATCAGATATGCAAAAATAAAGAAGATCAGAAAACCCAAACCAAATGACGAACCAAGCGAAAATCTATGGATCGGCTACCAATCGGTCCCCATTTTGTCTTCTAAGTGAAGACAGTCGCTGTCAATAGATGCCTCGGAGATACGAACGAAGAAGAAATGATCCTCCCAACTGCTGTCTTTGCTCGGGAATCCTATGATGATCTCCTCGTCTTCTTATTGCCAATATAGAATTTGGCAGACGTGGATTTAGGAACCTTTCGGATATCCAGCAGGTTTCAGAGATTATCAACAATCACTTCAACATCGCATTCGTAGCTGCGAATCAGAATCCTTACGAGGTGACGAAACCCCCGAACTTTGATTTGGGCTAAAGCAAGGCCGTGATGCCATAAATAGCGAAGGATCACTTCGGGGATCGGAAACCAAAGAAACCATAAGTTGAAGAAGGCCTCATAAACAGTGAAGCAATATGGAGGAGGATTATCGGCCCGATCGGACGGTTCGGGGAGTACGAATTCGACATCCTCGGATATATTGAACACTGTTTGTAGCTCGTCCAAAGACGTCGCGGTGGAAAGCGTAGGACCGGGAGGCAAGCGCTTGGTGGGAGGCAACCCACTGGTGAGTCTGTACATATCCTTTTTCCTTTCTTTTTTTTTTAGTTTTGTGTTTCGTTGTGTCACGTGAAACCGATTAGGACGACCAGTGTCGATCGACACCTACCAGTGTCGGTCGATACTCTCCTTATGCCAGAGTTACACCAACTTGCTACGAGTATCGATCGACACTATCTAGTATCAGTCGATACCCGCCGCCCAGGTAAGTTTCCTTATAAACCCTACGTTTTTCTCTTATGCCTCACAACTCCCATCGACCGACACAAACTCTTTTTCACCAAAAATCACCAAATCTTCGTTTCTCCACCCTTTTGCGTGATTTTTGTGCCTATTCCGTGCGGTTTTTCGTGCTCAATCTCTTTCTCTCATTCATTCTAACGATCTACTAGGTATGTAACACGAATTTCCACCTTTTCAATCCATGCACCAAGTTTAGATTTTTGACTTTTAGGCCCTTAGAACTCGTTTTGCTGGATGACTATCACTTGATTATTGTGTTCTAGGCCTAGTCGAACCTTGCCTTACGATTCATTACTCCTGATTTGCAATTTTGAAATTTTCGGATTATGTGTTCTTCGTGACTGCTCGATACTTTTCTTAGTATCGATCGATACCACCGTGGTATCAGTCGATGCTAACCTTCTACCTTGTCCGAGTTTGTTGTGTTTGAGAGAGATGTTGGATTTATGATGTGTTTCGCGTTTGTTAATGATGCAGATGCCACCTCGCAAGAAGCCATGTGCCGATGATGCCTCGAGCTCTAACCCACCTGGCTGCGATCGTCCGACTGAGTAATGTTTGGGCCAACATGTCAAGATCTTCGATGGTCTAACCTGGAACAGAGGGGTCGTAAAGGCTTGCCTTATCAACGACCGTTACTTGGTGCGAATCAACGGTGCGCAGGAGGATATTACTCTCTCCCATACTTACCTCCGCGACATCCCTGCACCACCTCCACCTTGTCCTGCCTCCCCAGTCGCTCCTAGCGCAACGTGTAGGCCTCCTTGGCCTAAGATCAGCGAGAAGGCCAGGATCCGCTTGACCGATGATTACGAGGGCTCCGATAAGGAGATTACAGAGAGCCGGGCTTGCACGCACATGCCTATTTCCGAGGAGTGGGACGACTATGACTCCATTTTCTACAACGCCTGGCAGGCGGTTGATGTGCGCCCCACTCGATTTGTGGACACGCATGCTATGCGACAGCTGGGATTTGACAGAGAGCTTGATGGTTTGATCAGGAAGATTGGACTGGGAACGATGCCTACGCAGCAATATGACTTATACCCCGACTTAGTCCGCCATTTCCTCGCGTCTGTCCGCGTCTACTACACTGGTGAGCCTCCAGTGACTACACAGCAGGGTGTACTGACGTTCTTGATTCGCGGTGTGCGATACAGGATTTCTTTCCAGGAGCTATGCGACATCTATGGGTTTAACAGAGATTTCTCGAGGTGTGAGCTTCCTCGCAGGTTCTTGGATATTGAGGCATTCTGGTCTCACTTCGGGCACGGGGTCTACAACTGCAAGACCACCACACAGATGGATGTGCGCCATCCTGTCCTGCGCTGTCTTGTTAGGATCTTGAGCAACACCTTGTTGTGCAAGATGGAGCCTAACAAGATGAGGGTGACTGAGCTGATTGTATTGTCCATTGGGATCGGGGACATTATTGAGGATGAGGCGTACGAGTGGCCCGAGATGGACCTGGCAGTCAACTTAGGTGTTGTCTTTGCGCACCACTTGGAGTCGTTAAAGGTGAAGCCTTTTACCGGACGTGGCAGATCTTCTAGGACAGCAGGTCGCCTGTAGACTGAGACGGTAGGCAGTCTCCTCACTCCCATCTTTCTGCACCTTGGGATCAATACTACTAGCTGCTCGATAGTGACATCCCGCGAGCTTATGGACCTAGCGCACCTGGAGCACCTGCGTTGGCTGAAGCCGGATAGGCGTTGGGTTTTCAGCACTTCTACTGGGGACTATCTGGTTCAGCTCCCCAACACAGATCTGACGGACATTGGCGCTGATCCTGCTCAGCTACTCTTCGTACCTGCCACTGCTGATATGGAGCCTGCACCGATCACTCGACGTCGAGGCTCCGCTACTAGAGCCCGTCCGTCTGCCTCTGGCCCTGCTGGGGGTCGATCACGCGCTCGCCACGCACCTGCTCCTACACCTACTTTTCCTACGCCTCATGCGATGGAGATGGACCCGTTCCAGCGCTACGTTGTCGAGAGTCTTCAGACCATTTGGAGTGATGAGTCTCGATGCAGCTGCATGGCGTCTCAGCGCCCCGTTTCACCACGATCACCACATCAGGCTGGACCATCTGGCACCGCTGGCGATGACTCTGACGCCACTGAGGAGGATTAGTCCTCTGATTCTCTAGTTTCACGTTTGTTTTTCTTTTCCCTTTTCTGTTTCTTTTCGTTCGAACTTTTGTTATTTTGGGTCTTATGTTAGCATTGTTATCATTGTGTACTTTGTGGAACTTATGCTTCTATGATTTTTGTTGCTTTTGACTTGTGTTTGAGTGATCTAACAGTGCTAACCATAACACATTTGGATCGTTTGACACAATTTTCGGGCACCATTATCGCTGTCAAGAGGAATTCTGTCGACCATGTACTGGTATCGATCGATACCAGTTCAGTGTCGGTCGACACTCATTACCATCTCGGGTAACCTCTTCGATTTTCACATTCCACTTGGTTCATTTGATTTCTCTCACCAAACTTAGGCTTGATAACACTGGGGACAGTGTTGTTTAAGTCTGGGGGAGGTAGTCGCTGACATTGTGTTTGTTTTTCTTAGAGTCAGTCGTTTTTATCGAGTCAAAATTTGTTTTATTGAGTCAAAATTTGTTGGAGGTTATGATCGTGTCCTTGAAACTGTTGTTTTGATTTTGGTTCTGAGTGTCCACTGTTACAGAATCAGCTACAGATCGACTAATGAAAAATCCAAAGGCTGACCAGTTCTCTAGAAGACACACATGTTTCCAGCAGAGTTCTTTTAAAGCCTGAGCCAAATTTTTGCACTTCATCGATGTGGTTAGTATTCATAGAGCTTGATTCCTCATTCATATCTGACAAAGGAACCCATGTGTTTAAAAGTAATAGTATCTCTCTCCCCTTCTGTTAATTAATAAATAAGAGCATAAAAGATGAAATGATTTTCTTCTGAGTAGAGGGCTAGGAAAATTTCCAGCGATCCCATTATTCTACTTGGTGAGGGATGATCACACAGAGGATTGGAAGCGAGGCTAGGATTTTCCTATGATGTCATTATTCGCCTACATCCTTTGATACATTGAGAGGGAAGAACCGGGGACTCGATGGCAAACACCATCAATACTCGCGTCTCATACCTTGATGTGTATATGCGAATCTAAAAAAATAAAAAATAAAAAGAGAAGAAGAAAATATGATAAGAAATAAGTTTGGGGGAGAGAAAGTGATACAAAAAGTATGAAATTGGGTGGTTCCTTGTTATGATATTGTATGGGAAAGAATCTAGAAGGTTCTTGGTATTAATCACAGCGATGAAACTAGCGATGAGGGGTTTAAATGAACGAGGCTGCGAAATAATGTGTGTAGTCTGGGGAGGCTGCGAATGTCTACGGAGAAGTACATGGTGGTTAGATTTGGATCTGGTTAGGTGACATTTGGGTGCTTGGGAAAAGGGTCATTGCAACGTTTCAAGAACAGGTGAGTCTCCGCGTTTTTCAAACTTCTTTCTCTGGTTTAGTCTTCTATTTGCTTGAGGGCAAGCAAAGGCTAAGTCTGGGGGAGTTGATATATCATGGTTTTTACCCATTTTAAGCCATGATATAAGTCCGTTTTATAGAGTCTTTCTATTATTTTGGAGTCTTTTAGAGTCTTTTACAGGTTTTAGCACGTTTGGAGCATAATTGGAGATATTGGAGCATTTTGGAGCAAAACAGAAGCTTGTGCAGCTGAGTACCCGATTTAGAGTCTCAGTATCGATCGACACTACCCTAGTATCGGTCGATACTCATTGCAGCAAGACAGAAGTCGCGAATTTTATGAAGAGTTGAAGAATTGCAAAATTGTCCAGAAGACTTTGATAATTGCAATAAACCCCAAAACGTGTTTTAGGTTATTAATTAGGATTTTGAGCCACTTTGAGGGGACGTTTTTGATTACACTTGATTAATCTGAGTTTTGTGAGAGAGCTTTATGAGGGAGACAAGTCTGAGACTCTGTTCGTCCGAGAGAAGATTTCGAACCCTCTTGTTACTCTCCTTTTTATTATTTATTTGAGTATTATTTCAGCCATGTTTATGGTCTCAATTATCATGTCCGAGTAATTCTCTTGTTAGGTTCAGAGTTCTCTTAAGGGTTTTCTCTGAATGTTAGGTTAATTTAATAATTAGGATTCACCATCTAAATTAGTTCTTCGCCTAGGTTGTTCTCAAAGCTAATTCTAGATTGATCACCTAGAACTTAGATCTTAGGATAATTGGTTAGGCACGAGAGTGCGATTAGTTACCTGACAGAACCTAGAGTGAGCAAAATAACTATTCGCAAAGAGATTTGGTTTAGTTGTTTTGTGAACAAATCAAACTTGAACTAAAAGCTGGTTTAGACTTTAGGATTCGCAAAGAGATTTGGAATTCTAGGATTTAGACTTAGATAGTTTTCGCAACGAGAGTTGGTTAGCTATACTTTAGTGATTTGAGTTCAAGAACCGCGCTTAAACTGAATCATGTTAGCTAATTTATCTACATTCATTGAATTCCTGAGAAATACCCTGAGCCTAATCTTTCTTCCAATCGATTTACAACACATTTAATTTACGCATTGCTTTAGTCTACAAACTATTGGTTTAGCTTAATTATAATCTTTATAATCTATTGAGTGATATCTGGAGTTCTTGTGTTCGACCCCTAACTAAACTGCAGCACTGCTTTAGTACTTTTTAGGGTATTAATTTGAGCATATCACCAATAAGGACCCGTATAAATAATGCTCATAATCATCTTTGTAAATGATCCAAAAACCCTAGCAATAGCCCCTAGCAACTAGCTCTTGTACTCATACGCTTTCTCACAACAATAATATACCATCTTTGGATCTCTTACTGTGTTTTCCAAGAAACTTTTGTTCCCTCTAAAAGTCTCGACAAGAGATTGATTGTGTGAGTTTCGGCTCTCACATATATAATCATTTACAGTTCTGTCAATCACTTAAAATGTGTACATTAATCAAAACATACAGTTTCAACACCATATTTTTCTGTTGTTTAATGCTACTGCTCTACCATCAATTATACCAATCAAGCCCTCGAGATATATGAGGTCTTTGAGTGTGCCGGCTTATTGTTATGCGTCCCCAAAGAAACAAGTTCGAGGCTTGTTAACGAAGAGGCAATTTCCACATATTTGATAGGTATTTTATCGGATAGGACAACAACAACAAAAACCAAAAAATCTTGAGGCTTGTGCGTGGGTACGAAAATTTTGGGTATGAAATCTACAATTTTAAGTGTAATTCATGGAGGGTTCTTGAGATCACTCCCGATTGGAAGATATATTTGTATCCACATGATGTGTGTTTAAAGGGAAATACTTACTTTTTTGCTTATGGAGGATTGGTAGAGGAAGATGATTTTTTACTCTGTTTTGATATCACAAGAGATTTGGACCGCGTCTGCATCTCCGTTTCACTCTTGTGTTCACAACGATTCTGTGATTCTATCCTCTCTTAGAGAAAATCAGCTCACAGTGCTACTTAAGCGTGCGGATACATATGAGATGGAGATATGGAATACAACTAAGATCGAGCCCAATGCAGTGTCGTGGAGGAAGTTCTTCGTAGTAAATGATGAAAGAATCTTGTCTCGAATAAGTTATATACAATATGGGAGTTTCTTTATTGATGAAAAGAAGAAAGTCGTGGTGGTTTGTGTCGAAGACAAAGAAAAGAAACAACAACATAGCTCACATGATTCGAGAGGATGGATACTACAAAGAAGTTGATCTCGGTAAGTCTACATGTCGGCCAATTATGTGCTCTTATCATCCAAGTTTGGTGCAGATCCAGTAAGGTCCACTACTACGTCTACCTCTACCCGCAGGAGGCAAAAGGAAACAAGACCAGTTGATTATTACTCCATTACTTATATTTTACATACTCATTTTTGTTCATTTTTATTCATTTTTGTTCATTTAGTTTTATGTTTTTTTTTTCATGTCATTTGAACAAGACCAGTTGATAAAGGGGAAAACGGCTGATTCATGCGTTAACAATTTCAAATAGTACCAATTAGATCCTGAACAATTTTGGTGTGCAAATTCATACCCAAATCTTTCATAATTTGAATTCACATACACGTACTAAATTTTTTTAGCCGAAACATACATTGTCTCAAATTTCGTTAGTCATCCCCGTTAAATTGTTACGAAACCTCAAAGTTAAAAAACCTTAGACTCTGTCAACTGAACTCGACAAGCTTTATGACTAGAAATACCAAATACAATTTATATAGACATTCCAATAATCTAAAGCTCGATCATGATAGAGAAAGATTATCTTCTCCAAGCTCACACGACGATCCTTTAATTTTTTTTAGTGGAAAACTGGGGAATCCGAAAAACTTTTGACGGATTTCTATAGATAACATGAATTGGTAATTAGAGTTAACAATAACCAATTCAGGGTTACATAATTTATTCTTTTCGCTTTTTGTTTGATTGTGTTGAAATTGAGATTATAGAACTGAGCTATTGATCGATTACTAGAGAAAATTGATTTTTTTTTGACATTCGAGATTTCCCACCTTCTTCTTCGATGTCTTGAGATTTGACAAGTAACCCATCTTCGGATGCTTCTTCCAGAGCTTCTCTGAGCCTTGATTCATGGAGTTTCCCTAATTGTTACCAAAGGAAACCTTATCAGATACGGGAAGATTGGTTCAACGCTCAACGATTTAGGACTAAAAGTTTGGCTTTTTTTCTTCTGAAACCCTAATCTAGATTTTAGTAATCAATAATCAAATAAGGGAAAAAATCTCCTAATTTAGAAACCTCGGATTATCAGAAACAGAACCCAGAAGTCAAAATCACCACTAAATTGGCTTCGATTTTAAACCCGAAATGAGAGGAGGAGAGAATTGAAAGAAAAAAAATCCCAAATATGGTTGAAAAGATAAAGATCAAACTTGAACAAGCAAAAAGAAAAAAAACCCAGAATTCGATAACAGGATCAAAAAGTCAAAACCTTTGTCCCATCATCTATATAAACTATATTAGATACTTAATGTTACAAAATTTGTCGAGCTTGTTTGGTAGAATGATAGGCTATTATTACCCTGAGGTCGTGAGTACACACGTGGCATCCGACTCATCATCCAAAATTGTTCGGAACCTAATCAGTACCAATTGAAAGTGTATGAGGCATGAATCGGCCGTTTCCGTTGATAAAGACATAAACAGTTTTCAACTTCATGAGTGGCAGAGATAAGATCTTACCAAGATACTCACACTCACGGATGGTTGTTTTGATTAGATAATATAATTTGTTTTCTTTTAACACACTTTTTGGCAACATCGTTTCCTATTCATTAATATGGTTCTTGCTACGGGATATTCTACTACAAGATATGCTTTCTGATCATGTAAGTTTTTCAGATATTGTCTCGTTTCTGCTTCTAGGGTCTCTTACACTATGTGACAGATAGACGGAGAAACTTCCAACTCCGCTTTACCCTACAAAAGCTGTCTGCTTTCAGTTTAGCAAGGACCATTCTCGTTTCTCACACAAGGCAGAGAAAGATAAACAGTGTGAGAACCATTACTCCTTCCGAATTATCGCATGCTTGTGCTGATCCTTGATATGGTGATAGGTCTATATCGAGATCAAGAATTACTTCCAACAATGAACAAGAATTAAGATGAATACAAAGACTATCAAGAAGGCAGGTGGTACCAATCTTAAAGTGTGCTTTTCAATCTTCTTTGTGATTTGCAGCCAGGATAGTCCTTACCGGTGTCTGTGTGTTGATGTCGTTCGGAGTAGGTGTGATATTTATTAGAAGGCGAAGGCGGATCACTCGGAAAAAGATTATTTTCAAGCGCAATGGAGGTCTTTTGTTGCAACAACAATTAACTTCAACGAAAGGGCATCGTTGAGAAGACAAGAGTTATTCAATTTGAATGAGTTGGAGAAAGCTACTGAAAATCTTAGTGAAAACAGAGTTCTTGGACAGCCTTGTATTCAAGGGAATGTTGATCGATGGTAGAATTGTGGCAGTGAAAAAATCCAAAGTCGTGGATGAAGACAAGCTAGAAGAGTTCATAAATGAGGTTGTCATTCTTTCGCAGGTAAACCATAGAAACATCGTAAAGCTCTTGGGATGTTGCCTTGAGACGGAAGTGCCACTTCTGGTGTATGACGAAGTTACTGACTACATGATGGCTACTTGGGAAGTGCGTCTGCGTATCGCAATATAGATTGCTGGAGATCTTTCATACCTGCACTCAGCTGCATCGGTTCCGATTTATCACAGACACATCAAATCTACAAACATAATGTTGGATGAGAAATATCGAGCTAAGGTGTCTGATTTTGGTACTTCAAGATCAGTAACAGAGGAGCATACCCATCTGACAACACTAGTTTCAGGTACTGCGGGGTATTTAAATCCAGAATATTTTCAGTCAAGTCAATTCACCGATAAAAGCGATGTCTATAGCTTTGGGGTCGTGCTGGTGGAGCTCATTACAGGAGAAAGCCGATTTCTTTCATCCGGTCTCTAGAAAACAGAAACATTGGCAACTTACTTCAATCTTTCCATGAAGGAAAACAGAGTTGCGAAGTGCGAAAGAAAAAGAAAAAAAAAAAAAAAAACAAAGTTGCGGATATCATCGATACTCGAATCAGAGATGACTGTAAGGTGGAACAAGTCATGGCGGTAGCACAAGTCGCTAGAAGGTGTCTGAATGAAGAGAAATAAAAGATCAAGCATGAGAGAAGTGTCGATGGAATTGGTAAGGATTATGCAACCACATGTGTATGTTAGTGAAAACGAGGAAGAAAAAGAAGCCGTCCATGTTAGCATAAAGCTAGAATCGAAGAGCAACATGGATGTTACCGCTCGAGTGTCTCGATACAACATCTCTTCGTCGTCTTCATCATGGTCAGATGTTGAACCATTTTTCCTCTCCAAACACAGTAAACCCCTCCAATAATCTCATGTCTTTTGCTTTTATGTTCGGTTTTGGTGCTTGTGTAAGATATTTCTATAAAAATCGCCAAGTATGTAGTATCGGAGCTGATTTGTAGATTCCTTGAGGCATAAAACTCAAGATTTAATCCTGATAAAAAAATTATTTGATCCAAATATATTTGTATGTTGTCCCATGAAATTAGCTAACCGGTAAGAACTTCACGAGTTTACCAGAAAAACTCCATAAATTCTCATTGATCTGAACTCAGAAATTTCATGAAGAAACCACCATGGTTACTAGTAAATCCACTACAGTACAAAGTGTTTTAACAACATCACATCAAAATAAATAAAAAACAGTGTCTTGAAAGATCTCTCCAGACGAGATTTGGTTCGCTTAGCTTCTTACCAGGAGCCTTCAGCACCAGCAGTCGGGTTGTTGAACGCCTTGAATTCCCAAAACGTCTTCAACGAGTATGGCTGAGAGACTGTAACGCCTTCTTCCGTGATCTTCGCTATCTGCAAAGTTTTAATGCATTTCCGTTATCACATTCCAAAACGAAGAGCTTCAACCAAGCTTAATGAGGATCATTATTGTTCATGAGATTAAGAAAACTTGATATTAATGACAAACCTGAAACTTGTTAATAGCAGATCTGTCACGGTAGAGAAGCACACGCATACATTTCTCAAGGAGCTTGACACCATCTTCAAAACTCAGGTCCGCATGCCACTCATCACGAAGGATTGGCCTAGCAAGGTGGTTTCCAAAGCCGGTGGCAACATGATTGTCCTCAAAACTGACACCAATCATGGACACCTAGAGAGAAACAAATAGATCCAAATCAATAGTAACATTCATAAGTAAGATTATATGCTGAACGGAAAGTCTGAGACCTACCATGCCAAGGTAACTTTCCCCATTTTTGACGCCTCCAAGGACAAGAGTGTTCCACAGAGGGTTAAACTTGTTGCGACGGTTATACATCACACGGGTCAGATAGTTGTGAACCTCTTTTGGTCCCAAAGAATTACCATCATCCCACATGTTATCGTTCAGGCTGTGTAAAGGTGAGGGTTCGTGAGACATGAGAATTTACAAGAAGAAAAGATCAAGAAAAGAATAAGTTGAATACTTGAATCAAACCAATTCTTACATGAGCTCATCAAGATAACGGAGAATCTCCTGAAAGTCGCTGATTTCTCCGCTGGCACCAAGAAGAGAATGCTTACCAATAGCTTTCATCCTCTCAATGTTCTTGTATCTTAAGGTGGATCCATATGAACCTGCAGATTCGTAAAAGTTTAAAAGTGAGCCGAAGCCACAGTAACATCATCTCTCTGGTGCAGAAATTACATAGATATACCATCAAAATCATAAACCACACAGACAAATCATAGTTCTTACAAATCGTGAGTTGGTGTTAAGCTATTCTAAATCAAACTATTTCAATGGTATTAATGTTTATTCTCAGTTGTCATCTCTCGACCAAATTAACAATAGATGGCAATGAGGAAACCAAAGCAGAAAACAAAAGGAGTGCATAACTTTTCAACATTATTCTCTGATTCATTCAAACTTGCACACTCAAATAGATGAAAGAAGCCTCAATTCATAGTCCATCCTAAATCTTAAAATTAACAAAGATAAGCCGCAGTAACAAACAAAAGTTGTAACAAAATATAATAGAAATAATACATAGGTAGGCAAGACAAACGCCCAAAGAATGTGAAACTAATGACATAAGAAAGCAGTTTGCATGCATAGATGCTTAGCAACAGATACATATTCTAATCAATCGGGCGGCTAATAGCCAGTTCAAAAAATCTTCAGCATAATAGCCTTGGAACTTAATTCCTTGACTTATCTCAGACCCCTCTAAAAGATGCAAAAACCAAGTAAACCAGAACGTTCCATCTCGGTTTCTTGATCATTTCTACATCTCGCAATCAGATTAGAAAATCACAGTGACAGCTAAGGAACTGTAACAATAGATACACTAACCATACTAATAGACACTAAAGAAACAGAAATCACGAGGACTCATGAGCACGAATCTAACAATCTAGGTATACTGATTGCCAACTGTTAATGACTTTATACACATACATTATCATTTCTAAATCTCACGAGCATAATAGAAAAATACAGTAACAGCTGAAGAACTCTATCAAAATTTACTACTCATACAGAAAATGCGGGCTGAATACACAATAAAGAAACTGAAATTACAAGTAACCATACGCATGAAGCTAACATTACATACATCCTGATTACTAACTGTTCATGAATGTATAAAGCTGCAAGCACTTGTGAAAACTACTAAGCACAAACTCAATTACTTTAACGAAAAAGCACGAAATTTGTAAAAGAAAAAGAAACATACCTCCCATATCGGAAGCCATTAAAACACCATCTTTGTACTTGATTGCAACAATTGAAGTTCCAGTGACATATGGGTACCTAACAAAACAAAAAAAAATCAACATAAAACCCTAAAAAATTGGAAAACCAAAATCCCAAAATTTTCTCAGAATCGAGAAGAAATAGAGAGTTTTTTACAGTGTTCTTTGTGAATCAGCCTCTGCGCTCTTCACAGCATCTCCGTTATCAATCGGAATAGTAAACTGAACAAAACCCAAAATTCGGCGAAGAAAATCACCGTTAATTAAAAAAAAAGCAAACCCAGAAGAATCAGAAGCATATACAGTAAGAACAATGAAGATTTAAGATTGATACTACTTACAGTCATCTTCTTCGAAAAATTCGTAGTAAGCGAGAGAGATTTAGGTTCTTCAAGATCTGATGTTTTTTGGTTTGTTTAAGCTTCAGCGATTTCCTTTTCCTCAAGAAACAAATTGAATCCGGGTCCGACCCACTTATTTAACCCGGTTATAGACCTGACCCGACCCGAAATCAGCCCAATATCATTGAGCCCAAGTCCAATATTTCAAAATTGAAGTCACAGTCTTCTTCCAGAATCGTCTCGCCTTTTCTCGTCGACTGTCTTCTCGCCGGAGAATCTCTCAGTAATGGCTAGGTCACCGAGCAAACACGGCCGCGATCAAACTCAGGTAACCCATTTTTACTCGATTCACCGGAGATTCTCTCTCTCGCTAAAATCTCTGTTTATTTGAGGATTGAGAAGAAAAAATCGAAACTATTTGTACTTCGTATTTCCACTTTGGTTATCTGGATTTCATGGAGATTATTAAGTTTTTTTCCTTTTTGATTTTGTGAATTTCATCAAATTAGTGTTAACGTTTAGATTATGAACGAATTAGATTTTTTACTCTTTATCTTTGGATTCGAATTTTTCCAGGATTTCCAGGGATTTTTGAATGACTTGCAGGATTGGGAACTTTCATTGAAGGATAAAGACAAGAAAATCAAGAAGCAACCTGCTAATTCGTCAAATCCGGTTCGTTCTTCTGTGTTGAGAATCAGTCTCATTTGTGTAAACTTGATGTTTCGCTTTATGCTATTTTGTTAAATGTTTAGATTCAGCCTCGTATTCCTTTTTGCGTATGAGTTTTCTTGTTTTTTAAACTTCAGATTAGTGAGAAATTCAGACCGAGTGGTTCAGGGCAGTATGAGTTTGTAAAAAAGTATGGTCCGATGAGTGGATTTTCGAGTAGCTTCGCGGATGATGAATGTCAGTTGGATGCGAATTCAGAGAAGGAACAGGTACTTTCTCTTCAAGCTATGTTTGATCATGTGAGATACTCTTGATGCCGTGTTCATAACGGATCGCCTTCTAAATACTACAGGGGAATGAATATTTCAAGCAGAAGAAGTTCAATGAGGCGATCGATTGTTACTCTCGAAGCATTGCTTTATCGCCAAATTCTGTGGCTTATGCGAATCGGGCGATGGCTTACCTTAAAATCAAAAGGCTAGTCCTTTATCATTTTGCTTGGTTTTATTCATTTATGACCGTGGTGCTCGAGTGTGTCCGCTTGTCTTCCATCACTTGATAATCTCTAAAATTGTTTTTCCTGACTTTGTAAATGGTTCTTTACATTAGATATCGAGAGGCTGAGGTAGACTGCACAGAAGCGTTAGATCTAGATGATCGATACATTAAAGCATACTCACGGCGAGCAACAGCAAGAAAGGAGCTGGGCATGGTTAAAGAAGCCAAGGAAGGTATCTCACACGTCCATAATAATTTGATTCTGTTTTCTTAAGATACATACTGTTTCTTTATTACATATTGCTGCATATGTAAGGTGATTAAAATTAAATGCAGATGCGGAGTTTGCTTTAAGATTAGAGCCTCAGAGCCAGGAACTTATGAAGCAATATGCCGACATCAAGTCTTTGCTCGAGAAAGTAATATTTTGATATGCTCCGTTGCTGTATCTTTGCCAGATAAATTTTATATGCTTTGCAAAAAGTTAACGTTTTGAATTCTGAGCAGGAAATCATTGGGAAAGCCACTGGAGCAATGCAAAGCACTGCACAAGAATTGCTTAAAACAGCGGGGTTAGATAAGAAAACAAAAATGCCAAATACAGATATGAAACTGAAGCCGGTGACCCTAGCGGCCAAAACAAACGGGGATATGGTTCGGCCTGTTTCACGTAGCAAGGAAAGTTCAGGGAAGAAGCTCATTGAAAGTGTACAACCTGAGGTATATACCGAAGTTATTTTGTTAGATATATCTTAAGCTAAAAAAATGCACATCTAATAGATCGGTGTAGAATTAGATTCACTAGTAAAGGTTTATCTTTAAGTAACCCTGATGGAATTTTCGAGAGCTTGTCTCGTGTAACTTGTCACGTAAACTTTTTTTTTTTTTGTGGCATCTTCAGGAGAAACATAAAGAAGGTTCCAAGAAAATTTCAGCTATCACTGAAATTGTAGACAGTAAGAAAGTGACGCCTAGAAGCCAAAGTTATGAAAAGGAAGCAAAGTCTTCTGACAGAAATGTTACTCAGCCTTCTGGACAGGTGGGTATTGGTGTACTAAGTGGGTTACAAAGGCTGATAATACAACAAAATCCAGACTGATGCTACAAAGCTTGTCGCCGTTCTAATTTTACAGGGAAACCAGGTTTCTAGAAAG
Source organism: Eutrema heterophyllum (assembly GCA_002933915.1). Classification (NCBI taxonomy): domain Eukaryota; kingdom Viridiplantae; phylum Streptophyta; class Magnoliopsida; order Brassicales; family Brassicaceae; genus Eutrema; species Eutrema heterophyllum. The sequence goes on along the minus strand of PKMM01023027.1, from coordinate 962,898 downwards.
CTGGAACTAAAGCCATCAGTGCAAGAGCTTGCGGCTCATGCAGCGTCACTTGCAATGGCTGAAGTTTCTAAAAACATTAAAGCCCCAAAATCTGCTTACGAATTTGAAAATTCTTGGCGGAGTTTTTCCGGCGACCGTGCATTACAAAACCAATTGTTGAAGGTTTGAAATACCTCCTGCAAAAACTTATTTATTAATTCCTCAATTAACAGCCCCACTCATCAGGTTTGTATATGTAGCAGGTTATGACTCCGAGCTCTTTACCTCAGATTTTCAAGAACGCCTTGACTTCTCCGGTGCTGGTTGACATACTAAAATGTGTAGCCTCGTTTTTCACGTAAGTAAATTGTCCATTTGCAATTTGGGTTCACCAAAAACTCTGGTAAAAATTTGGTGCTTATGGTTTCTTGAATATTGCAGTGAAGAAATGGATTTGGCTGTTAAATACATTGAGAACCTAACAAAGGTTCCGAGATTCAACATGCTCGTCATGTGCCTTACTTCAACCGAGAAAAATGGTACACTCCCTTTATCAGTTTCATATCATGTCAACGATTTTTAATCTGATTGTGTAAATGAGCTTACATCGGAATGTAGTTGCGATTTAACTGATTTCTTTTCCGAGCAGAGCTTTTGAAGATATGGGAGGATGTTTTCTGCAGAAAAACAACTCCAATGGAATATGCAGAAGTCTTAGACAAACTGAGATTGAGATACTGCCTGAAACAGTAACTTAGGAGATGGCTCTTTTTAGCAGCATACATGGTGAAGATTTTGCAGACCCAGTAAGCAAGCATTTGTCTATTATCATCAACTAGATTTTTGTTTGCGGTCCAGATAGATACCGGTTCTGGTTTTGTTCATATATTTTCTGGGGAAACGTAAAATATTTAAACCGGGATCTGATGCTCGGGCTATTATTTTGAAAACTGTCGACTTAGAAGAAGCTGTTTTCAGTTTTCATTTCAGTTTCCTTTTATGGTCACCCGACCCTACTCTTACCCAACCCAAATTACCCGAGCTTTTCGGGTAAGAACAACATAAATTACCTGCTTGTGTCGAGGTATTTTGATCCAACGGATAAGGGTACAGGCTGGGTAAGTACCTGGAAAATTCGAACTGCTTGTTCGGCTGTTATTTTAAATATCCAAATTACTAGTATCCTACTTGCTGCATGCATTACCCGACATACCTTCGGATGGTGATTTTCGATATTCTAAATATCTTTACCCGATCTTTACCCAATAGGCTTAATTGGAACTTAGAATAGAAACAATGGGTTTTCTATTTCCACTGATGATATGGGAGAAGAATTATGTTATCTTGGAATCGGATCTTTCTACTTTAGGATATAATCTCACAAAGTCTGCTCTAGAGGCCAGAATTCGACCAATCGTATCGTTATCGTAATGGGACCTTTTATGTTCTCTTTTGTTTTAATACCGACAAGAATAATCGGGTTCTGTCACCGAGTCTGTTTGATTGACCCTTTGCAAATTGCAATAGACTTGGCATAATTCAACAAAAAGTATGTCATTGTCAAATCTCAAATCAGATGCAAAGAAACAGAACAATGAAGAAGATAAAAGACAAGAACAGTACTGTAGCAAGAACATGCAACATTTCGGTAAAAAAAAAACATCATAGATAGATCAAGAAAACCATAATAAAACAGCAATTCCTAAGAAAGCTGTTCTTCAATAGCGCCTGCGAACTCCTCAATTATGCTCTTCTTGTTCATAATAGCGTGGATCTTGGAACAGTTGCAAGCGAGACCCGAGTCTTGATGATCCATGTGATCATCAACAACACCATCTCCACCGAGCTTCCTTGAGATGACAACAGAGTTGATAACTTCATCGGTCGGGTGATAAACGGATAACACCTGGAAACCTTGGAGATCACAAGGCTCGACGATGGGATATAGAAAGGCTCTAGGTCCATGAGCGCTTCTCAACATGAGCAAAGCACCAGGAGACATGTGTTTCTCAAGATGCTCGATCACTTTAATCTTCTCCTGTTTATCCATCCCGACAAGAGCAGCCAAGAACACAACGTCGAAGCCCTTCAAGCTCTCTGTCACATCCATTACATCAACGGTGTGGAAGAACATTCGTTGAGAGAGATCAGGATCAGACGAGACCAGACGAGCTGCAACCGAATTCGCTGATGGGTCGACGTCAAAGTTGTGAAAGATTGAGTCTTTGAGATGGAAAGAGGCAAGAACGATGGAAGTCAGAGGGAGAGGACCAGAGCCAACGAAAGCTACAGTCTTTGGAACAGATCCGTTTAGGTTCTGTTCGAGGAGATCGAATTCGAGCTTGCTTAGTTTGAGGTAGTTATTGTAGTAAGGGAAAAGGTTCAAATGGTGAAGTGGGTTGTCTTCAAAAGAGGTTAAGATGGAAGAGAAGTGATGCTCTAAGTGACCTTCTGCTTCTCCACAGAGTTTGATGAGGTTTGATCTCATCTCTTGGACGCTTTCAGACATCTTGGTGACGTCGATGTTAGGGTTTGGTGGTATGCATGTGGACACGAGCTGCTTGAAAAGAGTGTCGACATCTTCACTAGGTTTCAGAGTCTCGAGCTTGGAGATCTTTTCGTACAGATCGCAGATCGTGTTCACTAGCTGGTCGTCTTGGCAGTAACCCATGTCGACACTATGAGGTTTTTAGTGTTTGCGAGAAAAAAAAATGAAAAAGTGAGTTTTTTTTGTTTTTTCTTAAAGAGTTATGTTTCTCAGGTGGTATGAATTCTTTTGAAAGATGGTTATTTATTGACACAGATAGTGGGGTCCATAACATAGAGAAGAAATAAAAGCGATTATTTTTAACCTCTATAGCTCGAATGTGACAGCAACATTGATGTGGTCATTATTAGCACAAAAAAAAAAAAACATTGATGTTGCAACATCCCAGATCTAGTAGAAAAGGGGAAACTCCATAAAATCCAACACTTTAAGGCCCATTTAGAAAAATCCTTAGAAAATTCTAATAGTTTTCCCAATATAAGTAGAGTTAAAGAGAGACACAAACGCAAACAACATAAAACCCTAGCAGCAGTCGTTGACCAAAGGAGCCAACCGGACCGCCACCGCTTTTCACCACCGCCTTCCGCCACCGTCAAGACGAGGAGCCGCCATGAATCCACTCCGAGCCGCCGTCTTCTCGAATCTGCAGCTTCTAGCCATCGTTAGTTGTAGATCTGATATGTCTCTCTCCTCCTAAACCCTAATCCGAGATATCTAAGGTGAGGACTAAGATATGGGCCTTCTCCATATTCTCTTATGTTTTTTTGGTATGTTGAGTCTAGGTGTACACATGTATTACCGCGTGTTATGAAGTACAAACACGTGGTTGGGTGTTGCATATTGGTTGATAGATTTGCATCTGGTAATCGAATATAGACTTAGGAATCATTAGAGGAAGCCTACATACTTGTTTGATAACCCTGTTGTATGATTAATGCATGTAAAGTAGTTAGATGGTGTGGAAGCACTAAAAGGTGTCTGTCACAACGCAAGGAGGCGCTTGTGGTACGAATCTGTTTGCTGGGGCTGGTGTGTGGCGCCTAACGGGCATCAGTTCTCATCGTCCGATGGTTATGGTGAACCTCAGTGAAGTGTCTTTGGGACACAATTTACCTTCAAATGTGGTTGAGCTTTGGGCCCGTGTTGGTCGTGGACCATGTCTCCTTGTTTGTTTGCTTATTTATACTTATTCTTGGCATGTTAGTTAGATATAATAGGATGTGGTGAATCTGTGAGTTCCTAGAACTCATCCTCACTGGGTACTTCAAATTACTCATCCCCTCCTTCTTGTAGGTGAGTTTGAGGAGCCGTTGCAGGAGCTGGAGTAGCAATCTTGGTGTGGTGCAGGTTTTCGGGATTTAGGGTATTTTTGTTGGCTTTCTTTCCTTTTCGTTATTTTGTTTAAGACTATTATGCGCGTATTTTGCTTCGGTTTTACTTGGGAGTTATGATTTGGGATTATAAGACTTTGGTTTGAGATTGAATGAGATGAATATTATTTAGGAATATGGTTACGTGTGCCCTAAGTTAGGATAAAGTAGCACGCCGTCTCTAGGAAGTGAAGAGGCGGGTGTTACAAGTAGCAGGCCGATTCGTTGTTCCTTCGAGAAGGCCGGATCGGATGTTATAATGTGGTATCAGACTAGGTTAAAAGCCAAACCGGTTTTGACCCGGGAGGCAAGGTAGGATGGGAAGGTGATTCTAAGTTAGTGGGTTCAGGATATACGGATTTCAAAGTTTTTTCTAAACAGGGAATTTGTCAAAACGTGCTATTAAAACCACCACCCAGACGAGCCGCTCCAGCATGGTTGTTGTATTTCTTGTAGAGAGTTCAGTTCTTAAAGACAAAGACTGACTCATTAATCTTATGTGCAGATGCCGCCAAGGAATGCCAAAGCTATGCATACTAGATCTGCAGCCCGTCGTGAGAGCCCCAAAGGATCGAGTTTCGCAACAACGAGAAGTGTGAATGTGAATCGCGTTGACTTGCAACATGAAAGAGTGAACCAATCGAGTGGAAACCGCGTAAGGGTGGTGTCGCTTCACCTCCCAGTCGTAGCACATGCCACAATGTTGGAAGAGCTGCGCCATTACCAAAGAAGGTACGATGACATGCTAGATGAGCCAAACCCGGGAGTGAATGCCCGAGAGCAGCAATTGCCGCCTGCACGAGTCCACGTGCCAGGATTGACCTACTACGAGGCCATGAGGCATCTGAAGGATATGGGGACGAATTCGTTTTGAGGGAAGTCCGACCCTATCTTTGCGGACAACTGGAAGAAGAGACTTGAACAGAACTTTGAGTCAATGAGGTGCCCAAAGGAGTACCGTAGGGAGTTAGCAAGGACGAGTCACTGATCTGGTGGGAAGGTGTGGTGGAAGGAGTGCGTGGACGCTATGAGCTGACATGGGATGACTTCAAGGATGAGTTCACTCGTGAGTATTTTCCTCAAAAGCCTTGGACCAAATGGAGAGTGCTTTTGAAGATCTCCGGCAAGATAACTGCACTGTGAGGGAGTACAAGGAGGAGTTCAACCGTCTGAGGAGGTTCTCGAGCTGGCGCATGTCTGAAGCAGATTTGATATGTCAGTTCATAATAGGGCTGAGGCTGGAGTAAATGATAATAAGCTTTTTGCAAGTCTTAAATCAATTACTCAAATCCCACTCATGTCATTGTGGTATTTAAGACATCGAACCAAGGAGGTATAAGGCTAACACACTAGGAATCCAAGAAACTATATAAGCTAAGCAAATCAAGTGGTTTTAATCTAACAACCTAATGATTCAAATTAAACAAGCAAACAAGTACACAATCACTAAACAAGATTAACAAATAAGATAAAGGCAAGCTCTTGGATGAGGTTATAGACTTTGGGGACTTCTATGATCAATCTATGATGTCAATGCACACAATCAAACAATTTTCCTTAGCATAGAACATTTAAACAAGACTAATCCACTCTCATGGTCTTAATCACTTTGCTAATTACCTTAATCAAGATCAAATTCTCATTTGTGAAAAGTTAATTACCAAGCATTAATTATGAGTTCTAATAGCCATAGTACTCCTTAAACAACTATTCTAATATGTTAAGCAAGTAAAATCTCTTATTAAGCTCTTTGGGGAATTTCATCAAACACCTTGTGTGCATGAAATTCCCTATGATCTAGATTAACTTTCTCAATTCTAAGCTAGCATTATGAACACTAAATAAGAGAGGAAAGAAGTAATCTAAGCCCTAGACATCAAAGATCAATCACGAAAATCCCCTAATCTACCTCATCCATGAGCTCTAAAAAAGACTACTCACTAATCATGAAGAACACTCCAAATCTTATGAAAGAAGTGTTGTTAATCATGATTAGAGATTAAATAGACGATATATTAAGAAAACAAGATGATATATTGCATTAAACTTCAAACACTACAAGAAAACACAGTGTTTGTGACCAACTTTTGTGACTCTTTTTTTGGTCGCAAAAAAGTGGGACGAAAGTGTGACTAATTTGCGACCACTTTGCGACTACTCGCAATGCAATGACAAAACAGTCGCAAATTAACGACGAAACAGAGGAGTCACAAAAGGGTCTCAAATTTGCGACTGTTTAAGGATTTGCAAAAGTAGTCCCAAATTTGTGACTGATTTGCTTCGGTTTAGCAACTCCACTCGGTTTTTCAAAAATAAACATCAAATAATATATAAAAAAATTCTAAACCCTAAACCATCAAATAATATACAAAACATCAAATGAATAAACATCAAATAATATACAAAAAAATTCAACACTTACAATTTTTTAAATATAATCATTTTATAAATTCTAAATTATATAACCCTAAACCTCTAACCCTTAATCATAAACTCTAAATTTTAAATTGTAAAATATATTTTTCCACATCTATATACCCAAAATCATTATAAAGTGATATTCAAACCTTATATGTTCTTAAAGTTTAGGGTTTAGGGTAACATGTACACTAATTTGCAAACCCAGTTTTTGTGACCAATTTGAGACTAATTTGAGACTAATTTTTAATAGTAGTCACAAATTAGTCCCAAATTTGGGACTAATTTGCAACTCCACTTGATTTTTTTTATAGAAATCAATAAATTCTAAACTCAAACCACAAACCCTTAACTCTAAACCCTAAACCTCTAACCCTTAATCATAAACTTGATCTAAATCTTAAATTGTAAACAAAATTTTACACATAAACATCAAATAATACACAAAAAAATTCAACACTTACAAATTTTTTTAATATGATCATTTTATAAATCCTAAATTCTAAACCCTAAACCCTAAACCTCTAACCCTTAATCATAAACTCTAAATCTTAAATTGTAAACTAGATCTTACACATAAATATCAAATAATAAACAAAAAATATAACACTTACAAAAATTTCAATCTAATCATAACATCTACTAAGTGTTACATGTGTTTTATAAGGAATAATTTTGAAAGATAAAAATTATCTAAAAATTTATTTATTTTTAAGTTTTAACATATTTTTGAACTGTTATATACACAAAATCATTGTAAAGTCATATTCAAACTTTCTAGGTTCTTAAAGTTTAGGGTTTAGGGTAAAGATTTTTTATTGTCACAAAATAGTCCCAAATTTGCGACCGTTTAGCAATCCCAGTCGATTTTTTTAATAGTAGTCACAAAAGAGTCCCAAATTTGCGACCAATTTGCGACCAAATGACAAAAATAATGAAAGCTTCTCATTGGCTAGTTCCTTGTGACGAGGATCGAGATCCTCCCCCGTTGATTGGTTTAATCCAACGGTGAAGGATTTAAACTGTTTTATTTTTATTTTTTCTTTTTTTTAATTGATTCTTGATCCATCATCTCCACCGCCATGAGCCACCAGAACCACAACCGCCGGCGAGGTTTCAGACTCTTCCTTCTCTTCCTTCTCTTTCCTTTTTAATTGAGTTTATCTAACTCTTTTTTTTTTTACAGATCCGATGAGAAGAAAAGGAAGAGAAGCTCACCTCCGGCGAGGCTTGGGAGTCTGGCCGGAGGAGACCGCGAGTATGGCCGGAGGAGCAGATCCGTGTTTCTGCGGCGCCGGAAGAGCAGATCCGCCGGCGAGGCTTCAGCGAGTGAAGATGAAGATGAAGCAGATCTTGGCCATGGTGGTTCGTGGTGAGCTCGATATGGAGGCGGAGGAGCAGATCTTGGCCATGGAGGGAGAAGAAGATCGAAGATGGAAGGTCGCCGCCGGTGAGGGAGAAGAAGATCGACCGCCGGCGAGGAAGAAGAAGATCGATCTTTTTTTTTTTAATTTTAATTTTTTAATTAATTAATTTAATAAATAAAAATATTTTTTTTTTGGAATTTTGTTTTTGTTTTTTATTTAATTATTTTTTTTACAAGTAGTCACAAATCAGTCTCTAAATTAGGACTGATATTATAGTCACATATCAGTCCCAAATTTGCGACCGTTTTGCGACTACTTTATTTAGCGACCAAATATTTGCGACCACTTTTTTTGGTCCCAAAATGGTCGCAAATGACTCATTTGCATGTCTGGTTTGGCCAGTGTGGTGATGTTCTTGGAGCAAAGAGGCAACACCGGGTGGCCTTCAAAGGGGTGTAGGCGGCCGGTATTCTTCCTACCCAAGGTTTGGTTAAGCACCGGTCCATCACTACAAGAAAACAGCCGATTCCCGACGGCCATATCGGTCGGGAATCCGTCGGGAAACGCCTTTCCGGACCAATTCCCGACCAATTTGTCTCGTCGGAACTAGAGGGTCGGGAATCAAAATTTGTCGGAAATTGGTCGGAAATTCCCGACCACTTTCCGACCATTTTATTTCCCGACCGGAGTCCGACGAATATTAATAGTCAGGAGAATTTCCGACGATTTCCCGACGAGTCGAATTCCCGTCTAATTCCCGACGATATCCCGACCTAATCCCGGGGACAAATTTCCTATCTATTCCAGACCGGATAATTTCCGACCAATTCCGGACCGGATAATTTCCGACCAATTCCGGACCGGATAATTTCCGACTAATTCCGGACCGCATAATTTCCGACTAAATCCGGACCGGATATTTCCGACCAATATCCGACGGGCTATTAAAAAACAGTATTTTTAAAATTCTTTAAAATTAATTTTAAAATTAATTAATAATTTTTTTAAATTAAATTAAATTAATAATTCGAAAAAGAAAATTAAAATTAAAATATAATAATTGTTTTGAAATAAAATTAAAATATAATAATTGTTTTGAAATTACAAAAACATTAAAATTAAATTCCCGATCCCGATCCCGATCCCGATCCTGTTCCCATTTCCCTTCTTCCCCTTCCCGTGCCCGGGAAATCCGAGAACTTCGATTTCATCCAGTCCGACATGGTAGCGATTTCTGACCTTGCCTCGGTAAGTTGTAGTTCGGTGTCCGCATTCGCCACCTCCAAAGCTGTTAGTTTTGACTTCAGCTCTTCATTCTGTTGGATGAGATCTTCAGAGAAATAAGGAGAACCCGAAGCCCTAGCTTCCATAATCGGGACCTTACCCAAACCACCGCGACGCCGCCCTTTTTTATCAAGGGGAAATTCCTGTAGAAATTAAAAATAAATTAGAACATTTTATAATGTATAACTAAATGAAAAAAAAAAAAAACTTACGTTGATAACGAGATTGTTGACCGTTTCCCGCGTCAACTCGAAGGAAGAGGAGGAGTCGGCTTGTGACTGCTGGGTCAGCTCGTCCTTCTTCTTCGTCACGTTCTCGTAGATCTCCCTCATGAGGGGATCCTGAATAACCCCGGTTGTCTTGTTCGTGTGGCACGTCTTCATCAAGTCCAAGTGATTCGGACGCACACCTCCGGCCTCATTTGTCTAAAAAAACAAATAAATTTAAATATTAATAAATTATTTAACAATTAAATATAGAAAACAATGTAAAAAATAAAAAATTACCATTTGTATTTCTCGGGTCCGGAAGCTGGTCGAACCGGAGTTGTGGACGTACTGTCCCTTACCGGAGCGATCACTCTTTCGGTTTCCCGAATTAGTCTTCGAAGTTTTCTCTGTCGCGGGGTTTTGCCAATATGGTTTGTAGTCTTCCCAAACCGAAGCGTTCAAGCCTTTCGGTTTGTCTTGGCCCTTCCTCCACTTTTGCTTCCACTCGTTCATGTTTCTCTTGAACTGCGTACGCGCCTCCTTCATAAACTCCGTTTCAACTGTGGTCGTGTCGGAGTGATGCCATGTAAACTCTTGCTAAGAAAATAAAAATAAAAACTTATCAAAATATTAAAAAAACATATAAATATATAAAAAAAAATTAGTAGTTTACAACTTACCGCAAATTGTCTAAACCAAATTTGCTTCTCCTCGTACGGGATATCTGAAAATTTCTTGTACGGTTTGTCGAGCATCGAATGCAACATCCTTAAAACGGACTTGCTAATCCCGTTGTTCGATATACCAAACCTACAAAAAAATAAAAACTATAAACAATTTTACATTAAAAAAAATATAACACTAATTTTACCATGTCGATCTTCCAATTAGACGTTGATCGAGCCGGATGTGCAAGTCCCTCCCCGGTTGTTGGACTAACTCCTCGATGGACATGATTGGAGGAGCTTGACTGTGCGACTCCGGGACATTCGCACTTTGTCTTGGACTAGGGGTCTCCGATGGCGGATCGTTATGTTGATGTGGTTGAATACCTCGAGACGAACCACCGCGGCGAATGTTATCGAAACCCTCGTACGACCTACAAAAAAAAACAAAAAATTTGTTAGTTGTTAGAGTTATTAAAAATGTAAAAAATACTAAAAATATTTCCAAAAAACAGAAAAAAAATTATGAAAATTTAGAATTTGTTTTATTTGCTAAAAAGTTTTATATAACATAAAAAATTTTAAAAATCACTTGTAAAACGCAAAAAAATTACTAATATTCTAAAAAAAATTCTAAAACAATTATAACATTTAAAATCACATGTAAAATGAAAAAATCATTTATAACCACTTGTTAGAGTTATTAAAAATGTAAAAAATACTAAAAATATTTCCAAAAAACAGAAAAAAAATTATGAAAATTTAGAATATGTTTTATTTGCTAAAAAGTTTTATATAACATAAAAAAATTTAAAAATCACTTGTAAAATGCAAAAAAATTACTAATATTCTAAAAAAAATTCTAAAACACTTATAACATTTAAAATCACATGTAAAATGAAAAAATCATTTATAACCACTTGTAAAAAAAATTTAAATCACTTGTAAAATGCAGAAAAATGTTATAAAATTCTAAAAAAAATTAAAATCACTTGTGAAATAATAAAACTATTTCACAACTAACACAAAAATATTTTCCTATTTTTTTCAATATTATTTCTAAAATATTTTTTTCAATTTTTTTTAAAATTTTTTGAATTAACACAATTTTTAAAAATATTCAAACACAATATCTACAATATTAACCTAACAACAATCTAACCTATATTTTAACCTTTCATAATTAACCAACAATACCTAAAATCTAACAAACCTAACAAATCTAACAAACCTAATTAACTAATTTAACTAATTTAACAAAATGAATTAGGGAAAAAAAAATTAAAACTCTTACATTGGTACAGGTGGGCGGCGGCGTGGAGGAATTCCGGCGAGCCTTCGACGGCGGCGGCGGCGTGGAGGAATTCCGGCGAGCCTTCGACTGCGGCGGGGGAGACCTAAAGAAGAAGAGAGAGGAGTTAGACGTAGAGAAGAGGAAGAAGAGAGAAGAGGAAGAAGAGAAGAGAGAAGAAAACATACCTTCTTCTTACGGCGGCGGCGGCGACGAGGTGGACGGCGGCGGCAACGAGAGAGGAGAGAAGAGATCTAAAGAAGAAGAGAAGATGAAAGGAAAGAAAATGAGGAAGAAGAAGAACAGTTTTCGATTTATTGAACCCGATTTCCGACCGACCAATACGGTCGGGATCCGGTCGGAAATTTTTAATAAACCGCTAAATGAATTCCATCGAATTTTCGTTTGGCGCGGTATATTTCCCGGTTTTTTTTTAGTATTCCCGACCAATTTCCGACCAATATACAAAATTGCATGTCATCTGATTGGGCATTAAACACGTGCAATCGTCGAATAATTTAATAGTCGTCGGAAATTGGTTTGGAATGTCCGACCAATTTCCGACCATTCAAGGTTTAGGGTTATGAAATCCTAAATTTGAATACCGTATAGGCTTTTAAAAACATCTAAACATCTTATGTCTAAAAACAATCTGGCAAGGTAAACATAAATAGAGTATATGACGATTTTTATGAATCGATAAGAGAACGGGTTTAACCTCTCTTAACAAAATATAGAACTTATACTTACACTTTTCGTTTTCTTATAAGGTTTGGATTAAATGTTGATTCTTAAGATAGTTGGACATTGAATTCTTTGAAAATATCATATCTAACGATAGCAAAGATAAATGTAATCAAATTTTTGCGGTTTGAGGTTTCGAAACCACGTATGGTCGGAAAGTGGTCGGAAATTCCAGACCAATTTCCGACGGGTTTAGTTTTAGCCGAGGAAAACTCCCCTGGTTTCAGTCTTAGCCGGGGATTCAATTTTCCTCGGCTAAATCTAAACCCATCGAAAATTGGTCTGGAATTTCCGACCAATTTCCGACGGGTTTAGTTTTAGCCGAGGAAAATTGAAACCCTGGTTTCAGTTTTAGCCGGGGATTCAATTTTCCTCGGCTAAATCTAAAACTGTCGGAAATTGGTCGGAAATTGGTCGGAAACTGTCGGAATTCTTTGAAAATATCTAAAACCGTTTCGGATACCGTCTGCTGTAAGTGATCTCGTACATAGATCCCGGAAGAAAGCACTGATCCCTGCATAAATGATAAAAAATTTTTAGCAAATTTTAGATAATATATATATATATATAT
>PKMM01023027.1:908758-950442 GCA_002933915.1 Eutrema heterophyllum | reverse complement strand
GAATTATATATAATTTTGTAAATGTACCTGCAATAGCTCCATGGACGTTTCTAGGAAGAAGACCGGCAAAGGCAAATGGAAGGAGGCGTTGCATGACAACGTGACAATCATGACTCTTCATCCCTGAAAACTCCTCCTTCGAAGGCTCATCCAAACAGAAAGCGGGGGGCAGTGATATTTCGTTCGCCATTACATGGAGGTCCTTCCGCGAACAAATATCTGGCAAGTCCAATCTGGCCTTCAAATTATCTTTCGTCTTCCCTTGCACATTTAGAATAGTATTCATGATGTTGTCAAAAAAGTTTTTTTCAATGTGCATGACATCTAGATTATGGCGCAGCAGATGGTTCTTCCAATATGGCAAATCCCAAAAAATACTCCTCTTGTTCCAATTGTGGTACTCGCCACAACCGTCTACGGGAAAATGACCATTACCACCACATAAAACCGTCTTCTCAGCACCAAAATCTCTCAACTGAGTGATGATGTTATTCCCATCCGGCTCAGGAGGTGGACCATCAAATACTTTTTTACCCTTTTTAAACAATGTCGTGCTCCGACGATATGGATGATCATGCGGTAGAAATCGTCGATGACAGTCGAACCAAGAAGTCTTTCGACCGTGCTTTAACTGGAACGCATCAGTGTTATCTTGACAATAAGGGCATGCCAACCTTCCATGAGTCGACCATCCAGATAGCATACCATATGCTGGAAAATCACTTATGGTCCACATAAGTACCGCACGCATCGTGAAATTCTGTTGGAGAGAAACATCGAACGCTTGAACACCATCTTTCCATAACATTTTCAACTCATAAATTAATGGCTGCAAGAAAATATCAAGGGATCTCTTAGGATGCTCCGGTCCGGGGACGAGAATCGTGAGGAACAAAAACTCTCGTTTCATGCACAAACTAGGCGGCAAATTGTAAGGTGTGACGATTACTGGCCACAATGAAAATTGCCTCCCATGTTTCCCAAAAGGGTTGAATCCATCTGTTGATAACCCAAGGTATACGTTCCTTGACTCATACGCAAAACTAGGATAGACCTCTTGAAAATGTTTCCACGCTTCTGCATCTGAGGGATGAGCAATCTCTCCATCTGAGTTATGCTCTGCATGCCATCTCATAGGTCCTGCTGTGCGCTCGGATTGATATAACCTCTTCAACCTCTCTGTTAGCGGCAAATACCACATCCGTTTATGTGGAACTGATACTCTGCCACCCGTTTCCTGATACCGAGGTTTCTCACAAAAATGACACTTGAGACGGTTTTCGTCCTTTCTCCAGTAAATCATACAATTGTCGATGCACACATCTATCATCTGATATGGCAATCCAAGACCAGCTACAAGTTTCTGAACCTCGTAGTATGAAGCCGGTGATATATTATCTTCAGGTAAAATACCTTTCACAAAATCAGCTATCGCATCCACACAATCCTCCGCCAAGTTGAAATCGGTCTTTATAGTCATCAACCTGCTTGCATTTGATAAAGGCGATATTCCCTCTCTACATCCTCCGTATAGTGGAAGCTTAGCTTCATCTAAAATATCAAAAAACTTTCGAGCTTCCAAATTAGGTTCCTCTATTCCAATACCATCATGAACATACGATGGTACGTTTTCACGAAACGCATCATTCACCATCTAAACGTTTGCATCTACTTCCGGTGTTGGTTCCTCTATCCTACCCGAATAATTAAAACTACTACAATAATGTTGCACCATTGAATCAGTTTCTCCATGCGTATACCAAACCTTGTAACCCGGCATAAACCCATTCCTATAAAGGTGATTCCACTAAAATTTCGTCGGGAATTCCCGACCAATTTGGGACGGATCGTTTTTCCTCGGTATTTCGTCGGAAATTGGTCGGGAAATGCCGACGAAATTTAATTGGTCGGAATTCCCGTCGGGAATCGGGTTGTTTTCTTGTAGTGACAGCAGTAATAACTCGATAACTTGCCTTTAGTTTGAAAGCCTTCCGGGTCTCTATGTCACAGGTGTGTTCAAGGTGTGCATAGGCTATCTCGTAATACCCACTATCCTTTAGCTCTCGAGCCCTAATCCTCCAAGCACACCGCGAATCACTACAACTCAAAATGAAATAATTACGCGTTGTTCGAGTCTGCTTAAAATGGAACATAGCTTTTATGGCGTATATAGCTATCGCTATTTTGCAGTCCTCCTTGGATGCATACACCTTGCCCACTCTCACACAGTCATCACTTTCATCAACATTATCCAAATCAGGAATATCAGCACTTTCATACAGAGTGTCATCAAACATTGGGGGTATGTCAAACTCGTCGTCGTCCACCGATGCAATATCCACCGGAGCGTTTCCATTGACAGTCTCCACCGACTCATATCCATGTGTACTCGTCCCCACCTGCGAACCCTTAGTTGGCAAACTCCCGCCAAGAAATACCGACTGATCAAATGCATAATTAGTAGAGCACAAAACAACTGCTGGCACAGAAGACGGATCAACGTCATCACACATTACCTCCGCCGCATTAGAACCTACATATTGCTCATCTAGCAAAGGTCCCCAAAATTCTTTATCATACTCTCGGGGGTTTACGTCTAACTCTAACGCAGCATATGCCTCATCATCATATGCCTCCCCATCATCAGAATCTGACCCAACAGTCCCATCCGTCTCGGAGCTATGTGTACCCTTTCCCCTATCTCTTCTAAGATTCTCTTCAAATTCCTCGGCATGGTTAAAAAGATCATCATCTGACACAACAGTCCCATCCGTCTCGGACCTCTGTCTACCTTTTCCCCTACCTTTTCGAAGATTCTCTTCAAATTCCTCAGCATGGTTAAAAAGATCATCATCGGCCACTTCCTGTGCCTGTGTTTTCGAGCCTGCGCTAGAAAAATACCCTCTTCCTGATGCACACCCTTCATCAACAACACAATGGCGCTTCCTTGCAGTGACCGGTGTTGTGTAACCCTCCGATAGAACCGTACTCTTCGGTTCACTTTCAAATCCGACAAATAGATTCACAGATGGGTTGACACGAAAATGCTTTACATAGTAAGAGATGGCGGATTCACTTGTCACCAGTACCGGAGGCGTAGTTATACCGGTTGCTAACTCGGTGTTATTTGGCGGCCAATAGCTCAACGACACTTTTATCCCAACACTTCCGTCCACGAAAAACTCAACCAACACATTTCTCTTCATCTCAGCCAAAGTAATGCCAGCTCGAAACGGCACCACTCTCGACATCATTTGCTTATCTATAAGGAAGTCCCACCTCCCATGAGCCGAACACACCCANAAGATTGCAGGGGCGCTCACGTTTTTTGGCCCCTTCCCGGCCCGGAAGTTCGCTTCCGGCGACTAGCTTTTACCGCTATCGCTTGGACTTGTCACTTCGTACCTTGAATCAATCAATGAATGAATGAAAACGCCTGACTAGGAATAGAAAGGGAGGACAGGTTGGTTCGAGGACCCCTTGGTCAAAGGCGTTCCTCGGAGGAACTCGACCACTTGTTGGGAGAGGCACGGAGTGACTCGACTAAAAGGAGAGGGCGTAAGCATGATTCCGGGGCGGAGCCGTATGACGCGAGAGTGTCACGTACGGTTTCTTTGAGAAGGGTGTGATACCACCACCTATCAGGCCCGACGAGCGGTCCACGGAGCTGCATCCCTACTCACCTGGTCCATGCACATTGTTCTCTCCAGGAGGTTGGCCGCCTATCCTAGATCTTCCCATTTTCAAGAAGATCCCGGGCTCGATCTGGTTTAGTATCAAGGTTCTTCTCTTTCTGTTCCTATATATATGGGTCCGTGCAGCATTTCCACGATATCGTTATGATCAATTAATGGGACTTGGCCGGAAAGTGTTCTTGCCTCTATCATTAGCTCGGGTAGTCCCAGTTTCTGGTCTTTTAGTCACCTTTCAATGGCTCCCTTAATTTGATTATGTGCGAGGAATTGCCCTCTTGAGTAATGGGAAGCGGGCTAGTCCCCGAAAATGCCCGTTAATAAAGCAAGTTGGGGAACAAAATCTTCCTTGTTAGTTACTCATTTCTTCGGTCGAGCGTTCTCCGGGCGTCGAGAAATCTATCACTCAATCACTGGCCGCTCTGTCATTGTCTGGTTTTAGGTTTCTGATCACACTCGAAATTATGTATCTACTTATCGTATTTTTGCCCCTGCTCGGTAGTTCCGTAGCAGGTTTTTTCGGACGTTTTCTAGGATCAGAAGGAAGCGCTATAATGACCACTACGTGCGTTTCATTCTCTTCGATCTTATCTTTGATTGCTTTTTATGAAGTCGCACCGGGAGCTAGTGCTTGCTATCTAAGAATTGCTCCATGGATCTCATCGGAAATGTTTGATGCTTCTTGGGGCTTCTTTGGCGACCGTGAAGTCACCGGATGAATTGCTGAGTAGATAGATCTGATCCGGACGCGGCTGTTGCTCCGCGGCGATACGGACTCGACCCGCTCCTACCCACCCCGGGGCACCATAGCATGTCGGGAAGAAGGGGGGACATACTGGACGTAACCACTCCTTTTGGTTGTGGGAAATTCCTGCCTTTCAATCGATACACAGTTGAGTAGGCCGATCACGAACGCTACAGGTGTGGGAGCGATCCTGGTCAGGGAAGGCTAAGACGGCGCCTCGCATATGGGTAGCAAGAGGGCGCTTATGCCCCGACGGTGGGGCCTTATGGGGAAGGGGTTCCTCCAATAGGGACAGCACACCCCCCCCCCCCTTCAAGCGCACCTCTGTATCGACTGAATCACTCTTTTGGTCTAGTCGGTGGAACCGGTGAACCACGCGAGCTGGTTAGATGCGTGGGGCAGAGGGCTCGTAGTCTATGATCTAGATTAATTTTCTCAAGTCTAAGCTAGCATTATGAACACTAAGTAAGAGAGGAAGAAGTAATCTAAGCCCTAGACATCAAAGATCAATCACGAAAATCCCCTAATCTACCTCATCCATGAGCTATAAAAAAGACTACTCACTAATCATGAAGAACACTCCAAATCTTATGAAAGAGGTGTTGTTAATCATGATTAGAGATTAAATAGAAGATAGATTAAGAAAACAAGATGATATATTGCATTAAACTTCAAAGAATCTCTTACAAATCTCCAAAAACTCAAAAAAAGAAAAGTTTTTCAAAAGGAAAGCAAAGTTACTCTACAAATTAGGTCTAGGGCCTTTATAAGGGGAGACCCACGACCTGGGTGAGAGCTCTACACCGGACGGTGGTTACCAGGTGTTGTAGCTCGGCATTATCCCTCTCCAATATGGCTGCAGTACCGAATGAAGCACACCGGACCACGTTGGTCGGTGTTGCGCGATGGTCCCGCGACCAGACGGACATACCCTTAATGAAATCGCCATATCTCTTCAATTACTCATCCAAATCACCTGAAACTACCTCCAAACGACAGCGAACTCAATTATGTACAACTTTTATGAAGACATCCGAAGCTAAATCGAATATAAGTTCTTCATCTGGCCTGATCTTTCAGTCACTTCGGCTGGCTTCGATGAGGACGGATTTGGACTTGTGACACCGGGTGGACATTGGCCGGTGCATGTGGGCCGGTGTGGAGGTGAGGTACAACACCGGTCAAGACTCAGTAGGTGTGGTTTGGCCGGTGTGGTGATGTTCTTGGAGCAAAGAGGCAACACCGGGTGGCCTTCAAGGGGTGTAGGCGGCCGGTATTCTTCCTGCCCAAGGTTTGGTTAAGCACTGGTCCATGACACCGGTTGGTGGTCTAGGGAGCTCCTTTGGCCGGTTTTCTTGTCTGTTGCAATACCGGTAATTAGCTGCACCGGTCGAAGCAGGGCCGGTGTCCTTTGAGCAGAACTCGTTTGGGCGCCAGACAGACGTGTCTTTGATAAATCTGCGGTATCTTTCGAACCACTGCTCCAAATGGCCTCAAGCCACCTCCATACGACATCTAACTCAAATGTATATGATTGTTATGAAGACCTAAAAAGCTGAATCCGAATGGAGACCCTTCGTCTGGACCGATCTTTCAGACACCTCGGGTGAACTCTACATTTGCCTTTGCTCCATAACTCCAATCATCTCCAAAACGTCTCCAAGTACCTAGAAATCACTCCAAATGATGCAAAACTCACTATGACCTAATGAAAACTAGCTAGACTCTCATTTGGACTAAAAAACTAAAGAAATGCTATGAGACACATGCAAAAGAGGCAAAACCTAAGCTAAATGAATGTTTAAAAGAGATAAAATATGAGAATATATATCATTAAAGAACCATTGTTCGATACAGAAGTATCCCAATATGGTTGAGCTGTGATATAGGATCAATGGTAGAGGGCACACAAGAGGTTCGAAATAGTGGTCACTCTTCAACTGGCCGTACGACACTCTTTAAGGATTTAAGAAAATGGTTGATGGATAGAGAGTAACAATTTATCGATAGACGCCACACAGAGAATGGAAGATCTGTGATAAGTCTTAGAACACTCAAGCTTCAAGGATTCGCACACAAGAAGGCATGAGAGCGGCTGCTTCTTCAAAGAAGAAAATCTCATTTTATTTCATTCAACCTAAAAAGGATTACATGTTGAGAAGGGACTTTATATAATAGTCCAGCAGCATGGGAGCTTATAGGGTCGAAAATTACAATAGAAAGAAAGTACCAAACTTGTAAATAACACGAAATTAACTAAGGACTTAAATAGAATTTTTTAAAAACTTTTATCAAAAAAAAAAGTTTTTAAAAACTAAGGGAAAATCCTGCAAAACAAGAAAAAGAAACTCATTAATATTCAATTGAATTCACACGCATGCCTTAGCCAAAGGAAATGTGTTGGAGTTTCTTGTATTCTTCTTGAATGAATTAAGCAGCTTGAACATGTTTTGAAATGATGAACAACGTCGTTTCCTTGTAGACCGACAAGAAGAGAGTTGGTTGAGTCTTGGAAAGCAAACAAACGTTCTCTTGTATCTCTTGGACTGCTTCGATTCTTTGATGTGTGATGAACTCAGTAAGATTAATATCTTGTGTTGTTTCCCATTCGTGAGCATTCAAAGAGGTGGAGTTATCATGAGGTCTGGTTGGTGTCTTTTGGATGATCTCGGTCTTGAGCAGCTTCTCTTTGAGTTCTTCATGGTCTATGAGTGTGATTAGGCTCTCCACTGATTTGTTGAACTCCTCTCTTAAGCTTCAGGTTCTTGACCTTGTCCTTGGTGTTTGTCTCATAGTCAGTATGTTGATGACTTCTTCCTCTACTCCGGTTAGGCTAGTCTCGATGTCCTCATCATTCCCTCCCTCTTGAAAAAGTTCAGACCTTGGAACAAGTACATCTGCATGGAAAGGAGCCAGATCAATAATATTGAAAGTAGAAGATATGTTTAACTCACCGGGTAGTTCAAGTTTGTAGGCGTTGTCGTTGATCTTCTCTAGCACTCGAAAGGGACCATCTCCTCTTGGTAAAAGCTATGACTTCCTCTAGTTTGAAAATCTTTCAGTCCTCATGTGTAGCCAGACCCAATCTCATGGCTCAAACGTGATCTCCTTACGGTGTTTATCAACTTGTTGCTTGTACTTCTCAATCTTCTTTTCTAGGTTGCCCTTGACTCGCTGATGTAGCTTCTTCACAAAACAGCTTTTGTGTCTCCTTCTGCACTAGAATAGACAATTTGTGGCAGGGGTGAGCCGAATGCTTTGCATGATTGTATGCAAATTCGATATAAGGTAGACAAGATAACCAGTTCTTTAAATTCTTACCCACTATGGCTCTCAGCAAAGTAGAGAGAGTACAGTTTACTACCTCGGTTTGGCCATCTGTTTGAGGGTGGCAAGTAGTTGAGAAAAACAGCTTTGTTCCCAACTTTTTCCATAAGGTTTTTCAAAAATGACTTAAGAACTTGGTGTCACGATCTGATACGATGGTTCTTGGCACTCCATGTAAACGCACTACTTCTTTGAAGAAGAGGTCAGTAGTTTGAGTCGCGTCGTTAGTTTTGTTGCACGGAATAAAGTGAGCCATCTTGGAGAACATGTCTACAACTACAAAGATAGAATACTTGTGGTTGATCTTTGGCTGACCTAGAACAAAATCCATAGAGATGTCTACCCAAGGTAGGTTAGGAATAAGTAAAGGCATATATAAACCATAAGGATGTGACATGGATTTTGCTTTTAATTAAGCATGTAATGCAATTTGCACAGCACCACTCCACATCTCTTTTCATATGCAACCAGTAGAAGTGCTCCATAAGTACACTCAATGTCTTGTCTCGGCCGAAGTGTCCCATGAGTCCTCCTCCATGTGCTTCTCAGATCAGTAGCTCTCTCATGGATCCTTGGGGAATACAAATCCTCTTGTCCTTGAATAAGAATCCATCTTGCTGGTAAAATGCTCCATAGGTGGCTTTGTTGGTCTCCTTGAACACTTCTTAAAAATCTTGCTCAGCTTCATACAACTCCTTGATATGCTCAAACCCCATGATCTTAGCCTCCATTGTACTGATTAGGGGGTGTCTTCTTGATAGTGCATCAGGTACAATATTCTCTTTACCCTTCTTGTATTTGATCACATAAGGAAAAGTCTATACGAACTCAAGCCACTTTGCATGTCTCTTCTTAAGTGTAGTCTGACCTCTCATGTGTTTGAGCGTCTCATGATCTGTGATATATCATGGTTTTTACCCATTTTTGACCATGATATAGGTCTTGTTTTTAGAGTCTTTCTAGTGTTTTTGTAGTCTTTTAGTGTCTTTTCAGGTTTTAGGTACGTTTGGAGCATAATTGGAGATATTGAAGCATTTTGGAGCTTTTTGGAGCAAAGTAGAGATCATGTAGCTGAGAAGCCGATTTGAAGCCCGAGTATCGACCGATACCACTTATGGTATCGATCGATACCGACTGCAGAGAAACACAAGTCGCGACTTTTCTGAAGTTTGAAGAATCTGCACCTTGGTCCAGAAGACTTTAATAATTACAATAAAGCTCAAAACGTGTTTTAGCATTATAATTAGGTTTTTCAGCCACTTTTGTTGGCTAAACTTTATTTTTACTCTGAATACTTTCAGAGAGATTTGTTACAGGGTTTTTAGAGAGACAATTCTGAACCCTTGTTTCTTATTTGATTTCTTTTATGCAATTCTATTCATCTATGATTTCTGTTCCATTAATCATGTCTGAGTAGATCCACTTTAGGTTTAGGGTTTTCTCATAAAGGATTTCATTGGGTGCTGGTAATTGATTGATTAGGATTCATAATCTGAATTAGTTCTTCACCTTAGGTTGTTCTCAAAGCTAATTCTAGGTTGACGAATCTGGAACTTAGAACTTAGGTTAATCGATTACTCACGACAGTGCAATTGATAATCTGACAGAACTTAGGGTGAGCAAAATAGCTATCCGCAAAGAGATTTGGTTTAGTTGTTTTGTGAACATATCAAACCTGAACTTTAAAGCTGGTTTAGATCTTTAGGATTTGCAAAGAGATTTGAGATTCTAGGATTTAGACTTAGATAATTCTCGCAACGACAATTGGTTAATTATAGCTTAGTGATTTGAGTTCAAGAACCGTGCATAACATGAATCCTGATTAATTGGTTTATCTGCATTCTCTGATTTCCCGAGAAACACCATGGGCCTATATTCTCTCCATTGAGTTACAACTCTTTTAAATTACGTTATTGCTTTCCGTTTCAACTGAATTGCTTAGCTTAATTCTTATCTAATTGGTCTATTGTGTGATTTCTTGAGTCTTTGTGGTTCGACCCCTACTATACTGCAGCTACAGCTTTAGTACTTTTAGGGTATTAATTTTGAGCTTATCAAAATTTGGCGCCGTTGCCGGGGACTCTAAATTCGCCATTAGATTTTAGCTTAGAATTTCGATTAAGTTCATCGGTATCGATCGATACCCAACTAGTGTCGGTCGATACTCGTCGTATTTTTTTTTTTAATTTTTGTTACTTACGTGCTTTGACTTTTGTGTTTCAGGTGTATGCCTAATCGCGAAACTAGGAGAAACAAGAGCACTCAGCTAGTTAATCTTTCCAACGAGGAGCTAGCAAACTTGGAACACGCAATCAGGAAAGCAAAGAAGCCAGCAGAGATGAATAACCCATTGGTTTTGATTCGTGATGAGGCTGGAGCTTTCAGAGACCGAGAGGGTCATTTGTGCAATGAGAGAGGGCAACGACTTGATGGAGAGGGAAACATCATTGTCCCTCCAGCTGTTGTGAATGTTAGGAATGCTATGGTTGATGGTGGTAGGACAATTGGTGAGTACAATAGACCTGATCAGTTCTATGCCAATCGATCAGCGATTCGACCTCCTTTCAGAGGAATGACTTTGAGCTGAAACCTGCATACTTCGCTCTTGTGGGTCAGCACCCTTTTCATGGTCTTTCTCAGGAGCACCCCATGGATCATATTGAGAGGTTTGAGGACTTGGTCACTAGCATGAAGTACAATGGAGTGTCCAACGATTACCTCCTCTATAAGCTTTTCTCATATTCTCTTGGTGGGGATGCAGCTTATTGGCTTAAGCAGTTGCCGCTTGGATCACTAACTACTTGGGAGGAGACTAAGAACACGTTCTTGAACAATTTCTATGATGATGCAAGATCCGAGGAGCTTAGGAACAAGATCTCCCAGTTTTCTCAGGGAACGACTGAGGCATTTAAGGCTGCTTGGATCAGATTCAGATCATATCAGAGAGATTGTCCACATCACGGGTTCACTAAGGTTCAGTAGCTGGGTATTTTCTTCAGATGGATTGATTGGAGGTATCAAATGGCCTTAGATGCAACGAGCAATGGAAATTTCAACACCAGGTATCCTGACGATGCTTATGTGCTTATTGAGAACTTGGCGTTTAGCAATAGCACCAAGAATGCATACTTTGAGCGGAAGAAGCAGGCTGGGAATTTGGATGGATCGCAGATTGCTGAGGTTCAAGCTAAGCTGGATTCAGTGCACAATCTTTTGATGGGAAAGACGAAGAATGCTGTTCATTTTGCTTATGAGGATGAAGTGGAAGATGTTAACTACATAGGTCGTGCTGGTTTTCAAAGTCAAAGATATCAATACCAGCAAAACAACAACCGAAACTTCACCAACAATTACCAGCCTATTCCTCCCAAATCTCCAGAGAACAAGGTTGAATCCATGCTTGAACAGATTCTTGAGGGACAGCAGAAGATGACAATGGATTTTAATGGGAAGATGGATGCTATGTACACAGACCTAAATGGAAAGATTGAAGCTCTTAGCATTCATCAGAAGAGGCTGGAAACTCAGGTCGCTCAGACTACACCAGCTGTGAAGAGGCAAGAAGGTTTTCTTCCAGGGAAAACAGTGAATCCAAGGGAATACGTCAATGCAATCACCTTAAGAAGTGTTGAAGAGGTCGATCCAGGAGTGAAAATTGGCCTAACTGAAAAGAATCTCGTCGATCTTGCTGAAGATGACGACGATGAGGCTCCCAAAATCGCCCTAGTATCGATCGATACCACCCAGCATCGGTTGATACCCGTCCAAGGATTTGCCAAGGACGTTTCAAAACCAAGGGTGTCGATCGACACCACACCTGTATCGATCGACACCACACCCGAAGAGATGACGCAAAAGCCTTGTGTCGATCGACACCAATCTGGCATCGATCGACACCCCTCGCAGACTGATCCAGAAATTGAGAAAACACCCAAGATTGTCGAGGAACGTGTCTACAAGCCTAAGGTGCCATATCCTATACCACCTAGACACCTCAGAGATCCCATTACTGCAGAGAAGTTGCTCGGTTTTGAGAAGATGGTAAGGAGGATTCCCCATACGATGTCCTTTGAAGAAGCTTTGGAATACCGCCCTTTGTTTAGTCACTTTCGAGATTGCAGAGAAACTCTATAAGAGATCGAGGCATTCTTCATCAAGGCAGAAGCACACCACCACCATTGAAGCAGTTGACTAAGAGAGAAGACCCAGGAAAATTTCCAGTTCCATGCTCTATCTCTGGAGTTGAATTCAAAGAATCTCTCGTTGATTCAGGGTCTAGCGTCAATGTCATGTCAAGGGCAATTGCAGAGAGGTTGAGAATTGATATAAGATCTCCTAAGATGTCTCTTACATTCGCGAACTCCTCCACCTCAATTCCATATGGTATCATCCCTGATTTGCTGGTTAAAGTAGGAGATTGTCTGGTTCCTACTGATTTTTAGGTTGTGGAGATGAGTGCAAGATCTAGTACGCCTTTGATTCTTGGAAGACCGCTCATGGCTACAGTTGGTGCAGTTATAGACATGCCCAGTAAGAGAATCTCATTCTCATACATTGATAAGGAGATCTCCTATAAAGCCATCCCTTCTGGAAGAGCTCCCAAACATATCTCTTGCATCACCGTTGTTACAGGAGAGATGTTGATGGTTGATCTTTTGGAAGAGCCTTATGATGAACCAACTGTCATAGACGTTTTAGATGGTCCTTCTATCATCACGAAGAGAGACATCACAACGCCTAAGGCAAAGAAGAAGGCGAAGAGCAAAAGAGTCAAAGGTGATGCCTATATAACTTTAATCCCTCAGAAGTGTGATGGAGATTCGATTGAGTATAAGTTGAAGTGAAAATGAACCTCAAAACCATTCTCTAAAGCTAGAGTTATTCTTACTTCGGAGCTGAAAGAGAAAGGAAAGGAGGTTGTGGAGAGCATGTTAAGCATAACTCTGAAGCTGGAAGTGTCTAGTTGTAGAACTTGCCTGGGAGTAAGTTCTCAATTTTCTCCTGACTGATCACCTGAGCCAAAGTCAAGCTAATGACTGAAAACAAGCGCTTGGTGGGAGGCAACCCACTGGTAAGTCTGTACATACGTTTTTCTATTATTTTTGTTTTTTTGGTTTTGTGTATTGTGTTTCACGTGCAGCAGATTCAGAAGAGCCGTATCGATCGACACCCACCCGGTATCGATCGACACCATCCACACGAAAAAGGAGTTGGGTATTTCTTAAGGGACCGTGAGCTACAGATCGATCGATGTCAAAATTGTATCGACCAATATCCCTTGTATCGATCGATACCAGCACGGTATCGGTCGATACCCGTCACCCAGGTACGTCTCCTTCGATTTTCACCAATCCACTCAGCTCTTATGTTTTTCTTTTACCAACTCTAGGCTAGATAACACTAGGGACAGTGTTGTTTAAGTCTGGGGGAGGTAGTTGCTGACAACGTTTTTGTTTTTCTTAGAGTCAGTCGTTTTTGTGTCAAATTTGTTTTATTGAGTCAAAATTTTGTTGGAGATTATGATCTTGTTCTTGAATCTAGTGCTTTAACTTCGCTTCTGAGTGTCCATTGTTACAGAATCAGTTCTAGATCAGACTAATGAAAAATCCAAAGGCTGACCAGTTAACTAGATGACATCCATGTTTCCAGCAGAGTTCATTCGAGCCTAAGACAAATTTTTGCACTTCATCGATGTGGTTGATGTCCATAGAGCTTGATTCCTCATTCATATCTGACAAAGGAACCCATGTGTTTAAAGTAATGGTATCTCTCTCCCCTGTTATAAGTTAATAAATAAGAGCATAAAAGATGAAATGATTTTCTTCTGAGTAGAGGGCTAGGAAAATTTTCAGCGATCCCATTATTCTACTTGGAAAGGAATGATCACACAAAGGTTGGAAGCGAGGTTAGCAAAATTTCATGTGATACCACTATTCGCCTACGCCTTTGATACATAGAGAGGGAAGAATCGGGGATTTGGTGGCAAACACCATCAATACTCGCGTCTCAAACCTTGATTTGTATATGCGAATAAATAAATAAATAAATAAATAAAAAAAAGCATAAAGTGAAATAAGTCTGGGGGAGAGGAAACAATACCAAAAAGTGTAAAAGTTGTATGGTTCTTTTGTCATGATATTGTATTGGAAAGAGTGGCATTGACTACAACGATGAAACTTGCGATGAAGGCTTGGATGGATAATGTTGCGAAATAATGTGTGTAGTCTGGGAAGCTGCGAATGTCTACGGAGAAGTACATGGTGGTTTTATCTTGGAATTGGTTAGGTAACATATGAGCTCTAAGTTGAAGGGTCATTACAGTGTTTCAAGAACAAGTGAGTCTCCGTGTTTTTCAAACCTCTTTCTCTTGTTTAGCTTTCTGTTTGCTTGAGGGCAAGCAAAGACTAAGTCTGAGGGAGTTGATATATCATGGTTTTTACCCCTTTTTGACCATGATATATGTCTTTTTTTAGAGTTTTTCTAGTGTTTTTGTAGTCTTTTAGTGTCTTTTCAGGTTTTACGTACGTTTGGAGCATAATTGGAGATATTGAAACATTCTGGAGCTTTTTGGAGTAAAGTAGAGATCATGTAGCTGAGAAGCCGATTTAAAGCCCGAGTATCGACCGATACCACTTATGGTATCGATCGATACCGACTGCAGAGAAACACAAGTCGCGACTTTTCTGAAGTTTGAAGAATCTGCACCTTGGTCCAGAAGACTTTAATAATTACAATAAAACCCAAAACGTGTTTTAGCATTATAGTTAGGTTTTTTAGCCACTTTTATTGGCTAAGCTTTATTTTTACTCTGAATACTTTCAGAGAGATTTGTTACAGGGTTTTTAGAGAGACAATTCTGAACCCTTGTTTCTTATTTGATTTTTTTTATGCAATTCTATTCATCTATGATATCTGTTCCATTAATCATGTCTGAGTAGATCCACTTTAGGTTTAGGGTTTTCTCATAAAGGATTTCATTGAGTGCTGGTAATTGATTGGTTAGGATTCATAATCTGAATTAGTTTTTCACCTTAGGTTGTTCTCAAAGCTAATTCTAGGTTGACGAATCTGGAACTTAGAACTTAGGTTAATCGATTAGGCACGACAGTGTAATTGATAATCTGACAGAACTTAGGGTGAGCAAAATAGCTATCCGCAAAGAGATTTGGTTTAGTTGTTTTGTGAACATATCAAACCTGAACTTTAAAACTGGTTTAGATCTTTAGGATTTGCAAAGAGATTTGAGATTCTGGGATTTAGACTTAGATAATTCTCACAACGACAGTTGGTTAATTATAGCTTAGTGATTTGAGTTCAAGAACCGTGCATAACCTGAATCTTGATTAATTGGTTTATCTGCATTCTCTGATTTCCTGAGAAACACCATGGGCCTATATTCTCTCCATTGAGTTACAACTCTTTTAAATTACGTTATTGCTTTCCGTTTCAACTGAATTGCTTAGCTTAATTCTTATCTAATTGGTCTATTGTGTGATTTCTTGAGTCTTTGTGGTTCGACCCCTACTATACTGCAGCTACAACTTTAGTACTTTTAGTATATTAATTTTGAGTTTATCAATCTGTATGAATAACAAACTCTTTTAATAGTAAATAATGTTGCCAAGTTTCTAGAGACCTTACCAACGCATAGAGTTCCTTGTCATAAGTTGGGTAGTTTAGTGAGGCTCCATTGAGTTTCTCACTGAAATAGGGTACTGGTTTTTCTCCTTGAGTTAAAATAGCTCATATACCTGTACCAGAAGCATCACATTCAATTTCAAAACGTTTTATCAAAATTAGGAAGTACCAAGACAGGCGCATGTGTGAGGCTGTCTTTGAGCTTGTTGAATGCGTCCTCTTGTGCTTGCTCCCACTTAAACGCAACATTTTTCTTGATCAATGAAGTTAATGGAGCAGCAATGGTACTGAAGTCCTTCACAAATCTCCTATAAAAACTAGCCAAACCATGGAAACTCCTCACGTGTCTTGTATAGCTTTGATCTTCTCTTCATCGACATTTAATCCCTGAGAACTTACAATAAATCCTAAAAATACAACTTGATCATTGTAAAACGTACATTTCTTAAGATTTGCATAGAGGTTTTCAGCCTTAAGTGTCTCAAGAACTTATTCAAGATGGTTTAAGTGATATGCATGGCTTAGGCTATAAATCAAGATATCATCGAAGTATACTACCACAAACTTACAGATGTATGCCTTTAAGATATGGTTCATGAGCCTCATGAATGTACTTGGCGCGTCTGTGAGTCCAAATGGCATGACCAGCCATTCATACAAGCCTCTCTTAGTCTTAAACGCTGTTTCTCATTCATCTCCTTCCTTCATCCTTACTTGATGGTATCCGCTCCTTAAATCAATCTTAGAGAAGATTTTAGCTCCATTGAGCTCATCTAGCATATCATCAATTCTTGGAATATGATGCCTATATTTGACAGTGATATTGTTGATGGCTCGGCAATCGTCGTACATCCTCCATATTCCATCTTTCTTAGGCACTAGAAGCACATGAACGGCACAAGGACTTAAACTCTCTCGAATATAGCCCTTAGACATTAAATCTTGTACTTGTTTTTCCAGCTCTTTTGCCTCCTCCGAATTGACTCTATAAGAAGCTCGGTTAGGTAAGGGTGCGCCAGGGACTAAGTCTATATGATGCTCTATTCCTCGGACCGGTGGCAACCCTAGTGGTATCTATCTAGAAAGACATTGGTGAACTTTTCAAGAAGCTCTAGAACAGCAACTGGTAAGTCTTGTTTCTCTTGACCTGAAAACAACCCTTCCTTGAAAATCATTAGTAGCACATGTTCTCATAGCTCAAGTGATCTTAAAATAGTAGTAGGTGTAACATAAAGGTTAGTTTTACTTACCTATGAGCCTTTAGACATGTCTCTTTGCATTTCATGCACTTCTTGTGGAGTTAAAGACGCTAGGTTATGCTTCTTGTTGTGGTGCGTGAAGGTGTAATAGTTGGTACAGCCATTGTGTAGTGTCTCTTTATCAAATTGCCACGGTCGTCCTAGGAGTAGATGTCCAGCTTGCATAGGGACCACATTACACACTCCTTGATCTGCATATTTACCTATACTGAATGGTATGGTAACTTGTTCGGTAATCTTAAGCTCAGTCTCATTGTTTAGCCATTTAAGCTTGTATGGCCGAGGGTTCCTTGTCTTTTGGAGATCTAGCTTATCAATCAGATACTTGCTCGGATGATCGGAATGGTTAGCTATGTCCTTCCCCATATCATCAATATTCACCATGGGAGCAGCAGCGCCCGGGATCACCGCTCCAGATGAAATCAAATCTTGGACCGTCAACTCGATGGCTGGAGGATTTATGCTCTGCTCGGCAGCTTGTTCGCCGTCTCCTCCGCCTCGGCGGCCCTCCTCTCCGCTTCCTTTGCCTCGAGTTCCTTCTTGGCACGAATAGATAACCTCGCCATACTCGTCAAGGTATTGTCGTTTGGTGGGGGTTGTGGATTCGTCGGAGTATAATCACAAATAGTCTGAGCCCTTTTCACTCTCTCAAACGAGAAATTTTCCTCCAGTCAACTTTCTCGGAAGACAAAATCGTCCACACCTCAGATAGATCGGTTGGACACGGTGGAAGCGCTATGAACTGCGAAAACAAGAGCACAAAGTCATTTAAAGGCATTAGGAAGTACGACGAGCTATGAATACACGATCGGTACCGGCCCTTCCCCAGATTTCCGAGCTCCCTCCAGCTTCAGCGAGGCGTGAGAACGAGCCGAGCTGGAAACGCTTCTTGCCGCAAAAAGATCAAGGGAAAATTATCGAGAAGAAAGAGCGTACCGATCGTTCCACTGCCTATCCCTAGCCCTCTGGGGCGATAATTGCCGACTTTGCTATGTCGGCCGCTCTTCTCACAGAGATCAACGGGCCCGGGGCTAAACTTCCTCCTCTTGATAAGCTTACCGAGGAGAAAACGTATGCGAATATGGCGCTGCGTTGTACCAAGCTAGGATTCAATTCTCTGTGATAAATGTAAGCGTTTTGGATTTCGCTGATTTTCTCTTATCTAGCAATTTATTACCTCTATCAACGAGATGGCGGCTACTTATGAGTCTGAAGCCCGTCGAACAAACGCCGAGTTGACGAGGCGAGGAAGGATGCTTCGTCAGAGAAGAAGAGGTTGACCGAGGTGGAAAAGAAGTTGACTTCATTTTCGACCAAGTTTGCAGATCTTGAACGGGAGAAGACTGCTCTGAAGGAGGAGGCTGCTAAATCCGCGGACCTCGCGACCCGATGCGAGACTCAAAAGGGGAAGCTGGAAACCGAGATAGCTTCCTTGAAGCGGCCGAGATCAAAAAGGCTCAGAGGGATGCCCGGCGTGAGTCAGCTCGCAAATTCGAGGATCGGCTTTCTAAGGCGAGGGAGGCAGAAAGGAAATTGAAAGATGCTAAGGGCAAAGAGCTTGAGTTGGTAGAGGTTTATTGTTATCTGCAGCTCATTGACGATATCTAGATAGGGAAAGTTGCATCTCTTGAGGCCGAGGCGGATAAGCTGAAGTCCTGGAAAGCCGAGCTGGTCGGTATTGACGAGGAGTGCGAGAGGATTGAAACTTGCTTAAGGGACGAGATTAAGGTTTCGCATATCTCGGAAGATTCTGGGGATTCTTTGCGCGACGAAGAGCCGACTGATCCTGCCGCGACTAGAGATGTTGCGATTGAGCCCGTTGGGATTGTCGAGCATGCTCAGAATTCTGTTGAACCTGAGGTGAACCGAGTAGAATAGTTCTCTTTTGTTGTAATGGATCCATTTTTCTTTTGACCGGTGTTTTTGTACTTTTTTGAACATGTGCCTGGATGGCTTTATCCGATGAAATATTATGTCTAATTTGTACTCTGCTATTCTCTACTTTGTCGAGTTTTAATCGATTAAGCAAGAACGAGGTATAGTTGCTTTTGCAGGACTTGGTTCTCGAGCCATTTAGAGTAGGCAAAGTGAAGTTTCAAACAGTATTTTGAATCTCATAAGAAGTGGCGTGTTCTGAAACGTACCGCTTAGTATTATATGTCGAGATGTTTAAGACCAGTGTGTTATGAAGCGAATGATAACTAGGTTTAGATTTTACTTCGGCTTTAGGGTTTGCGATGTAGACTCGACTTACGTTCCCGTTTAGATAGTAAAATTGTGAGTGGTTTGGTCGAGATATATATTTTCCTTCCTCTGGTCTGGATATATCCGCCTAAAATTTATATAGCGCGTTTTAATCCGTCGTGGATTGTAATAGAACTGTGATCCTTATAGGATAGAGGTTAGAATCCAAAGAGGATGTACGAGCTCGTTGTTGTGGCCAGCAACAGACGAGAATGATGAGTAGATGCAATATTAAACTTAGGAAGTATATGAAAAGTCGCGTTTACAAAAGATGGGAATATGTGTATACGTACCCACTCCCCTCCTTTTTAAATAGGGGGGACAGTTGCACGTTTCCGAAGATTGGTTGCCTACGTACCCTTTTCAGGGATCAAGCCGTCCAGTAGTTCATTGTAATGAGGTGGTTCATAGCCGAAGGAGAGTTTTCTCCTTAGGCGAGTCTTCTTGGGGTTTATGTCGTTGCTACGCAGTGACTCCGAGGAACTTTCTTTTTCGTGATCGAGCTAGGTGGCGGGGTAGAAGACGTTGCTGTCGATTTGAGTGAAAGACAGGCGTTGACGTGGCCAGTCCATAATTGCTCCGGTAGTGGCTAGAAAAGTCTATCCGAGGATTAACGGAGCCGGATATATCTTTTCTGCTTCGAAAACGTAGAAGTCTACGAGGGCTATGGAATCTCCGATTCATACAGGTACATCAATTGCTATCCCTTTTGGTGTGGTATGAGACTGGTTGGTTATGTTTATCCTCGTTCGGGTTGGTTGGATATGTTTGATGCCGAGGCGCTCGGCAGTTAAGCTGGAGATGATGCTAAGGCAAGCTCTAGAGTCACACAGAACGTTAGTGAAATCGACTCCTTGGATGTTGCACGAGATGAGAAATTGCCCATGTTCCCGAGTTTTGTAGAGTATCTCAATTGGCCTTCTGCGTCTTGCATAAGTAAAAAGATCCTCTATTTCTGATGTGGATTCGGTGTTGTCGCGGAAGAAAAGTCCGAGTTGGCAATCCTTGAATGTTTTGGTAAACAAGATATCTTTGGGTAAGTTGCGAACTACTTGGAAGAATTCTTTGAGCTTTTATGTGCCTATTCTATTCGGATGCCAGTGCTTTGGTGCGGATATGGGAGGGGTGGGCTCGAAGGCTGAATAAGACTCGCAGTATGAATTCGTAGTATTGCGGCACAAGAAGGAATCAATGTATGACATATTCGCTGTTATTGGCCGGTCTTGCTGGCGGGGTGGCGAGGAGGTTGTGCAGTCGTTATGGACTAGAGATGTGTAAGGCGCCGACTCTTTGTTGTTCGCGTCCTTGTTCATATTGACAGACAGAGTGGCGTTCTTTAGAGAACGTGGTCGAGTTGTTTCTCTTGCTACATTGTCTTGTCCAGCACGTCGACTTGAAGGGCGCTTCACTTTTATCGCGTTTTCGAAACGGGATGGGCTAATGCTTTCATCGAGTTTGTCCTCCGAGTTTGAAGCGGATATCTTATGCTTGGAGCGTCTCGGTTGATCGTTATTCTGGCTTCGAGGTGGAGCGCCTATCGTCTTTTCTTCCTTGGAAATGAAAACCGAAGCTCGGACAAGAGCGTCTTGGACTGTTAACGGCTTTTTGAGTGTGATTTCTCTTTGGAAGTCTGATCTGTGCCTCAACGCCCGTTTTTATGTATTAAGTGCAACTCGGTCACTGACGAATTCTTCCATTGAAAGTGTCGTTTTGAAACCTTCCATAAAGTGCCGCAGCGACTCCGTCGGCCTTTGGGTCAGGGTCCATAAATCAACGTCGGAGACTCCTTGTTCAGAGAAACGCCTTATGAGTCTGGTTGATAATTATCAAAAATTGTGGATTGAATTTCGATCGAGTTACGAGAACCAGTCGAGGGCGACTCCCTTTAGATGTTTCCCGAACCATAAGCTATATCTATCTTCATTCTTGATTCCTTCGGGATCGAAACGACCCATTGCCGTGCAGAAGGTCGTTACGTAGGCTACGGGATTTGTCGTTCTGTCGTAAAATGGGATCCATCCTGGGTGGCGGATGGTTGTCTCGGAGGAGGTCGTAACATGTCCGCCAAAGTGCATTCTCGGCAGATCGTTGAATTGGCCTCGGGGTGGAGAATATCCCAGTTTTTCTTCAGAGATAAAATCTGCAGCTCGGTGCAGGGCATCCTGGAATGTCGGAGGTGCCTTCAGTATCAGTTCTCTTCTAAAATCCAATTTGTGGTGCAATCCCCTTTTTAGTGCGTTGATTGCAACTTGATCGGTCACATCCCCTGCTTTTGAGGCCGTCGCTTTGAATCGCTCTATGAAGCTCCGCAGTGGTTCGGTTGGATCCTGGGATAGGCTCTATAGGTCGGCCTCGGAGGCTCCTTGCACGACGAAATGCTTCAAAAATTATGCTGACAGTTGCCGAAAGTTGTCGTTCGAGTTTTGCTCAAGATTTTGGAACAAGTCGAGGGCGGCGCCCTTTAGATATCATGTGAATTGTCGGTATAATCTCGTGTCGTCCTTGCACTCCTCAAGTCCGGCTCGGCACATCGCCATTCGGAAAATCGCCATGTGATCCTCAAGATCGGTTGATCCGTCGTAGAGCGGGATTCTGACCTTTTCTTGGTCGAGAATGATTGCCTCGGTAATTCTCGATGTAAAGGGGGTTCCTTGCGGTTCCTCTGGCATTCGATTGACCTTGGGGGCTGCGCTGACTCCATGATACTCTGTTGAACAAGTGGTTCGTCTTTCGGCATGCCTTAAGTCGGAGACGCTTGGGTCTTGTCTGCTTTGCCTATTCGGGGTTGGCTTGTCTTCGCTGATTTGACACTTTGGCCCTGGTACATCCTTAACTCGTCTGCACGCTGCATTTGTTCTACCCAGAGAATAATGTCTTCCTCTTCTATTAGATTGTTGTCAAAGCGGCCCAAGCTACGGATATCCTTCGAATACGCTACTATTCCCAGCTCGTGACGATTTTGGTCCTTCTTCCTCAATTCGTTGACAAGTTGCATTTGCTCCGCCCAGAGAAGATCTCCTTCTTCTATGAAATTGTTACCGAGCTGGCTTGGAGCCGGGAAAGTCTCCGCAGCTTGTACTCCTTAGTGT
Source organism: Eutrema heterophyllum (assembly GCA_002933915.1). Taxonomy (NCBI): domain Eukaryota; kingdom Viridiplantae; phylum Streptophyta; class Magnoliopsida; order Brassicales; family Brassicaceae; genus Eutrema; species Eutrema heterophyllum. Next base: position 928,448 of record PKMM01023027.1, on the reverse strand, counting down.
ACCGAGGCGGGTTCACTACTTATGATCCGAGCCGAGGCACCAGCTTTTTCGGCTTGGATTTTTCTGCCATTGGAAGTTTCGATCGAGCTTCCTAGGTAATATCTTGCAGGCTTGGCGGTTCATTGTTCTGCTCTTCGATACGACCGAGGTAGGTCGGACAAGGGTGGATTTGGTGCCGCGGGCGTTACTTCTACAGATGAGTGCAATAGTGACGGTGCTCCATTAGCCGAAGTGGTCCTGGTGTGGAGAAGTCGAGGATCGTCGGTCTGAGGCCGAGCCTTCTTATAAGGTCTTTTGGAAGTGTGTCCGATCCGAGGTTAACAACTGGCCAGTCGTTGGTCCGACTTCCCGAGATCAGCATCTTGACTTTTTCCGATAAAATTTTGTTCAACTGGTCATGCTCCTCCGTCTTCTTTAGCAGCGAGGTGATCATGCTCTTCAATTCGGCTAAGGGCGTCGAAGTTATCTCTACGGTTGCTACGGGAGTGCCGCTGAGATCGACCACGCCTCTAGTTGTGCCTCCCACGTTGTTGTTCACTTCATCTCCTATTCTCTGCTGATCTCCGGCCATATCTTCCGATCTCTTTTTGGGTATTTTCGCAAGTAAGAACTTCTATATCCCCACAGACGGCGCCAAACTATGAGAGTCGAAACTCACACAATCAACTTTTGTTCAGACTTTAGATGGAACAGAAGTTTCTTGGGGGAAAACGCAGTAAGAGATCCAAAGATGGTTGTTTTATTGATGTTGTTTGTAAGCGTACAAGAATCGTGTTGTTAAGAGCTAATGCTAGGGTTTCAAGATGCCCCGTTACAAACGATTATGAATATTATTTATACCAGTCCGTGTTAGCGAGAGTATCGGACATGAAATAGAATACTTCCTTATTGCTTCGTGCGACCACCGACTAAGCTAGGGTAATCATTGATCTGGGCCTTTAGCTCGGCCCCGGAAAGTTTGGTTTGTGGGCTTCGTTCCGGTCCATGGAACATTTGTCTTGGCTTGTTTGTAATATGGTAGGCTTGAATCTGCTTCTGATTCCGGGCGAGATGAATTGTTGTTCTGGTTTGATCTCGGTTTGGTTGAGAGACGTTATTAATTCGGCCTCAGCTCGGCCACGTTCCTCTCAGATCCGAATTACCGAGATGAGGCCTCGAGCGGATTAAGTGAGGTTCTTACAATGTCTCAAAAGCTCCCCAGTTCGGCATCTTTGGCTCCGAACTGTCGTTAATCTCGAATGGGTGGAAACCGACCCCAACATGGACAGAAAGCACCTTAGCGGACATGGGACGTCATGACCGCGGCAAGGACTGCAGATAACGGTCAGACATGCAACCGATGTGGGAAGAAACACGATTAGCCATGCGGAACAGTTAGGTTCTACAGATGTGGAAGGGACGACCATGTCCAGCGAGATTGCAATACGATGAGAAGACCCCAGTGATGCCACCATTGTGAGAGATGGGCACTTTGCAAGGGAATGCAGAGCGCTCTTACCGGCACATTAAAAAGGAGGCCATACACAAGGAGTGATGCCGCCGCCACCACCGGCTAAAAGGCAAGTAGTGGGGCTGCGTGTGTTCATGGTTGGAGATTACAAAGGAGCCGCACTGATCGCTGGTAAGTACATGAAGGAGACCAGAATCTGAGACAACGCATGTGGATGGAGGTATTAGCAGATTATGACTTGGACGTCACTTACCACCCTGGAAAAGCCAACAAGGTGGGAGACGCCCTAAGCCAGTGCAAATTGATGTCGCATAAGTGAAGGAAGTACAGGAGTTGACAGCGACTTTGGCTACGCTAAAGTTGCATGCGACACAATTTGGGGAAAGCACCGTAGGGTTTGAAGCATTGGATAATGCCGATCTTCTGTGGAGGATTTGTCAAGCGCAAGAACATGACTCAATCTTATGAGACCTAGTCGATAAGCAGGAGGTTGGGTACCACAATGCCGCCAATGGGACCTACTTGTATCGAAACCAGGTATGTGTTCTTAATCATGAGGAGTTGAGAAAGAAGATCCTCCAGCAGGGCCACAAGTCACGATTTTCTATTCACTCGGGCGCTACAAAAATGTATCGAGATCTGAAGAGGTATTACCACTGGGCCGGGATGAAATGCGACATTGCTAAATGGGTATCTCAATGCACCACGTGTCAGTTGGTGAAGGCGGAGAACCAGTCACCCATATTACTATAGATTTTGTAATTGGGTTGCTTATGACCATAGGTAAGAAGAATGCAATTTGGGTAATCGTGGATCAACTTATTAACTCAGCTTACTTTGTGCCGATAAAAAGAAGGATGTAGCGGCTTGGCACAAAAGTAGTTGGACTTGATTGTGAGACTACATGGAGTTCCAATGAGGATAATGTTAGATAGAGACCCGGAATTTACGTCTATCTTCTGGCAAGCCTTCCAAAAGGACGACAGTCAGAAAGGACGATTCAGACCATGGAGGATATGTTAAGTGCTTGTGCTCTGCATTGGGAAGGGAAATGGGGGACGTATCTACCTTTAGCAGAATTCGTCTACAACAACATTTACCACTCTAGCATCAGGATGGCTCCATATAAGGCTTTGTATGGGAAGATGTGTTGTGCACCCCTTTGCTGAACCGGAGTGGGGGGGAAGGAGAGACCCAGAGCCGGAAATGGTCAAGGAAATGATTGAGCAGGTAGATATGCTTAAGAGGAACTGATAAGTACGGGAAGTTGAAAAAGTTAGGGCCAAGGTACATGGGACCATATCCCATCATCAAAAAGATTGGAGAAGTGGCCTATCGGTTGGAGCTACCGCAAGAATTGTCATACTTCCATAATGTGTTCCACATGTCGATCCTAAGGAAGGTAGTAAGAGACCCGAGCTCATCTTACCTCATCCACCAAGTGATATGGACAGAAATATGTCGGTGTTGAGTCAGTACGTCGAAGTGTTGGAATACCGGGAGACAAAAATCCATGGTAAGAAAACCAAGTCAGTAAAAGTTTGTTGGGAAAGAGATGACATTCATGAGGAAACTTGGGAACCAGAACAACAAATGCGGGATGACTACCCAGAGCTCTTTAAGGACAAGAGCGGATATGGAATTGTGGAATTGAATTCGAGGGCGGATTCTTTGAAAGTGGGAGAGAATTGTAACATCCCAGATCCAGCAGAAAATAAAAAAAACCCATAAAGCCCAACAACCCAATGCCCATATATAGAAAGCCCTAGAAATCCCTAATAGTTTTCTCTATATAAGTATAGTTAGAGAGACACAAATGCAAACAATAGAAAACCCTAGCTAGCAGCAGTCGACCAGAGGAGCCAACCGACGACCGCCGCCGATCACCGCCACCGACGTGACGAGAAAGAACCGCTGCGAGTCCACTCTAAGTTGTCGTCTTCTTGAATCTGCAGCTTCAAGCCGTCCTTTGTTGTAGATATGATTTGTCTCTCTCCTCCTAAACCCTAATCTGAGATCTCTAAAGTGAGGACTAGGATATGAGCCTTCTCCATATTCTCTTATTTTCTTCTGGTATGTTGAGTCTAGGTGTACACAAGTATTGCCGCGTGTTATGAAGTACATACACGTGTTTGGGTGTTGCATATTGGTTGATAGATCTGAATCTGTTAATCGAATATGGACTAGGGAATAATTAGAGGAAGAACTTGCATACTTATTTGATAACCTTGTTGTATGTTCAATGCATGTAAAGTAGCTAGATGGTGTGAAAGCACTAAAATGTGTCTGTCACAAGGCGAGAAGACATTTGTGGAACGGATCTGTTTGTTGGGGCTGGTGTGTGACGCCTTCGTCGGGGGGTTATGGCGAACCTCGGTGAAATGTCTCTGGGACACAGTTTACCTTCGGGTGTGGTTGAGATTTGGGCTTGTGATGGTTGTGGACCATGTCTCCTTGTTTGCGTAGTTGAGTGTGCGTTACTAGAGCGTGATGTTTTGTTTGCTTGTTTATACTTATTCTTGGCATGTTAGTTGGATATAATGGAATATGGTGAATCTGAGAGTTCCTAGAACTCATCCTCACTGGGTAATCCAAATTACTCATCCTCTGGTTCTTGCAGGTGATTTTGAGGAGCCGTTGCAGGAGCTGGAGAAGCAGTCTTGGTGTGGTGTGGGTTTTCGGGATTTAGGGTGTTTTCGTTGGCTTTCTTTCCTTTTCGTTATTTCGTTTTAGACTATTATGCTGGTATTTTGTTTCGGTTTTACTTGGAAGTTATGATTATGGATTGTAAGAATTTGGTTTGAGATTGAATGAGATGAGTATTATTTAGGAATATGGTTACGTGTGCCCTAAGTTAGAGTAAATTAGCAAGTGTTACAAGTAGCAGCCCGATTCGCTTGAAGGCAAGGTCGGTTGTTACAGATGTTGGTCATCGAAGAAGAAATTCCGACTTTGTCATCTATACTTACCGAAGAGAAAAACCGAAGCAACGCAACCAATAATGCGCAGACAAATAAATCATCCGAGTTTGGCTTTAGGACCGGTGATGAGAGTTCGAACTCAAAAATTCAATCACCTTATGGAATTATTCATCTTGGTAATGTTTGACGACATATGTAATTATTACGTTGGTCCAACAATAATAAATGCAAGTTGGTGAAGGCAAAGAGTCACTCTTTAAGTCAAACTTTTAATTAAATGTCATATTTAACTTCCTATCAAGTTTCTAGAATAAGTTTCTCTTATATAAAGGCTTCTTTGTCATTTGAAGAGGCTTAAGTTTATAAAAATTTCAGACATTGTTCATCTCGCTTCGTTCCTTTTTTTTTGTTCAACCTGGTTTGGTTCCCTTTACCACTACCTTCTAGCTAGGTAGGATATGTTTCCTTAAGAGCTGCTTGAATAGTATGGGCGAGTTTCTGCTCTCGTCACGGTGTCCAGCGATTCATCCCCAACGTTTCAACCTTAATTCGATTATCGAACGATTGCTACATCTTCTTCTTACGCGTGTTTGGAAATATCCGTAGAGGCGTGTATCAAATATACAAAAGAAGCAAATCAAACGAAACAACTGTGGTTAATACAGAACAAATGGATTAGATAGATCAAACGATATATAGAAAAGTTGAATAGAAACCATAATATTATGGTGTGGGTATAATTATCAAAAACTGACTAATTATTTTTAAATACTTTGTATGTCTGAAATAATTTTTCTAACATGATTACATTCATTAATAAAATTAACCCACATAATTTTTCTTATAATAATTATAAGAATTTTTAAATTGTAAAAGGGCATTTAAACCACATTTGAACCATTATAATTTAGATGTTTGGTGGCATTTAACAAAATAAGATTGAAAAAAAAAATTTCAGCGTATTTGAATCGTACTACATTTGGACTGTACCGCATGTAAACCATACCTTTTTATAAATGATTAGAAAATACATAATGTACGGTTCAACCACATTGCGTTCCAACACACTATTCACAACCATGGTGATAAGTGAAGTTAATGAGATATCAATCCCCAATCAATTTCAATCACGATTAATCTTTAATCAGTGTCAATCACGATTAATCTCTTCTTCTTTTTTTGATGAAATGTTGAATTTATTGATCATCGTTTGAATATGTACAAGAAACAGGAATATAAATACAGAAATCGAAAAACTTTAAACAAAAGGTACTGAACGAAAGAGAGTATTACTTCTTAAAGCTTAGTTGGAACGTATTCCAAACCACACTTGCATTAGTTTTCGAAGTCGTAGATTGTTTGAGTAATCCAATGATGAAATCTTGTTTCGAATGAGTTTGCCTAATGAGTCTGGTCATTTGATTATCATGATTAATCTTTAATAAGTGTCAATCACGATTTGTAAAAAATGTGATTTCTATCCCATTAAAACATTATTATCTATATTAATTATACGATTATGTAGCATAAGAAAATAGATTTTTGGTTTTACAGTATATAATGTATGTATGTTCTCTTGAGAAAGACAACACAAAAATTCGATATTTAACATGGTATCAGAACCCAAAAAAATAAATTAATCTCTTTTCTCATATAGAGAAACTTGAGCTTTGACGATTGCTGATAATTAGAACCCAATGGTGACTCCAACAAAGATTTTGACAAACACGACCATTGCAGCAACGACGATGGAAGTGCGAAGAATAGCCTTGTTAGTGGTCGATACGACTATGGTAATAGCGATATGAACCTGGTCAACGGGATGAACCCGACGAAACCGACAAATTCGATGAACCCGACAAATTCGATGAAACCGACGAACTCGATGTAACCAACAAATCCGATGAAACAGATGAATACCATATTTTTTTATAAATGATAACAAAATACATAAGGTACGGTTCAACCATATTGTGTTCCAACACACCGTTCACAACCATGGTAATAAGTGAAATTAACGAGATATCAATCCCCGATCAATGTCACTCACGATTAATCTCCAATCCTTGTCAATCACAATTTGTAAGGGATATGATTTCCATATTAAAATATTATTTTCTATCTTAATTATACGATTACGTAGCATATAAAAGTAGATTTTTGGTTCCGTAGTATTCTCTCCCTTTCTATATAGATGATGTTTAAGGTTTTTACACACAAATTAAAAAAAAATTTTTTTTTTTTTTTTTTCTAAACAAAAACATCATTTATTATCTACCAAAACACAATTCAACCAATAATAAAATAATATATAGAATACAAATGGTCAAAAATAATAAAAAAAATTAATTAATTTTGTATTGGAAATTGAAAATATAATCTAAAGTGAAATATATTTTTTTCTTAAAACGTCATCTATAAAAAAATGAAAAAGTATATAATATATGCATGTTCCCTTAAGAAACACAATACAAAAATAACTATTTAACCAAATTGATAACCCATACTTTTAATTGCGTTTTCAAACAATAAAAATACGATTTAGATGACCCTTCGATGCTCAAATAAGAATACAACTTTTAAAGTTTGAATAGTGAAGCAAATGGACAAAATGATTCAACGTCGTTTATGAGTTCTAAGTTCTAACACTTTAGATGATTATCCGAGTTCGTTTTCCAAGAACTAACACCTCTCTCATCACCAGTAAATAGCCACCAATGTCACCAGAGTCACAATGCACGACTCTTCCTTGAAGATTTCTCTTCTAGGACTACATCGATAATTTTATTTATTTATTTTATAACCAGAAGATGATCCGGGCTTTTTACCACCCGACTATTCCCTACAGGATGAGTGTAGCCGTCGAATAGTTCAATCACCGGATTTTCAAATGGGTCTAAAGCATGACACCATTTTGACCGGCCAAATGGAAGTTGTTGAACGTGGTTTTCAACTAAGTTAAATAAGTCGGAGCTAATAATCTCTTAGGTCTCGTTCCGAATTGTAGGATGTGTCTTTGAATGAGGAGGGTCTCTCCTATTTATAAGATCTTCTGTCGGTCGAAAAATGGTAATTTCCTTTTCCTTTGCAGGTTCGGATCAGGACGTTTTCTTTTTTTTTTCCCGGAGAAGATATGAAAATCTTCCGTTTATTTCTGAGGTTGATGCCAACTTAGGTGAGCCAGACTTAATGGGCCCTAAGGCCGGTAATCAAGCTGATGTGGGCTAGTTTCCTTGGCAGTTTATAAACTTTCGTCGACCGGGATCAATTGGGCCGATTTCGGTTTAAACCGGGTTAAACCGGAGGTGCAGAGCTTACCACTATCAATAAGCCCCCTCCCCATACGTTGAACGAATACTCGTAGGAGTTCATGAGAATTCCTTTAGCTCGGTATAAAATGAGATCGGTAATATTGGTGAAATGTCTTAGCGAAATTCGAGTTGGTCGCGTGGAGCAATCGGAGTTCGGTGAATCTTTTTCAAAAAGACGTGTCGTTGCGATATCTCCAACCGTCGCGGAAATCGATGAGTCATCATTATTTTCTTCCCTCTCTATATATTCTCTCCGACTCTTCTCATTCTTCACTTCACTTCTGCTATATAAAGGTATTGCTCTCGTTTCTCTCTCTAGCACTTTCACTTTCTCTCTCTAAATTATTTCGCTTGTTTTGAATATCTTTGTGATCTCGGTAAGTCGCCGCCATACCCTTAGTATTTTACGGTGTGATTTCTCCGATCTGCTTGAAGATCTTTAAATTTCCGACGGATCTTCATTGTCTTCGAATTAAATGAATTCCAATCCGTCTCCCGAATCCATTAAAGATCACGTTGATCCTCCCAGAAATTTGGCAATTCCCCCCCCCCTAAACTTCTTCTCAGCTCGGCAGACACTTCGCGTTCGTCTGATGGAAGTATTCCGGTGATCGATTAGTTACTTCGTCACAATTCTCGTTATATTGAGGTCGGGCCGAGTACGCACCGAGCTTTAGTTAACGTCCTGATCTAGTAGATAGAGATAGTCAAGAAACTCAAGCTCAATGCCAGTTTGAGGAAGAAATGGCCGATCATGTCGGTAATGAAGGAATTGTAGCTCAGATCGGCAAGGGGCATAATTGAAGGTCAATCACGCCGGCTTGCGTTGGACCGACTCGCTTTATGGAAGACTCGATTGAAGAAACCCTTCACTTGTGCGATGCTCCAAATGGGATTCATTGTTTGTTGCCTAGAAAGAATCGCCGACCTTGGAATCCCCCTGAGGGCTACAAATATTTTACGAGGACTACTTTAGAAGTTGTGGTCTTTGATTTCCGATGCCGAGTTTTTTATTTGGGTATTGTAATCGGCGTAAGGCGGCGATCTCCCAATTCGTAAGCCGGCTTCAATTATTAACATTGTCTGAATTCTCACTTTTGGTGAGGATTGCGACATCCGGATAACTAACGCGATCCTCGAGGAAATATTGGGTGAGGATTACGGAACAAAAACCATGGTTCTTCTCGGCCAATGCGAAACTGAGATTCGACCTTGTTAATGGGTCAAAACCTAGCAAAGTCAGCAATTGGGAGACTTAATATTTTTATCTCCAGGTTGATTCGCTATCAATGGGAGACTTAATATTTTGATCTCCAGGCTGACATAGCCTTCTAAACTGAATGGAGTTCACCGGAAGCTAACTTATTCCGTATGCGCCTGCCCTTGTATATATTTTCTCTGTCGAACATTTCGTTTTTTTTGCAGCTCGTCATCCTCCAAGCATTTTTCATATTCCAGAGTTTTCATCGGACGACGCTAAGAGACTTAGCGAAACGGGGAAGCGTCGTTGGCCTGAAGCTTACCAAGAAAAGCTTAACAAAAAACAACGCCAAGATATTAAATGTTAGTATGGCTCTTCTTATCTTCATTGTATTGCCAAACGAAGTTCCTGACACTTGATATTTTTGTCAGCTAAAGTTCCTCGTCAGAAGAGAAAAATGGAGATGAATATGAGCGACATCCCGAACTACACCTCCGAGCTGGAGGAAGTTCATGAGCCCACTAGAGGGAATCAGGACGAAGACAGCAAAGCTATCGAGCGCCTCGATTGCGGTGTCGTCGTCCATCGTAATGCGAGCGACTACTATACGATGTGAAGGTCATTTTAACAAGGTGAAGAGACATCTCGAATATGTCGAGAAGGCCAAGAAATCCTTCTTGGTCCTGAACCAGATCTCCGGTATTCTCGGCTTTTGTGAGGTTCTGAAGCATAGTGGTATCGTCGTTCCTCAAGGCATGATAGATGAAGGTGTCTCCGTTCCTTGACGACCTTCATCCAGAGATTATACTGGCTATCGGTGCTGAATTCCCTCCTGGAGTCGACATGTTTGGATCGAATGAACCCCAGCGATGTCGAACGAGCTTGCTGCCGAACTTAGATGCCAAGCTTCTTAGATTTCAGTTTTTTTTTTTTTTTTTGCAATCGTTGCCTGATTGGGCTTTTGTAATCGTAGCTCGGAATAGCTTTTTTTTATTAATATAAGTTGGTATTTTCAATACTATTTTTTGCTTGATTTTCTTTGCGCACGAGATCGGTTGAGATTCGGATATGATCAGTAAGTTGATTTTGATTTAGAGTGCGAGTATGGGCCTGACTTACGAATATGCGAGATGGGCTCGGCCTTTTGTATTATATTTCATAGATCGGTCCTGAGAATGCGAGATGGGCTTCCCTTATGTTTCTTACAAGATCATGAATTCTAGTGCGGGACTGGCCCCGACTTTTGGGCCTCCGAGCTAAGTTTTTGAGGCTTAGACATCGAAGATGTGGATTATTTCACCACGATATTCATGTGGAACGCATGCGAGACGGGTCTCGAATTGTGAGTCTTCGGGCTAAGGTTTTAAGGCTTAGACATCGAAGAAGTGGATTATTTCACCATTGTATTCATGTGGAACGCGTGCGAGACGGGTCTCGGCTTTTGGATAGTGGATTGCTTCCACTACATTCATGCGGAATGCATGATCAAACACTTGGCCCAGAGTGTCGATGTATTAGTAGCGAGATAGAGTTGAATTGCATAACGAAACCGGAGTTTGGTAAACGTCGAACTATGGGAGTTCGCTAATGACAAACTTTGGGAGTTTTGTAGACGTCGAACTATGGGATTTTGGTAATGACAAACTATCGGAGTTTGGTAAATGTCGAACAATGGGAGTTCATTAATGACAAAATATAAGAGTTTGGTAAACGTCTAAATATGGGAGTTCGGTGACGAATGTGTTAGACTTAAGGAAAATAAAATTTTATTAATGTTATAGCTGAACCTTGTGACAGGCTGCATATGTACCCTTGGAGTAGGGATCAAGCCATTCGTAATTCATATTACATAAGGAATAAATCAAGCTCGGTGAGCTTTGACGAAGTAGTAGCTCGGGCAGCATTTTTTTTTCTTGGATCAGGAAAATTCTGATATAGTAGTAGTAGCGTTTGAGGTTCATTGAGTTCCACGATCGGGGAATTGGGGTTCCATCCATCTCCATTAACTGGTAGACTCATGGTTTGATGACCTTCATAATCTGATAGGGACCTTCCCAATTAGCGCCGAGCTGGCATGTATTCTTTTCTTCAGTGTTTTGGAAGACCTTCCGCATCGAAATAGTTCGCCATCGATAAGGATGTAGGTGGCACATCGCTTTTTGAGTCGCCGAGCTGCCCATCTGTCGGTTGGTACTTTCCCTTCCTCGATGTAAAGTTTGATTTCGACAGTCCAATCTTCATGTTATGGGGCGTCTTCTTTGGTTTCGATGTCCATCGGAGCGTGATGCCATTCGGACTCGTCTTCTTTATCCTCGTCGGGTTCGGGTTTGGGTTCGGTCTCGTAGCGACATCGTTGTGTGATTACGTTGCACGCCTTCGTTGATTCAATGCTCGGACTAAGGATGCTTTCGACCGGGATTGTGCAATTCGGCCAAGGAGTCAGTTGGAGCATTGTCGCCACGAGGTATTTTAGTGAGGTCGAATGAGGCGAACTCGGCAACGAGCTCCTTTACTAACTTGAGCTATGCATCCATCCGGTCGTTCTTGGTGACGTAGTCTCCATTGAACTTGTTAGCCACGAGCTGAGAGTCGCAATACGCTTGGATGTTTTTTGCAACAATTCCTTTTGCTAATCGCAGCCCAGCGATTAATGCTTCATATTCTGCTTCGTTGTTTGATGCTTGGAATTCAAGTCGGAACGACTGTTCTAGTACTCTGCATGTTGGTGATTGAATGTGTATTATGACTCCTGATCCGCAGTGGGAGGATGAGCCATCGACGTGGATGATCCATTTATCTGCTGATGGGAGGTCGTCGTTGACTAGCTCCTATGGTAACTCGATAAGAAAGTCTGCTAGGACCTGAAATTTGGCTCTAGTTCGGCTCTTTTATTCAATATCTTACTCGCTCAATTCGATTACCCACTTTGTGAGTCTTCTGGATTGGCTTAGACTATGCAAGATCGTACGTAGTGGTTGGTTGGTGAGGACGGTATTGGGTGCGACTGAAAGTACGGTCAGAGCTTTTCCAAGGTCGGATATCTGAGTTCGGCTCCATCGAGAGTCTTACTGATGTAAAAGATGGGCTTCTGCTCGCCACAATCTTCCCGAACTAGGACTCCACTGACTGCTGAGGTAGAGATTGCGATGTATAAGTAGAGTGTTTCTCCGTCTTCGGGTTTTGCCAAGAGAGGGGGATTGCATTGTAGATCGCTAGTTTATTAAGCACTAAGAATTTGACCATATGTACGATTCTACCGACAAAGATTGGTAGTTTGATTGTCCTGGTCGTCCTGGTTTGTTCCCCTGTAAACCCGGTAAGAGGCTGAATGTTATCATTAACTTTAGTGTCCTTGAGCTCCATTTCTCGAAGTGCATCCTTGAATATCACATTGACGTCTACGACAAGTAGCTTGACAACCAATGGGTCGTTGTGCGGCATATCTAGTTTGTCAATGTCTGCATCTGTGAAGATTAGTGGTGTTCCTCCGGTCATTGCGCGGTTATACTTATGTGCAGTAACTACTTCTCTCGTATTCCTTGGTGGACCGAACTGAGTAATTGCAGGATTCGAGGGCTCTCATAATCATGTTTACTTGTTTCCGTGCCTTTGGGACGATATGGTCCTGGAGCTAGTCATCCCGATCTCGTTTAGGCGGTTTTGCGTTGTCGTTTTGATGAGCAGGTCGCTGGTCTTCATCATTTCGGCGTCTGTCGGTATCAATTTTCTGTCGTTCTCTGTCGTTAGTTCGACGGAAGGTGTCATTAGATCGGCGACGATCCGTATCTGGGATTTCCCCCTTTATGTACTTTTTGAGCATGAATTCTTTTAGATGTCGGCAAGCAGCAGTGTTGTAACCGGATCTATTGTGATACTCGTAGAACGGGCTAAGTCTTTTTCCTCGTTAGGTCGATTCCACTTATTCCACGGTTGTTGTGATTGTACCGTACTGACGTGATGAGTCCTTGGTCTCCTGCGCGCTTCGATAATAACCTTTGTCGAAGTGCTAGCGAGGTTCATGATATTCTTCCTTAGGCTTGTCCTTCAAGATAGTTAACTTCCATGTCGCATATTTCTTGTCTTTAATAGCTGCTTCCTCTTCCATCTCTATGTAAGTGTTGGACTTGTGCAAGGCGTCCTCCAGGTGATGCGTTCGGATTGTTCTCCGAGAATCTAAGGTTTTAAATTTATAAACTTAAGAAGTTCTGCAAGGGCACAAGTGCGATTGTAGTACTTTAGATATCGATCCACATGGAGAGGGTGCTGTTCTATGAGAACTTAGAAAAAGTGTAGTAAATAAACCTAGAACAAATATAAGTTTTATAGGGGTTTTTGTCACAAAAATTGTAAAGAACGAAAAACGAAAAATTACTACTAAGAAAATCGATGGCTCGCCTAAACTAAGAGAATCTAATTGCTAAACCACACTAAGAAAACAGTTTGTAACTATGCTAAAATGTTGGTGGGTCGAGAGGGATATCTCAGGGGATGCTCAATTCAATCACACGGTCCCTAACTCTTTAGTAACCGTGTTTCTAGATTTCAACTCCACGAACTGAACAGAAAAATGGCGCAGTCTACTCTCGTATAACCTACGCACCACCGATCTATACACTCGACCATTAGCTTTCGTCTCTGGCCGCGCAGAAGATCGTGATGAGCCAAGTGGTTCATATGTTCACGACACTCCGTAAGTATACTTTCAAAATCTTACGACGCGCACGCCCTTATGGATGGACTTTTCGGATGGTTAGATTCTGCACTCTCGTGGTTATAAACACCTAGAATCAGCCTAGCCTCTAGTTCATGACACTAGATGCATGCATTAACAACAATCCATAAGAAAGAGCTCTAGAAATCGACTAGGGCAACACCGAGAAAAATCCTTATCGAACATAAAATTTCTCTTTGATAATCCCTTTAAACCCAACAATTAAAACTACTCACACATACTGGAAAAAGACCTGATTAAAATAAACAAGAGATTGATGAAAGAGGGTTCTCGATTTAAAGAACGATGTTCGGAGAAAACCTCTTTACCAATCTCAAAGGATATCGAAATCAAAGTGCAAAAACTAAGAGTAAAACCTAACTAAGAGAGATGTAAAAGCAAACACAAACTAGAACAGAAAGTAGTGCATAAACTAAATTGAATAAGTAGCAAGAGATTGGTCAAGAAGCCTCACAAATTCAAGAACTAAGTGCGGTGAGAAACCTCCTCACCAATCCCAAAAGTTACAATGCAAGAGTACAAAAATGAAAGCAAAACTAGTGTGTAGAATGTGGTGTCGAAATTTCTGTCTAAAACAAGTATTTATAGGTCTTCAACATGCTTCGGTCGTTCTAGGGTTTGACGGGAAAAGACGGTTTTGGCCTCGGGTGAAGAAACGACTTGATTTGGCAAAATTGGCTTGGCCGCGGGTCCATGGCTCATGGGCGCGGCGAACTGAGCTTTGGCCCCGGGTGGAAGTCTTCGACCCGTGGTGAAATGGTGTTTGGCCGCGGGTGGGAGTTCTCGACCCGCGGTGGACTGCTTCTTCGGGCAGCTTCGTCGGTCTTCTGTGCTTCGGGTATATTTTAGGATCCAACCATTGGATTGCGTCCAATCCAATTGCATTTGAAAGCTGGTTGTCTCTAATTTGTTGTGTCCAAATTTGGTGATGATCAAATGGTGAGAAGGCCTTCTATGATGGCAAGATTTCTGACAATCCGAGTTTATCCAAAAACGTACTTTTGTTCCGAAATGCACTCTTTTATCCCGAGTTACCTGAAATGTCTTTCAAAACACTAAAACATGGAAATCATTTGAAAACGGAGTTAAAACACCTGCAAAAATATATGAAAGTGATCCATAATATGGTCAAAAACCGGTGTTATCACCAGGCTTTGAGGTCGGTTGGCCTTTATTTCTATGCCAAAGTCTGATGATACCAGATGGCCTTTCGTAGTGCCTTGATTGCAGCGTCGTCTTCCATCGTAATGCAAGCGACTACGGCCTTGAACTGTTCCATGAATGCTTGTAGGGGTTCGTCTTGTCTTTGTTCTAGAGCCCAGAGATCGGCATTTGACCCGCTCTGCTGGATGTACATGAAATAGTGCTTGACAAAGGCGTTCGTGAGTTGTTTGTAGTTGTCAATCGAATTCGCTTCGAGTCGCAAAAACTGGGTTAGTGCGGTGTCGCTTAGGTTTTCTACGAAGTGCTGGCATTTGGCAGCATCTAGTTCCTCGG
Source organism: Eutrema heterophyllum (assembly GCA_002933915.1). NCBI lineage: Eukaryota > Viridiplantae > Streptophyta > Magnoliopsida > Brassicales > Brassicaceae > Eutrema > Eutrema heterophyllum. The sequence continues at coordinate 913,336 of PKMM01023027.1, read as the reverse complement.
CCAAACTGAATTGGAAACGGTTCATGACGATGTTGAAAGATGTCATGAAGTGTCGGGGGTTCGAATTTCCCTCGAAAGGTTTTAGCTTGATCTTCCCAATATGCTGAATCAGGGTGTTAGCAATACGTGATGTGAATAGGTTTTTTCTGTGTCTCTTGAATCACACGATCGATTTTTGGTGCCTTGCTGGTTGCCTGGTGAAATTTGGAACTCATGTCGCGGAGTTGAGCCTTTACGCCCTCCAACTCTTGGTCGTGAATGACGTCTTGGGACATTGGTTGTTGAATGGTGTGCTCTCTAGAGGTTCCGTAAACCGTAGGTCGAGTTGTTCCACTTTGATTAACCTGAGTTGGAGGTAGATCGGCGAACAGAGTTTGGCGCAGTTGAGGCGTTCCGTCCTGAGGTTGGGTGGACGCGTGATTTTTTGAAGCTTGCTGAGTTGGTTGTTGAATTGCTCGTTGAATTGGGTATGAGCTGCTGCCATAGCGTCGAATCGCTCGTTGTTCTGACGAGCTAAGTCTACAATCTGCGTAGCCATGACTTGCAAGATAGCTGCCTGGTCAGCTGGTTCGGTTGATGCAGTGTTATGGGTGTTGACGGGAGCTGGAGGTGGTCGTCCGTTTGGAACTATTGGGTTGGTGTCTTCGAGTCCGTTGTTGTAGCAGTTCTCTCCGCAAGGTGAACCGTTTGGTGTTCCTGCCATCGCCGAGCTTACTTACTGAGATTGAGATATGAGTTCCCCACATACGGCACTAACAGAAGTGGTTAGATAATTCCGCGCTTGCGGGGAATCGATCCATGGCCTAAACCAATTGGGCAATTCCTTCACAAGGGGCAACCACAACGATATAAATAAAAATTAATCCATACGTTTATACTACACCTTTCTTAAGTTCTTATATTGTTCTAAACTAGGGATGTCAATTAGGCCCAAAGCCCGAGGGCTGGCCCGGCTTGCCCCTGAAAAACACCGGGCTCGGACTTAAATATATAAGCCCAAAAAAAAGTCGGGTCTTTCGGGCTAGTGGATTTTTCGGGCTTAGCCCGGCCGGGCTCGGACCAGCCCTGAAAAACCCGGAAATAAACATTTTGATTGAGTTAGAGGTTTTGTTTAAGAATTTAACTTTACAAAACATGGAGTATTCATATATATTTTTCATTGATCGAAAACCTTAATTTCTTAGTTTTGCCTTACTAAAAATCTCAGAGTCTACATTTAGTATTGGTGCGCATGTCTTGAATAAATATAGAAATCATCTTCTACCTAGACACGTTGAAGCATTGATTTGTACACGCACTCAGTTGGATGGGTTTACGTTTCGTGATCCAAGTAACATTATCATTCATTATATTTACTTCATATTTTTTAAATCATTATTTATAGACTTTCAATGATATTTTTTTACAATTTATATATGTCAAAGAAAAGCCCGAAAAATCTTGAAAATCCCTATAGCCCTGTTCGGACCGGGCTTTAGAATATAGGTCCAATTTTTTTTTCAGGTCGGGCCAAACCGGATTCAAATATATGAGGGTTTTACGGATTTCGTGTCGGGCCAGCCCGATTGACATCACTATCCAAACTAAAATGAAAATGTATTATAGTCCTATTACATGAACGACATTGATTTATTTTTAAAAAAAATTACATTTGTTTTTAATCTTTATTTTAGTTATTAATCTCATTATGATTATTNGTACTCTGTATTTTTGTCTCCTTGTTTTTCTGAAATCCATCAATGGAGAATCAAAGGCAAATCACTCTACCAGTTGTCCTTAAGGGTGACAACTATCTTTTGTGACCACACGAACTGCTCTAAGGAGCTGTGGTTTATGGGAGCACATCGTTGGTTCTCAAGAAGTGTCCACGGACAAGAAGAAAGAGAAAGTCGAGGCTGATGAAGGAGAAGTGGAGTCTCCAATCAAAACCGGCTCTAGTAAAGAGGATTCCAAGTGGATCCAAGACGACCTGCTTGTTCTTGCGGTTCTTCAGAGCTCGTTGGAGCCATCTATCCTTGCAGCTTACTCATATGTTGAAACTGCAAAGGAGTTATGGGACACTCTCTTGAGTGTATATGGAAATACCTCGAATCCTAGTCGTATTTTTGAGGTAAAGAAGGCACTGAATGATCTCCAACAAGAGGAGAAGCCATTCAAGACCTTGTTTGCTGACTTCAGAACGCTGTGGGCTGAGTTGGAGATGCTGAGACCTCCTACCACAGAACTGAAGGAGATGATGGAGAGGCAAGATCAAGATCAAGTTTTTGGTTTTCTTCTCACGCTCAACGGATCATTCAAAGGACTGATCGACCACATGTTAAGGTTTGAGAAGCTGCCAACCTTGAACGAAGTATGTATGATGATCTAAAAGGAAGAAGGGTCAAAAGGTCTCTTTCGAGGGACAAGTGAGACTGCTCATATAAGCCAAGAGGCTTATAACCAAGCAGAGAGAAGAAATGTGGTGTGTGATAATTGCAAAGGAAGAGGTCACACCAAGGATAATTGTTGGACGTGTGAACACTGCAAAATCAAAGGTCACACCAAAGAGAAGTGTTGGACTCTCTACCCGCATTTGAGAAACATGAGGCAGAAGGGCCCATGTCAGACGTCTAGAGGGCGTGCTGGGTTACCAATACGATTGATGATGATGTGGTTAGAAAGTCAGACCTTGAAGCCTTCTTCAAATCCATCACTCATCTCAAGGAATCTGGTAAAGGCTTATTTGTCTCTAAAACTCATAAGCCTATTATAGTTGATTATGGTGCTTCAGATCATATGATTAGTGATGCTAGGCTGATTAGTAATGTTAAACCTCATTCTGGAAAGGTTACAATTGCTAATGGGAAGGATATTCCAATTAGAGGAATCAGAAATTTAGAGCTGTTTGAAAGGAACACCACAGCTATGTATATGCCTGAATTCTCTAATAACTTGGTATCTGTTCAGAAAGTAACAAAGGATCTTGATTGCTTGGCTGTGTTTAGTCCTGAAAAGATGTGGTTTCAAGACAATAAGTCGGGAAAAACTATTGGCGAAGGACGCGCCAAGGATGGTCTCTATGTGTTGAATAATGTTGATAGTGTTGTTGCTTCTTGCTATGCTTTAAGTTATGTTTCCTCCAGCTCAGTTTGGCATGCTCGTCTTGGTCACCCACACTCCAAGGCTCTACATCTAACCTTACCGAACCTAACTCAAGATCATCAAGAGTGTGAAGCTTGTATTCTAGGAAAGCATTGTAGAACTGTTTTTCTAGAATCATCTACGGTTTATGATGATTGCTTTAGTCTTGTTCCCTCGGATGTATGGACTGCTCCTTGTGCTTCTTGTGATCAATATAAGTACTTTTTTTCCTTCATTGATGAGAAATCCAAATACACGTGGTTAACTCTTATGCCATCAAAAAGTCACGTATTTGAGGCATTCTTAAAGTTCCACAACTATGTTTCTACACATTTTGGAGCTAAGATTAAGATTTTGAGAAGTGATAATGGAGGGGAATACATGAGCAATCAATTTACAGAATTGTTGGGAAAGCAAGGGATTGTGCACCAAACATCTTGTGCCTACACTCCTCAGCAAAATGGAGTTGCAGAACGCAAGAATAGGCAACTCATGGAGGTTGCTAGGAAAATGATGTTTGACAAAAGTGTTCCAAAGTAGTATTGGGGGAGATGCAGTGATGACTGCATGCTATTTCATCAACAGGCTGCCAACCAAGCATCTTGGCGGGGTGTCTCCATATGAGGTATTAAACAAGACTAAACCGAGTATTGATCATCTCAAAGTGTTTGGATGTGTGTGTTATGTGTTTGTACCAGAAGCTCAGCGGAACAAGCTAGAGCCCAAAAGCATAAAATGTATGTTTGTTGGGTACTCTCTACTCAGAAAGGGTACAAATGCTACAATCCAGAGATGAGTCGAGTGTATGTATCAAGGGATGTCAAGTTTAATGAGGAAGATAGTTATTTCAGTGAGAAAAACTGGGATAACTTGAAGGATATGGCATCTCCTGGATATGATCAAGCTTCTACGTTGGAGTTTATACTCAATGGTCTTGGGGAACTGATATGACAGAATGAGACACCTACAGCTGAGTCTCATGATGATGACAGTGGGACTAACAATGTTGAGATCCCCACTCGAGAATCAGCTACAACTGGTGAAGAGGGAGAAACTCAAACAAATGGTTCAACTTCAGAAGCTGAAGATTCTGAAGAAGATAATGTTCAAGAGGTTGAACCTCCTCCTCTTAGAAGAAGTGAAAGGATCAAATTTGGTCCAGATAATTGGAAGAACACTAGAGTCTACTACAACAATCAGGCTGTGGCTCATCCTATCCAAGCCTATTGTTTAGTTGCTCATCTTCCAGAGGAACACCAAGTGTTTCTTAGTAAGATTGACCAAAACTCAGTGCCATCTAGCTATGAAGAAGCATGTATGAGTAAAGTTTGGGTTGAGGCTATGATTGAAGAAATCGAATCCATGAGGAGGAATGGTACTTGGGAGATGGCTGATCTACCTAATGACAAGAAGCTTGTGGGCTGTAAATGGGTGTATACCATTAAGTACACAAGCTCT
>PKMM01023027.1:837696-906670 GCA_002933915.1 Eutrema heterophyllum | reverse complement strand
TTTATTTGCCCTCAGATTTTTTTTTTCTTTTCTAATTTTGTCCTCAGATTTTTTTTTCTTTTCTAATTTTGTCCTCTCATCCTTTATATAATATATATTTAAAAAACTTTTCAGAGGCTTTTTAAATGGAGAGCTATGCAAGTCCAACAACTCTATTTGCACATGCGAAAATATGGTTTTACTCACTCATAAGCTCCCATTGGTAACACTGCATAATCGTGGAATGGCGGAAATATAATTAAGCTGCGAAATGATTTTTTACGGAATGAAATTTCCAAAATGAAAAATTGCGGAGTGAAAATTTTGTCCGATTGTATAATTTATTCCGAATGGCGGAATATAAACTATATGAAACAAATAAATTATTTGAAATCAATTTTCTCTATATACTATATATTATTTTATATAATTTAAATATTATTGAAAAAGACTAACTTTTCATTGTAATTATTTCTTACTTAATTTTCAATATAATCATAGTACATAAGAATCTAATAATGTTGTAAAACCCAATCTCATTCATTACATAAATACTTATAGTGAACAAACAAAATAAAAATATCATTATTTATTTAAAAAGTAAAAAATATTTTACTAGCTATATAATTAAATAATGTGGATAGTTAGTTTAATTCAACTAATTCAATACATAATCTATTTAAAACTCAATTTTCTATTTAATAACCGTTTCTTTGTATTTTTTTGTTTAGCAAAAACGCAGATTGCGTTGCGTTTTGTGTTTTACTTTTCATTCCACATATTTTTTTTTTTTTTGTAAAATACTTGCGCAATTGCGTTTTAAAACTCAATTCCGCAGTTTACCAATTAGAGCCATAGTTTTCTTTGCCGTTGTAAAATAAAAATCAATGGGTAAATAGAAGATAATTTTTTTTTCGACAGAAGATAACTTAAGCTCTGACAAAAAAAAAAAAAAAACAGGAATTATATACTACAATTTAGAAGCCAAATTTCTTTCTCCAACCTTAGAATGTTTTTGTGAAGGTAATATCATATTATAATTTGTAAGGGCATCTCCAACCCTACCCCATTTTCTACTTCAAATGCCATTTTGCAGTAAAATCATCTCCAACCCTATTCCATTTTTAACTGCAAAATGGGGAAATGCCATATTTTCTCCANATATATTGAATCGGGTCATAATTTAGAAAAAAATTGTTAATTTATGGTTTTCTATATAAAATAAATATATTATTATGTGTTAAGGGCATCTCCAACCCTACCATATTTTCTACTCCAAATGCCATTTTGCAGTAAAATCATCTTCAACTCTACTTCATTTTTAACTGCAAAATGGGGAAATGCCATTTTTAACTCCATTTCAACTCCAAAATGGAGTTGAACTTTTTTTTTATCATTTTTTAAAAACTGTACCTTTCATTTTAACAAATATTACGAGACAATGATTTTATGGTTTNCATATGCACAACAGCACAACAAAATATGACTCGTCAAATATTCTTGTAATAATTTCACTTCTTATTTAATATAATTAAATAATTAAAATATATTTGGACTCGATTAAAATTTATAGATATGATGATGAGATTTTATTATAATAGCATAAACTAATATTAAATTTAAAAATACATAAAAATACTGAAATTAGAAATAATATAAAGTAAACTTAATGCAAAAACAACTAATAATAATCTGGTAAACCGCTTCCAGATCCACCAAGATCATTAAAATATTGTCCAAATGAACCAGATTGAGGTGGATTTTGTTGATTTTGTTGTTGCTCTGCCGTTTTTGTAAAATCCGTGTTTGTTCACTCTGAACATATGCACGAAGATTCGGATCTTGTATCGAATTCAAGTCTTGAAACAAAAAAAAAATTTTGGAAAAAAGACCGGTTCGTTTTTGGAAAAAGAATGTGTTACATGACATAATGACTACATGTGTAATTTTACATAACATGATAATCGAGGATGAACGCGATCTCGATGCTCCAATTGAAGTTGGAAGAGAAGCTCCACCTCTAAAGGTAGAAGTAGCTGAGGACAAAAATATTCGGTTCCAAAATTTTCTTACTCGATTCAGAGAAATCAAAGATAAAAACGCTCATTTCTTACTTCGAAATGCGTTAATTGATCATGTATGGGAAAAATATTCAAATGGTGATGTTTAAATTAAAATGTGCTTTGTTTTGTTATTTTTTATGATATTGTAATGGTTAAATTCAAATAATATTACAATTTGTGAAAGTTTTGAAAGAAACAAAATAATGAGTTAATTTGTAAATTTTATAGATAAAATATTTTTTTAGCAATTAATAATAAAATATAAAATGAAGAATATACTAAGAATATTTTTTTGGAGTAAAAAATTAAGAAATACATTGGAAAGAAATCCAACTCCATTTTGGAAATAAAATTGAAAGAATACATCGGAGATGTTCTGAGTGCACTTAAATAAATATGCAGGAAAGCTATATGTGGTTGACTACTTAAGTACATTTTATCGTGGAATGTTAAAAAGATGAGTTAAAAATAAAGAGATTATGTTTTTGATGGAAAATGACGAAAGATAAAAGGTTCTCTAAAGATGACAAAGTGGCCAACTTTCAGCATCAACCGGTCTGACGCGACTACTCGACATTGAAATTCTATATTTCCCGATCTAATTAAAATATTATTGACCCCTCAATATCAATTGAAACAAAATGTCGGATGCCCCAAAGCCACATTGAAAACCTATAATCTAAATAGTATTTGTCTTTCGCCTTTTCGCATTTTTTAAGATTTTTTCTATAAAAGTTTTATATGGACAAAAAAGATCTCAACCACTCTAATTTGTGGTTAAAGTAGTGGTTGTCTTTGGAAGAACACATTTTGTGGTCTGTCTAGTGATGACTAATTAATGTGGTAACAAGATCCAAGTTCAAAACAGATTTTACAATATTAAAATATACTCTAGTAGAATGATTTTCTACAGTTTTCACACCGATTAAAAACAATTATTGTTTAGTTATAAATATATTATTTTCTCTCGTTATAATAATTTCTCGTAACTATGAACCAATGATAATCCAACAAATTAAAATATTCTTAATTAATATCTGTTAAAGTTTATAATTTATTAACATTAATTAATAAAAAATTCAAAAATCAGTGGAACAAGAACAAATTCTAAAGAATCAATCTTTTAAGAACAGAGGAGTACAAAGTTTAAAATTATCCGATAAGCTTATCCCACAGCCAATTTTTAAAATCAATTTTTTTTAAAAAAAACTTACATAATCTATACTAATAATCAGTTATTGTACAAACATACGAGAAAAAGTCATATATAATTTCGTTGTGTTTTGATATATTTGTAAGATTTTAAATACATATTAGACGTTGGCCGTGCAATGCGCATGCTTGAATTATATGTTTATAAATACCATATAATCATCAAAATTTGTAATACTGATGCAACTATTTGTGTCAAAAAAAATTTAGTTTAGATGAATCGCCTAGTGTCAAGTCTTTTCGCCTAGTGTCAAGTCTTTTTCGGTTCGAGACGAGTTTTTGATAATACTTATTTATCGCTTCCTAAATAAAAACTCGAACTTGAAAATAAAAACTCAACCTTTCTCCCAAGGAAATCTTTGAAACCAAGTAAGCTATCTTATGTATATTAGATAATAATACAAAAAATATATATTTTTAAAAACAAAAGATCACAAAGAAAATTTGAGAAAAACTCGTTATTATAGCTTTTGACAAAGTTTTCACCAGATATTTTATTATATAAAGCTGAATGTTTCAAAGTTGTTAATTCACCAGATCGCAACACATGTCAAGTCAATCGATCAGATTTTAACATGTGTAAAAAAAAATTCTAAAAAATTAACTAAATTTATAATCAATTACTAATCCTAAAAAGTAATGTTATAATTCTAATATATCACCTCTATATAAACAATTTGTTAGTATGTCAATTACATTAAAAAAAAAATCAAAAGTTTAATAATCGTTTCCAAAACTATTTACTGTATTTGCTCAACCAAATTCTTTTATGGTATATATTTATTTCATTGGAAACTTTGTTTCTAAATTTGTATATTATTTATTTTCTTGGATGATTTTTTTATCTTTTTTCGTTTTTATTTTTTTCACATATTATAAAATATTAAATTATAAATCCGCATATACGCGGATAGTAATATAGTTTTACATAAAACTAAATATAAAAATATTTTCGCTACATCTCTTAGGATATTTCTTCATCACTAAAATTCACCATTATGTTCGAGATTAATTTATTAATATAAGTTGATAAGAAAAAAGTTCTTTTATTTTTATATGATACATAATCGATAACACACGCACACACATGCACATACATGCACACACACATGCACACACATGCACACACATGAACACACACGCACACTGCACACGCAAATATATCTTATAGTATAGTAGAGAATCTAATATCTATGTGTATATATTATATGATATCTAAATTAGCTCATCATGCTGAAAATTAGAAATATATGTCCTGTTCGTTTGTTCGTCGCTAGCAGCTGCAATCTACGGCCGCTACAGCAAAACGCAACAATTGTTATTCGTTTGGCAACCGCGCGGCTAATTGCTACGATTGATCGCAATAATTCCTATCACAATGTTGAATTTTTTCGGCGTCCAAAATGTTCAGACGCATATCGCTGCGTCTGGCCGCAGCCTCCTGCGACAAGCAAACGAACATCGCTTGATTGCAGCCATAGCCGCAGCCTCATGCGACAGGCAAACGAACATCACTATAAAAAAGACATGTGTATTTTAGATACGTTTGTAAATAGAAATACATTGTGGAGGAAGTTTATAAAGAGAATGAAAAGTAATTTTAATAGAAATTTATAAATTTCAACTTAACCTTAACTTTTACCATACATGACATAGATATATGATAAAAGAATATTATTTAGAGGTTAAGTATCTATCAACTATTAACGTGTTACGAACTGTCTTATTGAAAAACGTATCATTAAAAAATCTATTGAAATGAAAACCATGACAAGAAAAAAAAAATGTAGCTACACAATCTTCCCCTAGAAAACAAGACATGCTGTTATGTTCATAGATCTGATGAATTACACATTCCGATACTATGAATATATCTTTTAAATGTTGTAGTAAGAAGCGCTTTTGTAGATATACTATATTGTCACTTAAACGAATATACTACATATCAATTTTTTTGTTTTTCTTGAGTTCTTTAGCCTAGGAACAAAACTTGGACGAATATATGCAACTATATCTTTGAATAATTTTTTCAGCTTTTTGATTATTCTGTTTGTTACTTATATGTGTTAAGACAGAGTTCTGAGCCATACACACTTTCTACCTCCCTCACAAAGCGCAATAATTTCCTCAAAATTTGAAGAAATTGCGAGTATAGTCTATTTTGAGAACACCTCGAGATGACTTATTTTGAGGGAGAGGCTTATGCATTTGCACATTCAAGAAAACCTGAAACAAAACTCATTTGATACTTCGATTTAGAAGTCCTGCCATCAAACAACAATCAAACCAAACTGAACCCCAATTTTTATCGTAAAACAAATTTAACTTAATATATTTCATACATCAGCAAATTGAACGTTCAAACTCTTTAAGTCTATACAACTATGTCAAATGTATCACAAACAAGCATTCCAGAATCTTCTAGAGCTTTGCAGTTCAATTTGTCATTAGAACCTTCTTAGGTCATTGTCAATCCAATAATCCAACAGTTTTAATCCAGGAAGCTTCTAGAGCTCGTAACTCGAAGTTTCATATGAAGACTGATCCTTAGAAGTTTCATATGTAGACTGCTCCTCAGAAGTTTCATATGAAGACTGATCCTCAGAAGTTTCATATGAAGACTGATCCTCAGAAGTTTCATATGTAGACTGCTCCTCAGAAGTATCATATGTAGACTGCTCCTCGAAAGTTTCTCCAGATTGATAAGTCTCAAGGAAGAAGTTTACCCCATTCACAACATCATAAACCATCAGTCCAACCCGTGCGCCGATCCAATTCCCCAAGAGACTCCCAACAAGATAACCAAATCTACCAAATCTCTGCTCGCCCACATACCCTCCTGCATAAGCACCAACCAAAGTTCCAGAACCACGCAAGAACCCTTCGGTTAATGTCCCTCCAAAGTAAAGCGCTTCAAAGAAATCCCACCCGGCTGCTACTATTGGTCCTATGATCCGTTTCGCTTGCCTGGTCGCCAATTTAGCCGCTTTTGCACCCGCGTTCTGAGCATCTTTGGCTGCTTCATTTGCAGCCATGCCTTTTACCAACGCCTCGTGCAAGGCTTTCTCGATCGCGATGTTCCGGGCTTTCTCGACGTGAATAGATCTTATGTTGTAGAAATACAGCTTCACACCTTCTTTAACCGCACAGGCTACGGTTCCTGAACTCATATCAAAGCAGTTCAGGAATGTAAACTCTCCACTCTTTGACGCAGCTTCTACTCCAACAAGTTCCCGACATCTCTCCGCTGTTTAACATACGAAAAAAGAATAGCATAACAGATATTCAGACATCCCAAGCACTCATATAACCAATTTAGACAAACAACCCACAACAACATAGTTTTAAAAAAAAGTTTAAACCATAGTATTGGTAACAACTATATGGTTCCGAGATTTAAGCAACCAGATTGTGAAATTTGAAGATCAAACTATAATTCCACAACACACTTCTTAATTCACCAATCAGAATAACTGAATGTTGATTAGCGGAAACATTGAGCTACGAAGTTGAAACAACAAATATAATCTAAAGTCCAAAATTTACATAACAAAATTAATCAGACGAAGAATTAAACTTAACCCAGATCAAGTAAAGAGTATTAGATCATCAAAACACATAAATATTTTTGGATTTTGTCAATCGAAGTCCAGATATTCACTACAAACTAAGATCCCAAATCGAGATCTCGACATCACTTTAGCACAAGTTCCTGAAAAGGCGATACATTTCTAACTAACTCAAACTACAAATCCAAAACCCATGACTGATTTCATATGAATATTGAAAAAAACGAAACACGAAATTAGGGTCAAAGAAGGAAAGGAGATCGAAAAATTATTGAAGTACCGGTGATACTGAGAGCGACGATTCCGATGGCGAAGAGCAGAAATTGAACCTTTCTACTTCGGAAGTCCATTAAGAGTTTTCAATCGCAAAATTCTTAACCCTAAACACGCAAATTCACCCAAATTCTGCTAGAGGAAACAAAACAAGTTGAGTGTGAAGAAGGATTACGAAAACCACAAGACAGAGGGAAAGAATATTCAAAGCAGTGTGGATTGTGACTAGTAGAAAATGAGACCCAATCCCGGTTTAGTATTAAATTAATGTGGTTTAATTCGGTTTAATTCGGTTTAAGGAAAAACCGATGGTTTCTTTCGTGGATGAGATGCTAGTCGGGGGGAATGGGCGGGCCTTAAACCAAAGACCTATTCAGAGCCTTAAACCAAAGAGAAAAACTACACTATACAATCAATTATACAATTGTGTACACCGATATACCTCAATAGTTCCCTCAAGATAGGACGAAAATGTTGAAAAAATCCATCTTGCCGATTAAATGCTCAAATGGAGCAAGATACAATGGCTTCGTGAATGGATGTGCAAGTTATTGATTAGTTCTTACATGTAACAATTTGAACAAATTTGCAAGTAGTTCACGAACACTATCAATTTCAATATGCGTTGTGCATTTGTGAAAGACTGGATGGTTAACTATGGGTCTGATTGGTAATAGGTCTGTTCGTTTGTCTGACGCCAGCGCTGTGACTGCGACCTGCGACCAGACGATGCCAGTTGTTGTTCGTTTGGCAGCCGCGCGACTGTCTATGCGATTGGTCACAAATTTGTTCGTTTGATAGTCGCGCGGCTGATCGCAAATTTGTTTGTTTCGCTGTCGCTGCAGTAGTTTTTCACTTAATTCAAATTTTAATTTTTATAATTTTTTTGACATGTATGTTTTTAATAAACAATATAGTTTAAATATATTATACATCCATAAGAAATATTTTTATTATTTAACAATCATAGTAATACATTTTTAATTAAATATAATTAAAATATTATAATTTTGTGATAAAATCATAAACTAAATTAAAACAAAAATAATAAACTAAATCATTTGACTAAATAAAAAAAAGTAATAAACCAAGTCATAAACTATAACAAAACAAAAGTAATACACCAAGTCATAAACTAAAATAATAAACCAAGTCATAAAATAAAATACCTTATTCATTTGTGATGGTGTCACGCAAAGCTTCCATCGCTCTATCACCGGTCGGCTCATATGGAATATGTCCACCATGATCATCATCATGGCTACTATCATCAACTTCTTCTTATCCTCCTCATTCTTCATCACCATAAACATGATAATCTTCTATGTTTTGCCAACGTACAAAATCATAATCTTTCCGATTTGAATCACTTATGAAGTTGTGTAGTGCCATCGTCGCTGTTACAAGCTTAATCCACTTAGTCAAACCATACTTTGGATGTTTACGATCCAAAATCCTCTATTTTGTTTTCCATACTCCAAATGTTCGTTCAATATATGATCGCAAACCCGAATGCTTTCGATTGAACAACTCTCGTGTGTTTGTAGGTGGTCCTCCTCTAGCAAATTGCTCAAGATGATATCGCATCTTACAAAATCAACTAGATAGTACTTCCCATTAGGCCGATGTGGAAAAGAAGATTCATACCTCGCACAATGAGTCAATACCTTTGAATCATGTGCTCTACCGGGTACACCGACATATGCGTATATGAACTTCATATCGAAGTTACATATAGAAAGGACATTCATTGTAGGTTCACGCTTTCTACCTCTATATGCTTCTGCAGTTCGACTAAGAGGACGAACTAGGGCATGAGTTCCATCAAGTTCTCCAATACAATCTTTAAATGGCCGATATTGATCCCCATTCGTCAAAACAGGGTGTACTCTTGTAAACTCACATTTTTCTGGTTTTAGTGTATCCGCTGAAAACTTGAAGAGAACACTCAAAACGTCATCAAGTTTCCTTTTCACTGTATCCAATGACCGTTGATATCTTTCACCTATAACTTGTATAGTGATATCTTGACCAACCACCTCAAGAAACATGGCAACATATTCCTCAACGTAGACATTTTCAGACTCCCTTAACCCATTTCGCATAGCTAGCATCTTACATAAATCTTCAAAAGTTCTTTGCTTCATTCGCATAATATCATAACATTGTTGATCTGATCCATGCATAAGCTGTTGAACATGACGCCATCCTGCTCCCCGATATGTTCTATGACTCAATCTCTCAATAGTACGCAAATCAAACAAACCAAGTTCATCATCATCATCCAATATCCATCTTCTAACCATCTGCAAAACCATATTGAAAAATTCAAAAACTTATATAAGACTAAAAGCATAATTGTAAACCAAAAGACATAAACGAAGTTATAAACCAAAATTATATATATAATAATAAAGCTGAAATCATTATCCTAAATACTTAAAAAAGTCATCATTAGTAGTTATAAACAAAAGTACTAGACCATAAACAAAAAAAGCATAAACAAAAGTCAATCATAGAATTTTGTTCCGGTCCTATGCTCCAAATAGCTAATCTTGTCTTCAACACTAGAAAACGCTACAAAACCCTTGTCACAAGATCAGCCAATAAATAACCCACAAATTACTTACATCAATAGCCATATTTCTTGTTAATCTCTGATCCTTACTCAAAATCTTGTGGAGCAATCCTAAAAACAACCAAGGCATACATACTCAGTAATCATGACTCTGTTTGTTTTGTAATTTGTGATTCTTAGATTAAGAAACAAAAAAGTAGGAAAAACGTACTGTTGCAGGAAACCAGATTCAATGGAGCAGAAGGGAAGAGCCACCAAGTGTTACTTAACTCAGGGGATTTAGCCGGAAAAGCTTTATATTCAATCCACGATTTTAGGGAACCTGCAAAAGACAAAAGAAACAACTCAATTGCATCAATAAAGAACAAATAAAAACACAACACAACTGAAACTAGAAACTTTGAATCACATCTTTCTCAATGAATAATCAAACTTCTGCAAAAACCCACAAAACCCACATCTCTTATGCACTGTAATACTAATAGAATCAATGAACAAGGCAAATCGAAATGAAGTTGAAATCGAAACGAGTAAAAGAGAAATTGAAGCTCAAAATCGACCCAGAAAAATCAAAGCACAAAATCGAAAAAATAAAACTCCAAAAATGCAAAGAGTTGAAATCAGCGGGAATGGGACAAAGAGCTTTAATGGAGCTTCGACTTGAGGAATATGAAGTTGGAGATGAATGGTGAAGGAGTTTCGGCGCAGAGAAGAGAAGAGATCGAGACTTGAGATTGATTTGAGGGTAAATGGTATTTTTTGTAAGTCAAAATAATAATAAGGGTATTTTTGTCTTTTACAACTCTAGTCGAAACAGTTCCAATCGTAACACTGAATTTCTTCAGCGACCAGAAATTTTGAACGCAGATCGCAACGGCCGGACGCAGCGTTTGAAGTTGAAATCGAAACGAGACAAAGAGAAATTGATGCTCAAAATCGACCCTGAAGAATCAAAGCACAAAATCGAAAAAATAAAACTCCAAAAATGCAAAGAGTTGAAATCAACGGGAATGGGACAAAGAGCTTTAATGGAGCTTCGACTTGAGGAATATGAAGTTGGAGATGAATGGTGAAGGAGTTTCGGCGCAGAGAAGAGAAGAGATCAAGACTTGAGATTGATTTGAGGGTAAATGGTATTTTTTGTAATTCAAAATAATAATAAAAGTATTTTTGTCTTTTCCAACTCTAGTCGAAACAGTTCCAGTCGCAACACTGAATTTCTTCAGCGACCAAAAATTTTGAATGCAGATCACAACGGCTGGACGCAGCGTTTGGTCGTATGAGGCTGCATCTGATAAATGAACACCGCTTGGCCGCAGGTCGCAGCCATAGGTCGCAGCCGCAGGTCGCAGCCGCAGGTCGCAGCCGCAGCCTCATGCGACATACAAACCAACAGATTTAATGTAATAAATAGTAGTGTGGTACAAAAAAATTAAATGGTACGAAAGATAGCAGTATAAATACGAGTGGTATGAAAGACAGCAGTACAAACAATGATAGTACGAACATGAGTTTGATTGGTAACATTGTAGCAGTAGAGATAGTAGTTATAATAAAATATAAAAATCAGTTAGAAAAGAAGAAATTAATTGAAAAAACCAAAATTTCTAATTTAAAAGTAATTTAATTAAAGTATATGAAATTAAATTAGTCTCTAAAATAACATATCATATATTATTCGAAAAAATATTATTTTTTCTTATTTATTTATTTGGAAATTTATAGAAAATTGGTTAACCAATTACATTTAATAGAAACAACTAAATATAGTGAGTATTAATTATTAAATATAGTAAGGTATTATGAAAAATTTAAAATCATATTAGAAAAGAAGATATCTAGTAAACAAAAATCATTATTTAATATTTAAAAGTAATTTAATTAACATATATGCGGCTAAATTATTTTATAAAATAACAGTTCATATTTTTTCCAGAACATTTCATTTTAAAATCAAAAAAATCACCAACACACAAAAATAACTAAAATTTTTAGGTTTATCCTTTTTCTCCTTAAAATCTAAATAAAAAAGATATTCTATTTTTTTAATATTAAAAATAGTAGATGTATAAGAGAAAGCTGAGTATGTGGGATCTGTAACTCCTTAAAAAAAAATAGTCAACCACACCAACACAAGGGCCTCCGGGATTATTGTTAATATACTCTTAATGATATAAATCTATTATACTATACTCTTACTTATTCTGTCTACTCCTCCTTATGTGTAAATTCCTATTATACCCTTAATGAATTCTTTTAATATTAAACTTTTGAATTAAAAAAAAAAGAAAATACTCAATTAAGAGAAAAAAAAACGGACCAATCAGAATTACGGGGGAGACGCACCTCGGATCCGACCTCGAGCTCCCGTCCGTCTGTGTCCCGCCGGTAACCACCATTGAAGCTGATTCATCTCAATTGAGGTTAGTTCTATGCCTAGAAATGTGTTTTACTTAAATCTATGGGGTATGTTATTTGATTTTGATGTAGAAACGATTTTCGTTTTTGTATTTACAATTTAGGGATTTCAATAGAAAATGAAATTTTGGTGTTCGTAATGAATAGACATTGGGTTGGGTTGGTAACCACCTTCGTTCTCTGGGTCGATTAGGACATATGTTTGGTTGAATGGTATCGAATCGTAGGACCTCATTAGTGTTTTTGGTTCGAATGTCGAAGCTGCAGATCTGGTAATAACTGGGTATTAGTGAAAGAAGTGGAATAACTGGAACAACTGGGTATTACTAGAGAAGTGGAAAAACTTGAACAACTGGGTATTACTATAGAAGTGGAATAACTGGAACAACTGTGTATTACTATAGAAGTGGAATAACTGGAATAACTATAAACACTAAGATAAGTTGTTAAATTTTTTAATTGTTTTTTCAGGAGACAATGAGCAACCGTTCCACAGTCATAAATTTCTCTATTGGAGGACATAATACCGGTGATGATTTCCGATAGAAATCAAAAGACCAGCGCATGTACGCGATAACGTTTAGGGTATCATCTATAGAGGAGATAACGTATAAGTTGTTAGTGGATAGGATATGCAGGAAGATTGGGGTAGATGAATATATGACGAAGCTGAAATTGAGTTACCTTCCGGTGCTTGTGAATGACAGTCTTCCTATATATATTTATGATGATGAAGACGTTTATGGTTATCTAACGGTTGTGGATAAACAGCTATGTAGAAATGTTTTGCATGTAGAGGTCATAGAAGATCTTTTGGGATGTGGATATAGTCCATTTGG
This sequence comes from Eutrema heterophyllum, assembly GCA_002933915.1. Taxonomy (NCBI): domain Eukaryota; kingdom Viridiplantae; phylum Streptophyta; class Magnoliopsida; order Brassicales; family Brassicaceae; genus Eutrema; species Eutrema heterophyllum. The sequence continues at coordinate 893,739 of PKMM01023027.1, read as the reverse complement.
TGTGAATTATGGTGTTAATGCTAGTGCCATAATTGTTCACGCTAGAGACGAGAGAGCAAAAGAACTAGATCAAGAGCCTATAGAGGATGTTGGTATTGGAGATGGTGAGAATGTATCATATGACCATGTGGATAGCAGTGTTGATGATGGTGTTGAGTACAATGTTGATGAAGGTGTTGAGTACAGTGTTGATAACAGTGTTGATGACACTCTGGATAGGTGTGCGATAGTTGAATATGATGAGCTTCCACGTCCTGCAGAAGGAAGCCAGTCTGTAGATACATGGGAAGATGGTACAGCTCTGGAATTAAATCAATAATTTGAATATAAGAAGACAGTGATAGATTTAGTTCGGAGAGCTTCACATGAAAATTGTTTTGGGATCAAATTAAGAAACTCGGATAGGACTCGATGGGTGGTAAAATGCGGTGCTGAAGGAGAAGTTTGTTCCAGGTATTTACGAGTTGCGAAGGGTTTAAAATCAATAGGTTTCAAAATTACTAGATACAATAAGATGCATACATGCTCTCGGGCGAGTACCGGCTACCGTAGTACGAGAGGCACACAATGATTAGTTGCATCTGTTTTAAAGGAAGTTTATCCATGTCAGTTACAGACCCCAACTCCTAAAGCTCCCATGGGTCTGGTTCAAACAAATGTACGTGTGTCAGTGTCATATGCTACAGCATGGAGAGGGAAAAATCTAGCTGTAAATGAAGTGTGTGGTAGTCCAGAAGAGAGTTTCAAGTTACTGCCTTGTTATTTGTACATGCTAGAGTAGGCGAATCCTGGTACCAAAACAAGATTGGAATTGGATGAAGAACAGAGGTTTAAGTACGTATTTATCGCTTTGGGAGCTTGCATCGAAGGGTTTCAAGGAATGAGGAAAATGATCATTGTGGATGCAACTTTCCTAAAGGCTGGTTATAATGGTGCGCTAGTTTTTGCAACAGCTCAGGATCCGAATCATCACCATTATCCTATTTCCTTTAGTGTAATTGATGGTGAAAAACATGCAAGTTGGATTTGATTTTTCGAAACTTTGAAAACCATTATTCCGAATAGTGTTGAGTTGGTTTTTCTTACTGACAGACATCAAAGCCTGATCAATGCGATAACTGTAGTGTACCTGAGCTCTCAACATGGCTTTTGTATCTATCATATGTCGCAGAATGTGAAATCCCATGTTTATCATGTGAACAAAGATGAAGTTGCTGAGAAATTCAGGGAATGTGCAAGGATGTACACAAAGGGTGACTTTCTGCAAAAGTTAATGTGCTGAATTTAAAGAAAAATATCATAGTGCAGCCAAATATCTTGAAAATAACCAAGAGACCATCAACAGCGAGAAAAAATGGGCAAGGTGCTATTTTTCTAGAGAATGGTACAACATAGACACCATCAATAGTGTATAGTCGATGAACAATGTTTTTAAGGATGCAAGGAAGTACTCGGTATTACGTATTATCGATGAGATTATTGCAAAATTTAGTGAATGGTTTAACAAACATAGGATAGAATCCGTATCTGGTTCGAACACACATAAACTGGTGCCTTATGTGGAGAACGTCTTGCACAACATATGTTGTCAAAACTAAAAGTGGTTGAGCTAAACATTTTCCGGTTAGAATACAAAGTCAACGGAAAATATGAAATGGGTTATGTGGTGGACTTGTTAAAGAAAACTTGCGATTGCAAGCTTTTTGACATATACAAGTATCCTTGTGTCCATGCCTTAGCCGCGGCGATGAAATTGGCGCAGAAAAAAGATAGACCTAGGGATATCTTATCATGAACAGGGCTCAAGATATTATTGGTTGGAGCAGTGGGTGTTGGCGTATGTGAGGACGATTTATCCAGTGGCGCAAAGGTCTCAGTGGATTATTCCGGTTGAAACACAAGAATTGATATGCTTACCTCCGAAGTTCCCCAAACGCAAGGGAAGAAGGAAAGAAAAAAGGTTTACATCGACTGGAGAACATGGCCGTAGAAATAAGTGGGTGCCAGGCCAAAACTTCGCTCCTTGGTTTAATTGGTCAAATTTCAACGCTACGATCTAATTTGTGTAGTATTTGTGAGAAAATATTTTCTCTTCTTTTAAGTATCACTGGAACAACTAAGAACTATTGTTTGCGATTTAGTACTACTGTTTGCAATATAGTACAACTGGAGAAACTAAGAATTTTAGTAATATTTTCTTACAAACTAAGAATTTTCGTAATATGTTTCAAATTCATCACAATCAAGTCTACTTCGTAATATTTTCTTAGTTTTTGTGTTTATAATACGCTGAAAGTGGCAAAATTTCAAATTCATGTTTACCATACATATACTTTTCTTATACAATACCTTATACTTTTAAGAAGACTTTGTGACTGTTACCCACGTTATGAGGCGACATCGTCAAGGAATTTCAAGCTTTGTATGCGAAATCACATAAAATTTGTATGCGAAATTCAGGGAATGCGCAGAATGTGAAATCCCATGTTTATCATGTGAACAAAGATGAAGTTGCTGAGAAATTTGGGAAATTTTACTTTTTTCTCTCCATTTTTAAACTTTTTTTAGATTTTTGTGTTTCCCTCCAAAATGGGTCTAAAAGCGGGTCTAAAAGGGGAATAATAGTTTTATTTTTCCATTTCTCCATTCGGAAAGAAAATAAAAACTAGAGAGATTCGGTCGGAACAATTCCTCCCAACAAACCTCCACAAATCGGTCCTCATCAAGACAGGCTCAAGCTTGAGAAAGGTTAGCGATTTCTGGGTTTTATGTGTAGGTTCGTGATATATAGATTTTTAATTTCTGGGTTCCTAGATCTAGACTTTCGAGAAAGCTTTTCGTTTTAATTACAGTGATATGGGAACTTTCAGCTATAGTCAAAGCTCTTCCTCCGGAGCAAGTTTTAGTAGTGGATGTTGCAGAGCTGATGGTGAATTTGGAATTCCGAAGCGGTGTTCCTGTGGTGGACAAGTGATTTTGGAGACATCTTTCATAGAAACCGACCCATGGAGGAGATTCTTTACCTGCCGGCGGCGTGAAGTGAAATCTTCACATTTGTGATTTTGTCTGCTCTTCACATTTGTGATTTTGTCTGCTCTTCATATTTGTGATTTTGTGATTATGTGTAGGATGGTGGCTATCACATTCGGAAATGGTGGATCACGCTGTTGAGGAGGAACTAACTATCCTACGGCTGCAGATTGAAGAGCAGACATAGAAGATTCAAAGCGTTGGCAGAATTGGGAGTGTCTTGACATGCGGTGATGATACAAATTTGGAGACAATGCGTGTGCAGATGCAGAACAATTTTTATGAGATTGCAAAGCTGCAGAACAATTCGTGTGCATATACAAATTTGGAGACAATTTCCTCTTCTTCTTCTTCTCCTCTCCTCTATGTTTCTTCACCTCTTCTTCTTCTTCTCTCTGTTTCTTCACCTCTTCTTCTCCTCTTCTTCTTTTCTCTGTTTCTTCACCTCTTCTTCTTTCTTCTTCTTCTCCTCTTCTCTCTGTTTCTTCACCTCTTCTTCTTTCCTCTTCTTTTCCTCTTCTTCTTCTCTCTTTTCATCATACAACACCAAACAGCCTCCTCCTTTTGGCTCGTTCACAGACAACTCCACGTTTTTAATTCTTCTATCATGGTCATCTAGCTTCTCATTCATTACCTTAAACCCATCTACCACTGTTTTGTTCAAACACTCTAGCCCTGCCATAATTTTTTCCACTTCATTCTCCGAAGCAGATGCCTTTTTACCAACTCGACCGTCTATTCGAAGAACAGGTTTTTTCCCTTCGCTCTTTCGGCTATTCACATCTTGCTTGTACATCTACTCGAAGAATATATATCTCTTTTCTTCCACCAGAATCCTTTTCCAACCATCAACAACTGTATCAACTTCATCTTGCTCCAAATCCTCATCATCCATGATTCCAGCCAACAGTTGCTCCTCATCCTTGGATGGAGCCAACACACTATGAATCTCCTGTGAATACCAAGAAAAACAATTTATAAACAACCCCATGATAGATCATTAATGAATATAGTTAGTAATTTACATAAGGTTTGATTTCTAACCTTAGTTGCATCAAGTTTCATATTTATTTCAGAAAGTGCAAAACCTTTCAAATCACCTTTTTTTAACTTGCTCTTGCACATCCTTGGACATCTACTATTTGCTCCAACAACAACTTCTCTGAACTGGCTTCCAAGAACTGGAATTGCCTCAAACGCCAGAAACTACACATGACACATCAAGTATTACTAAACAAATGCTAAAGGATAGTTATACCAGTAATACTCAGTTGTGCATATTTACCTCCATAGGAAAAATGAAACTAGGAATGACTTTGTTTGCACCTTCAGTCACTTTCCCATCAAATCTTTCCACTAGCTTAAGGATGTCTTTCAGATCATATGCAAATCGTCCCCAAGGAAACGTTTTACACAACTGAAGATCACTTGCCGCTCTGAGAAAGAATGGCTCTACACCTGGGGCTCCATCTCATGTCTTCACCTTCCTAACAATCACGTTGGCTAAGAAGTAAAGCACATCAATATTCAACCTACCTATACCAGATTTCCCTCTCATTGACTCCAGCTTTTCATCGACATCCTTCACTGTTACTTGCTTCTTCCCTTCCCCAAAATGCTTTTCAACAAACTAAACATTATCCCCGCCTAAACTTTTGTAATCATCTGGGTAGCTACGGCTGTTCAAACCATAAATAAAGCACAACAATATTCAACCTACCTATACCAGATTTCCCTCTCATTGACTCCAGCTTTTCATCGACATCCTTCAGTGTTACTTTCTTCTTCCCTTCTCCAAAATGCTTTTCAACAAACTAAACATTATCCCCGCCTAAACTTTTGTAATCATCTGGGTAGCTACGTTAGTTCAAACCAAAAATAAGCCCTAACACTCTAAGAAAATACCGAATGGGAACACCATTCACTACAAACCAGAATTCCTTCTTCTTGCTTGATGACACCATGCGTACAAGGAGCATCCACATACCCATAGATTTATGGCAATCTTCCAAGTACATGTGGAAGAAGTGATTGAACTGAGAGTGAGTTACACTCTAGGACACTTTTCCAGTTTCAATTTACATTATAGATACTTTGTGACTTTAGACACACTTTGATCACCTTTTGTTTGTGTTTTTACCTTTATGTCCTTCTTACCAAGAGATAATTACCCTTCCACCATTTACTTTTTTTTTTTTTTTTTTCATTTCACACACCCACACATTTTTGTTTTGCTTATTTCTTCTCATAAAAAAACAATTGCACATTTTTTTGTACTATAAACTATATTTCTTTTTTCTCTATAATTTGATACCCATTTCACAATATTTTACTTACATGTGGTTCGAACACATTGGTCGAACGCATGCATATCCACATAGCTGCATACACGTGTACGCATTTAAATGGATAGACATGTGCGTATCTACGCGCATATCGTCCATGTGTACGCAACTACATGGATGTATATGCGTATCCACGTGAATATCGTCCACGTGTACACAACTACATGGATATGCATGAGTATTCACGTGAATTACGAACACGCATGCGTCCTATCCACAAGGTTCGACTTCGGAGCCATGAATCTTCTTGTTCGGGTGATCATTACCCTTCTCCGACGGATATCCAACAACTTTCCGACGGGGGATTCCGACTACAATGCCCGTCTGAAAGACGTCGGAAAATTTCCGATGGATATCCGACAACTTTCCGACGGGGCATTCCAACTATAACTTCGGGGGAAAATCCTTCCGACGGGAACTGTTCGTCGAAAATCCGTCAAAATCCGGTGGATTTAGTTCCAGACTGTTCTATCGGAAAAGTTATGACCATTTTCTAAAGACCAGTTTCCGTCGGAACGTTTCGACGGAAATCCGACCAAATTTTATTTCCAACGAGCTGTAACTGACGGATTTAGTTCTGTTGGAAATCCGACGGAGAAATTCCCTACGGGAATGGATATCAAAATATAGAGAAAAAATTGTGAAATGGGTATCAAAATAAATTTAATTGATAGTGAAATAATAATTGTTATCAAAATATAGAGAAAAATATAAATATAATTGATAGTTAATAATTGTAAATTTAGTACAAAAATAGAACTATTGTCCCCTTAGTACTTAATCTCTTACTATTGTCTCCTTAATATTTATATTAATGTTAATCCAGTTTTAACCTTAAATTAATAATAGTTTAAATTATAAAAAAAAAAAAATCAAAATTACATTGATTAAAAAAGGGAAAAAAACAAAAACATAAGGAAAACACAAAAAAAAATAACATCCTCCGCCTGTTTGTTTTCTCCGCGACAAAAAAAACAAATCTTCTCCTCCTCCTCTCGGGATTTGTATATTAAATCGATTTGTATAATCCATCTTAAGGTTAATCTTATGGGGTATGTTAAATTTTCAGTCTTTTCCTCTGTTTTTTTTTTCCTTTTGCTCCCTCATATTATAGCTCTTCTGGTCTGTAATTGTGTTCTGTTTGGTGTCTGATATGATCAAATTCGTATTTTTTTTATTTATGACTATTAGGAATTTCTAGTCTGTTTCCATGTTGATTTTGGTGTTAATGGTGTTTCCTAAGTGAAAACGGATGGATTTGGAGATTTTCTTTCTTTTTCTGGTTAAATTTTTAATTTGAAGATTTTTCTCCTTCTTGGTTTCTTCTGATTCACTGTTTGATTGGTTCTTTTGGGTTATGAGACAATTCAAGTCTTTGATTTTGCTCCGTATCAAATTCATTCTGATCAGAATTTTTGATGAAAGGCTGAATGTTGTTCTTGTTTCGAGTCTTTTTGTTCAAGATGTTTTTGGGTCTAATATGTATGACGTTGTTCATTGGTTTTTCCCAAATTCTGATATAGCCTTCTATTGGAAATCTTAACTTGGTTGTACTTCTGATGCTTAAGCTGTTGTATATTAGCTCTTGGGGACTCTCAGTAAGTATATTGCTTTGGGGACTCTCTATGTGTGGTTCTTCATTGGTCTCTTCAGTTGTCTAGTTATGTTTTAATCACAAAAGTCTTGTCATGCTCTAATGTAATGTCTGACGCATAATCATCTGCATTACGATTCTGATCAAATGTTTCCTTCTTCTTCTTCTAGAAACAGGGGATCCCAGAGCTATCAAGTGAAGACTACTTCTCTAAGAACAACGAGTTTGCCACATGGTTGAAAGAAAAAAAGCGCACTTACTTTAATGATCTCACTACCGAATCTGCACGAGAGTTGTTTTCTCGCTTTGTCAAGGCATGGAACAGAGGGAAACTCGAGTCCCGATACTACGAGGGAATCTCCACTGCCCCGCGAACAGCGCAACACTGGAAGATCAAGCTCAAGTGAAAAAGCAAAACCTTCCTCCGTTGTGGTTCCGCTAGCTTCTCTCCTTGCTTCTTGTACATTTGCAGGCTATGATACAAGAAATACCTTCTATGGTTTGTTTTACTTAAGAGCTCTTGTTGCAGAACTTGTTAGATAGATTGTTGTTGAGACGCGTGTTTGTAGTCGGTTTTCAGAGGATGAAAACTAAACATATCCCAGATCTACACACGGCCACACCTAAGTTGCTGGAGAACTATCTCATAGATCCTTATGTAAACCAAAAATGGTAGTTAACCGATTTTAGTTCCCGTTTCTGGTTTGCAAGATTTTGAGTATGAACAGGGTTATTATTCTATGTTCGTACCGGCGTTTGCAACATACCGTATAGTTTTGGCCCAAGTAATTTGTGTGCATGAATTTTGGTTGTGGATTTTCACAAATTAAAGAGACGTTTTGAACATTTCTAAGTGATTGAAAAGAAAACAGATTTCAAACTGGGTCTCGAGTCTTAACAAGTTCCAAAAGTTATACAGAAGTAAGAACCATCAAGTTTGTGCAACCAGCCAGACAAACAAAAGATAGTATTGAGATTCAAATCCAGGTTTGCGCGGCCAAGTGAAAGTTTACTCGACTTCAGCCAAGTAATCGTCAATTTCTGCCGGTGTTAGTACCCTGCAATCGTGAAAAAAAAAAATGAAAAATAAGGTTACGAAACAAGGCAAAAAGTGCAAAAAGGAAAAAACAATAAATTCAAATATAAATATAGATCCTAAATTTGTGGTGATCCTAGATTTTCTCTCAGATTTTGTTAACTGCTTGGTAGAATATGTATTCCACATTCCGTATAAACAAGACAACATGGTATAACTTATATTCTGCAAAAAGTAGAATATAGAGAAGATAGTAGAATATGTATTCATAAATTGGTAGAATAAAAACAAAATTCTAGATGACGGATTCTATAGAGACAATAGAATGCAGAACAAATAGTATAATACATATTCTATACTTGGTAGATTGTAGAACAAATACCATAAACCAAATTCTACAAATCGGTAGAACATAAAAAGAAATATTTTTTAAATATTCGTTTTTCCTAAAACGAATTATCCAATATATATTTCCTTCCTTATATGGAATTTTCGGAATTTATAAATATTTTATAAATAATTATTTTGCATTTTTTACATTTAATAAAGAGTATTTTAGTTCAAAAGTGCCAAAAGTCAATTAAGTACTAAGGGGACAATAGTTCTGATTTTTTGTACTATATTTACAATTATCCCAAAAATAATTGTTAGATTATTTTTTTATGAAAAGAATATAAGAAAAACAAAATGTGTGGATTGTGTGTGTGATAAAAAATAAAATAAAAATAGAGAGAAAATGGAGAAGGGTAATTACCTCTTGGTAAGAGGGGCATAAAAGTCAAATTACACAGCCAAAAGTAGGGAAAGTGTGTCTAAAGTCACAAAGTGTCTATATTGTAATTAGACTTTGAAAAAATGTGTGTGAGTGTAATTTTCTCTTGAACTGAGGGTGCGTTTTGAACCACCTCAACTCGCTTTCATTTAGCAGTTCTTTTCACGTATTCACTGCATTCTCAACATAGCACATTCCAAACAGCTTGATGGAGATGTTATACTCACATGGTTCAAAGAACATCTTCTCTTGTGGTATAGCTTGGATTTTAGAATCATCCTGCTCCTCCTCAATGTTCTCCTCATCCTGCTCTTCCACCTCATCAGAGCTCGACTGCATTAGAAGTTCTAATACTCAGTTGTCCCAATTTTATTAAGTTGTACTAATTTTACTAAGTTGTCCCAATTATACTCAGTTTTCCCAGTATTACATATATTTAAAACCAAAACAACATCAGGGTTTCGAGACATACCGATACATAAGGGAAATGACGCTTCATTGTGGATTCAGCTTGGTGTTGAGGGCGGTGTTGAGTCTCTTGAGTCTCCGTATCAGACTTTGTATCATGTGAATGCAAATACACACTTCTTTCAAGGACCCCCATTCTTTTAGACTCCTCTCCTGTTTCTACTCCTTTCCCTTTTTTCAATGGCTCTTCGCGACTCAACACTACTTCACGCAGTTTCCCTAAAGGCAAAGGAGAACCGCGTTTTCCAGCCTTTCCTGCTTTTTTTGTTGTCTTTGTACGGGGCGGCATTGCTGATGAGGAGGAGAAGAAGAAGAAGAATAAAGATGAAAATTTACAACAACAATCCATCAGAACATAGAGTTTCAATTTCCGTTTCAATTCTGGGTTTAATTTCAGCAATTCACCCGAGGCATATGTACCTAGGGTTTCGACGGAATCGCGACTTCGATTCGACTGCTACTTCAACGTTGACTAGGATGATGGAGTGCCCGAGCTTTCGAGTATCACAAAGATGAGTTTCGCCCGTCTTAGTTGTCCTAGTATTTCACGGAGAAAAGCCGTTGAGGAAGACGAAGGAGATAGAGATAGATCGGAATGGAAGTTTTCGAATTTGTAAGTAAGAATGACAAAAATAAATTCCAAAAATAAAATAATAGCTAGATCCGACCAGATTCCACCGGATACCGATCCAAATCGTGGTTGGGTCTATAATTATGGAGACTTTGATTGGTTTTTTGGGGTTTTGACCACTTTTCGAATTAAAAATATTAAAACAAAAATTGATTATTAGAGGAGGAGTATTTGAGAATACAATTAGACCAAATAGAGCATTTCAGCAATAAGCCCCACCAACACATCTGTTGCAAAAGAGAAAAATTGTTATTCTGGTTCTGCAAATGATTTAGAAATTGATAGAAACGCAATTTACAAACTACGGTAAGACTGAATATTGTAAAGAATTACATAAATAAATTATGATAAATTACAACAAATTATACCGAAGAACAGAAATGACATGACGGATTTGCAGAGTCGAGATACGATCTCTCTCCTTAACTCAAAATTTACTCCATAGTGTGACAGTTCTATGACGATTAGAGTAGTAGGATACAACTGCGAAAATCTTTTGATCAACAACACTCTATAAGAAGCCCAGCAAACCTAGCAACTGTGTTGAACTCTCAGACTCTAAACACTTGAAAAGAAGAGGAAAAGAGGTATTGCTGTGTATTCGATAATTTAGAGAAAACATGATTTTTTTTTTTTTTTTGAATTGAATGTTAAATTAATTCGAACCCAAAAAAAACGTGTTTACAATGAATGCGACTTCAATCAAAACGTGCAGAAAAAAAATTACAAAAACTTAAGCAACTCAAGCAGTTGACACCCCCAGCCAAGTGATCATTGCTCCCTCGTAATTTTGATCATTTAGTTTTCGAATTCCCGTAATTCTGTTCCGAACGTTTCTGTCAATGACTTTTACTAGCTGCGCTTCCGGGATGCTTGTATCTCCATGGTTCATAGAATTTCTTTCTCTCCATATTTGGTAAATTGAGGCCTGAGTAACATACCTGAGCAAGAACCTTTGCATTCCATTTAAGTTAGAGCTGTGTAGCAGTTCGATAATGACACTCCACTCAGTTGAGTAAGAGTTTCCAAGAAGTCTGGCCGTTAGATCCTTCCAGATACTAGCGCTATATGTGCAAGAGAAAAACAGATGACTTCTCGTTTCATCCATCCCACAAAAGACACATTTCCCGCTATGACCTCCATTCCACGTTTTCATTCTCTCACCTAGAGAAAACATGCTTGGCTATATATAGCTCAAGCTCTCAACTTTATCAACGTCAAAGCCAAAAAGAGGAGAAATTGACTTTAATGAGAATTGATTCTCCACTTAAAGTCACGATTGATTTTTCCTTTTAATGTTACAGAATTCAATCAAACTTTTTTCTTTGTAGTTACAAAACCAAATTAAAAGAGATGTGATATTTGTTGACTTATTAAACAATATATTAACAAATGAATTTGGGCCAAAAAGATTAATTTTATTTGCCAAACTCTGAAACCTGACTCGGGTATCTCTTTTTACCAATACACCAAAGTGTATCCAGGGTTTTAAACCTTGTTATAATTTCTCCATATATAAAGAGGAATATCATCTCATATTTCCAATGTGGGATGTCTTGAACAAATGTTACGTTTTTAAGCTTTACAAGCAATCCACTTATGACCTCCATTTCTCATTCGAATAAATTCTATTTTTGACATATGACTACACTATCTTATAGTGCTCACAACAAAGAATCCAATGATTTCATGATTTAGTCATTCCGACAACTGAGTTGCTCGAAATAGCAACTGAAATATGGTCTAAAACCATTTTGTCAAAAACAACATTCAATCGATAATCAGATGTGAGATTAAAATATTGCAGAGACGCAAATAAATAACCTATATATATGCAGCAATTTAATTGGAAAAAACAGAAAAAATTAAAGAAAAACATATAGGATAATCAGAATCCAAAAGCTGAACAATGATTAGAATAAACAGAAACAATCTCACAATCCAATCAGATTACAACCAATCGCGTAAACGGATTCCTGTTTATATAACACATTCTTATAGAAACACTTCACAATAATAAGTTTGGTTAGTGCACATAAAGAAATAAGCGGATTTTGTGAGTTAAGACTGATAGAACTGCAATTTACAAACTATGGTAAGACAAGATATTGTATAAAAATTACATAAATAAACTATGATAAATTAAAACAAATTATACCAAAGAACATGAATGGTATGACATATTTACAGAGTCGAGATACGATCTCACTTCTTAACTCAAAAAATCACCCCTTAGTATGCCGGCAGAATACAACTACGCTAACCTTATGTCAGCAACAATCTATCAGAAAAACAGATCGAATAATCAGAAACGAAAAGTTGAACAACGATTAGAATAAACAGAAACAATCTGATAATCCAATCAGATTACAACCAATTGCGTAAACGATAGAGGTAAACGGATTTCTGTTTATATAACCAGTTCTTATAGAAACACTTCAAAATAATAAGTCCGGTTAGTGCACATAAAGCAATAAGCGAATTTTTGACTACAAACTACGGTAAGACTAAATATTGTAATGAATTACATATATAAACTATGATAAATTACAACAAATTATACCAAAGAACATGAATGGTACGACGGTTTTGCTGAGTCGAGATACGATCTCTCTCCTTAACTCAAAAACCACATGTAGTATGCCGGCAGGATACAACTACGATAACCTTCTGATCATCAACACTCTATCAGAAAAACAGATCGAATCATCTGAAATGAAAAGCTGAACAACGATCATAATAAATAGAAACAATCTGACAATCCAATCAGATTACAACCAATCGCGTAAACGATAAAAGTAAACGGATTCCTGTTTATATAACCAGTTCTTATAGAAACACTTCACAATAATAAGTTCAGTTAGTGCACATAAAGCAATTAGCGGATTTTTCAGTTAAGACTGATAGAACCGCAATTTACAAACTACGGTAAGACAAAATATTGTAAAGAATTACATCTATAAATTAGGATAAATTACAACAGATTATACTGAAGAACATGAATGGTATGACGGATTTGCATAGTCGAAATACGATTAACTCAAAAATGACCCGTAGTATGACCGTTCTATGACGATTACAGTCCCATGATACAACTACGATAAACTTTTGATCATCAACACTCTATAAGAAGCCTAACGAACCTAGCAACAGTATTGTACTCTCAGACTCTAAACACGTGAAAAGAAGAGGAAGAGAGGGATTGCTGTGTATTCGATCATTTGAAGAGAAAACATGCTTGAGTATATAAAGCTACGTTATCAACCTTATCAACGTCCAAACCATAAAGAAGAAAAATTAACTTTAATGAGAATTGATTCTCCACTTAATGTCACGATTGATTTTTCCTTTTAATGTTACAAAATTCAGTCAAACTTAAAGTCTCCACTTAAAAATGTATCTTTCCTTTTTATTTAAAGTGTTCTTCCTTTTTACTAAAAAGATTTATTTTTAAAAATGCTATTAAATAAAATTTATTCAAATATATAAAATAAGTAATAGATTTAATTCAGGTTGTGGAAGTTCTTTTAATCTAGTGTTGACCAAATATTCATTAAATGCTTCTATATTAAGAGATATGAAGTTAAAATTTTAGATAATGTGATTTTTTTTAATACAAATTAGTAATTTTTATAATTTGTAATAATATTTCAGACTACAAAAAAATGATTAAATTTATTTTAGTTATGTGGAAACTCCGTCGGTTCAGTGGTTGACTAAGGGTTCATTAATGCTTCTACATCCGGAGGTAGGGAGTTCGATTTCCAGAAGATGCAAATTAAAGGAGGCAAATTTTCAGGAGATTTCCAGCGCGGTGCAAGTATAGCCACTCGTCGTGGTCCAGCGTGTCAAGGGTAAAGTGCTCCATCACAAGCATGGTGCAGGTAGACCGTTGATCGTGGATCCTTAGGCCGATAGAATTATCTGTGTAAAATCGTCAATGTATTTGTTCTCATAATTAATATAAGGTGTAGATTGACAAAGATAATAGTATATTTGTTTACCAAAAAAAAAGATAGTAGTATATTTTTTTTTCTCAATCTTCCCTAATTTTTTAGAAATGAGTAGGGGTGGGCCGGATCCGGATATCCGGGAATTTCAGGATATCCGGATCCAAGTTTTAACTATCCGGATCCGTTGCTCCCGGATATTCGGACTTCGGATATCCGCCCAGAAATTAAGATATCCGTTAAAAAAAAAAATTAAAAAAAAATTAAAATAATGATAAATTAAAAAATTATATATTATTTTTAAAGAAAATAAATAAATTTTGATATTTAAAAATGAAAAATTATTTTTAAAAAAAAATTTAATATATAAAATCTCAATATATTTAATATTTTATTAATAAAATATTATTTTAATATATTTAAAAGAACCGGATCCGGATATCCGGACTTTAAAATCAGGATATCCGGATCCGGATCCGAGATTTTACTATCCGGATCCGGATCTGACCCCTCCGGATATCCGTTTTTTCGGATCGGATCTCAACGGATCCCGATCGGATCTCGGATCCGGATAATAAGTCCCACCCGTAGAAATGAGAGGTGACCCTTATCCCGGTTCAATGCGAAATTAATTTGGGTTAGAAAAAAAAACCGATTATTTCTTTCGAGGATGAGGATGAGCTGAGAACCAAATCCAATCAACCTTAAAAAGCCAGAAGAAGGTAGAAATTTTCCGGCGAAAGAAACTCGCGTTGTTCAATCCCTGATCGCTGTTCTCTCTCTCGATCGAACTTGGATTCTGAACAAGTTTTGCTTGAGAAAAGTGTGATCTTTTTGCGGCTACGATATCTTTGTGTCTGTGTCTGGTGGGATTAAGGAAGCGTTTGGAATTGGTGCGAAGCACTTTTTAGGGTTTTTTTTTTTGTTTGCTAAATACTTATTAGGGTTTTGTGTTAGGGATTGAAGGACAATGTCGTTTTCTTCGGTAATTACACCAGAAGACGTGCTTGAATCTCTTATGAACGATGGGACCATCGATGCTCTCCGATTGAAGATCATCAATCAGCTCAAAGCCAATGTAATTTAGATTCAATCTCTCCAATTTTTCTGGGTCGAACCCTTTTTATTCCAAACTAATCTTCGCAAAAAGGCATCTTCTTTTCTTTTCTTTTCTGGGTTTAGTTTAGTTCTTAGATTTAGATTGATTTGACTGTTTGTAGAGGATTTGGGTCTTTTTCTGTAATGCTATTACTTATGTCTTAAAGTCAAAGTATAAGCTACGACATTGGATCTTGTCATTAGAAGTAATGTTTTTTTTGTTGTGATTGTAACAGGAAGAGCTGAAGAGCACAACCATTAAGATGGCAGAGGAGAGTAGAGTTCTTAACACACCTGGTGCTGAGAAACAGACTAAACGAGAACTCTTTGATGCTCTTCGCCAAGAACTCGAGTACGATTCTTCTCTTGCTTTCTCTTTTAGAAGAATCTTTCGTGCATTGGTTTTTGTTAGCTAGTTCTGTGTATGGTCAAGTGTTTGTTCAAAACCTTTCTCTGTTGTCTCTGTTTTCTTGCAAACTAATACATTTTCAGCAGTGTACTTGCATATATGGATATCGATTTTTGCTTAATTCTGCGTCACATTCTTAGCTGTAGGCTGTTGATGATAGGTAATGTTCTTAGTTCATTGGAGCTGCAGTATCGATCTTGTTCGTCTGGTTGACTCTCTTGTTGTCGTATTTTTTTCCGGAAAAAGTGTTTATGAAGTATTTTACCATGTTTCTGGTTGCTTTTGTAAGCAGAGGTCCAGTGCTAGAGAAGGCATCGAAATCAGTTTGGGAATTGATTCTTGAGAAGGATGGGTTAGGGAAAGAGATAAATGAAACAGTGGAACGCGTCTTTTGTCGTCTAAGCGGGCGAGAACCGCCCTTGTTTTCATCATCAAACGTGGAAAACCCGAAGGAGATAGAGAAAGAGACAGAGACAAAGGAGAATAATAATAGCTCAAAGACGAAACCAAAGAAAAGAAGTCTTAGTGAGGTGAGTCCCTCTGAAGGTATTGATGAAGTCGCAACGACGAAGAAGAAGCAAGGAGATTCCTCTATTTTACCTTTAGAGTCTGGGGAAACGCCTTGAGCCTTGTATGAGATAATTGATCATGTTCTGTTGTTCTGAGTCTTCTGATCTAATCTTGCTGTTTTATTGATGATCATTCTCTTCCCAACAACCTCTAATATAAATATAAGAAGAAGCAAGGATTTTCTATATGGTTAATTTATTTGAATAGTGTATAGTGTCGATTAAATAAAAAGCAAATTAGAGATACGAATATGGCGATAAAAAAGCGATTTATTTACGGTTTCTTTTCCGAGTATTTGTCAGCACTCTCGTGACGGTTTATGAAGAACTTGCTGACGAAGGGGAAGTTACATGCGATTCCTTCAGTTGGTGGTTGTTATCTCTACTCTGAATCCCATAATTCTCAGTAATGCCCATGTTCCATCAATATCGGCGATATTGAGCGTTTATAGATTGAGTTTCACAAATTGGATTTCTTCACAAATCTTTCTGAAATCTCAAGCAAAAACCCACTTTCCTTTTCGATTCTACAAAATCTTTTTGAAGATGGCTAATAACTTGAGAAGAGCAATCCATGATCTCGACCTTGGAGCCGAAGATGCGTCGTTCGCTTTACCGGTGGATGTGGTCAATCAGGCGGCAAATGAAAACCGATTGATCATCATGGGAAAACACACAATCCCACGCCGGCAAAATCTCCGGCACCCTTCAGAACGTGAAGCATGTCCCTGATATGAGAAAGAATTTGATCCTGACACCTTGATGAGCAAGGCCGAATTTGCTGTCCACTTCGAGGCGGACAAGTTCGTCTTGAAGAAACATGGAATGTACCTTGGCAAGGGGTACATGAAGAACCTACTGGTCAAGATGTGCGTCATTGCAAATGTTGCTTCTACTTCTAATGTTGTTGAACCTAATCCGAAATGCAAAACAAGCAAAGAAAAATGTGAAGTGTGCGTACATGTCAAACTCACAAAAACAACGCCACCCCAAGTTGAAAGAACAACCGAACCTCTAAGTTTAATTCACACAGACTTATGGGATTTAATATACGTACCAACTAGAGGCGGTAAAAGGTATTTTGTGACGTTCATAGCTGATCACACAAGATATTGTTATGTATATTTGTTACATAGCAAAAATGAAGTCTTGGATAAGTTCAAGGACTATAGCATGAAGTTGAAAATCAACTTAATAAATGATCCACCAGTGAATATGGTGGATCGTTTATCGCATTTTGTCAAGAACATGAGATAATTCATCAAACAATCGCTCCCTAGTCACTGGAATCTAACAGAGTTACAGAACGAAAAAAACGAATTCTGAAAGAGATGATCAATGCAATGTTGCAGAATCTCGGTTAGCCCAAAACATGTGGAGGGAAACGTTGCTTACCACAAACTATATCCTTAACAAGATACCACATAAAGTCACGGGTAAAACGCCTTATGAACTGGAAAGGCATTGTACCATCATATAAATACATGAAAGTGTGGGGGTACCTAGCATAAGTCGCAGTACTAACTCCAAAAAATGTCACAGTTGGACCGAAAACCGTGGACTGTATTTTCATAGGATATGCACACAACAGCAATGAACCAAGAACGTTTACAGAAGTTATGTCTACATCAATGATGCTTACGGGATTGTCGCTCAGCTTCAGGTAATAAAATTTATAAACCCTAGGCGTCTGCAAGTGCACAGTAGTGCGAAATAGTACTTAGGGTGTCGATCCACAGGGAGAGCACGCTTTCTGTGAAACCTTAGACAGAGAATTAGTAAGGAAGTCTAAAACGAAAATGGTTTTTATAGGGTTTTTGGTGTCACAAATTGTAAAGTGCGTAAAAAGGAAAAATTGCTCGAAAAGTAAAGAGTAAAAATCGATGGTGAAAAGCATTAGAAAAATCGGTTGTAAGACAATAATAAAATGATGTTCGGTCGACATGGATCTATCCGGGGAATGTTTGATTCAAAACACGGTAACAAAGCTCTTAGTACAATCGATTCTAGTAACTCCACGTACTGGAACACGGAATTGTGCATAGCCTACTATCGTAGCACTACACACCTATAACTTAACAACTTAACTAGTCAGCTTTCGTTGCTAGCCACGCAGAAAGTTATGCGATAAAATCTAGTTCATATACGCTCCCGGCACTCTACAAGTATACTTTCGTATCTTATAGCGAAATCCGCTCCCTAAAGGTTAGGTCCGGTGTTTAGATTCAACACTTTTGTGGCTCTAATCTACCTTGGATCAGTCTCAAGTTCGTGACGCTAGATCCATGCTAATTTGACAACAAACCTACAAGAAAGAGTTCTAGAATACGGATAAGTTTACCTCGTGAAATCCTTATCGAACATATCGATCCCCTTCGATGATCCCTTTAAACCCAACGACTAAACTACTTGGACATAATCATGCAAGACAAAATCAAGTTTCTGAATTGCATAATCAATAGATAAGAAATTAAACAAAAAGGTTCAAAAGAAATATCTATCTCCCTAAACAAAGAACAAAGAACAAAAGTTTGGTGCAAAAACTAATCTAAAGGTAGCACAAAAGAAGCACACGAAATAGGGTTTCTAAAACATGTATTTATAGGTTTTCTGCTCTTATTTTCGTCGGTCTTTAAGGTTTCTCCGTAGTGGACTTGACGGGAATCGAACGGGCTTGAAATTGGGCTTCAGGATCAAAACAGAGGCTGACCGCGGCGAACTGCTCCTTGTCCGCGGGCGGAGCTGCTCCAGGGGTGGCCAAATGTCTTCTGGCCGCGGCTGGGAGCTTCCGTGCCTGCACTGACTAGACTTCTTGATCTTCATGCGACTTTTGATTGAACCGTTGGATCGTCCTCAAATCAGTTAGAATAGAAAGGTAGCTGGTTCGCCTTTGATGTCTCTAAAATTGGGCTGGATCGGACGGTGAGAAGGTCTTCTTTGAGGGTTGAACTTATGACGATTCAACTCTGAGCAAAAAATCTGGTTTTTTCTCAAATTTGCATCGCTTTTGCCTAAGTAACCGTAAAAGAGTCTTGACATTACAAATATACAAAAACCATAATAAAAACATATAAAAGCGAGTGAAATACTTATCAAAATGATCTAAAATAGACGGTAAAATGGATAAAAATACGGTGTTATCAACTCCCCCAGACTTAAACTTTGTTTGTCCTCAAACAAAACTAAACTAAAGGTCGGAAAGATCAAATAAAAACCATATGGAAATTGAAATCTCGGAGATCATCCTTCTAAACCATGACCATCGAACTACTTCAAACGCAACCTAGCCTAGAAAATTCTCACCAAAAGTTTATGTAACACTAGTCCACGGTATCCGTCATACGAAATCTAAACCTTCAAAATCCAAAATTCCGGTCAACTAGCTCTCTAAATTCATTAAGAATAATTGTGAACATCTCATCAAAAGGATCAAACCAAAACAATCGATGCTAGGTATTAAAGGCTATTAAAGGTGAGGTTAAAGGTGTTTCGGGTTACCGTAATTTCACCGAAGGGTGCGAGATATTATGCAAAACAGCAAGAGAGGATGGACCTATTGAGAACCACATCTTCTAGTCACTTCTTCTTGCGTAAAGTTAGTTGCACTTCCCTCCTTTTCCAAAAACATATGTTTTCTGTCATTCCCCCAAACTTAGATTTTTCTGTGGACTCGAAATGACATACTTCTCACAAACGAATCATGGATGCCTCATAAAACTTTTGACCGACCTAGACACTCTTTAGGCTCTTGTTTCTTTTCCCTTCTAATTTATTTATTTATTATTTTTTATGAAGGGAGAAACGCCTTTTCTCGAGATAGTCTTAGGGGCGAACACGAGTAACAAGTATGTGCCTGACATAAACTTGGAGAGGTGGTTGCAGGGTGAAAGTAGCAGGAAAACTTAATTTGTGTGTTTGTATTTGTATTCCTCGGGTTTGTACTACCAGGTAAAACAAGGCACAAATAAGAACAATTATGTATTGGTATTTCCCGGGTTTGTACAACTGTGTTCCTTAAGGTTCAACTAAGACCAATATTGTATTTTTTTCTCAATAAGAACAATTCGGGTTTGTATTTGTATTTGTATTCCGTAATGGTTTGTGTATGTCTTTTTGTATTTGTATATATATATATATATATCTATATTTCGCACAAAATTGGTAAAACTGTATTCATATGGTTCAACTACTAGCAACTACTTAATTAAAAAATATATATATATCCAACAAATATGAGAAACTATAAATAAATCATCCAATTAAGAACTCCAAACACATCTTAAACTATAAGGAAACAATTTAAAATATGGATAACATGAATTTATCATTTTTCTAATACGGATTCTTGTTTTCACATCAAACACACCTTATAGTATAAAGAAGACTTTGTCAATGTTAACCACCTTATTATTCAAGAACTCCAAAATATATGATTTTGCACAACTTGTACTATGAAAACCTCGTAATTGAAAATTAATAGTCGAAAATCATGTGTACAACCACAACATAATAATTTATATCAATGTTTAACTACAAAAACGCTAAAATCGCAAAAGTACAACTATTAGGATCTTCGTACAACTGGACACTTAGGGACAACTATGTTTATAACACATGAGTTTTTTTATTAATATTTCGCTGGCAAATGTCCACTTTACCGCCGAGAGGATGAATTTTAATGATTTTCAAATTTAAAATATTTCAGATTTCCCCCAATTCCTAAATAATTTCATTTTTAGTTTTCCTCATTTCATTTTCTTCATTTCGGCTCAAGTATAGAGAGAGAATTCGAGAGAGAGAGAGAGAGAGAGAGAGAGAGAGATCCGATTTGGAGGCAAGCTCAAGAAAGGTTCGCGATTTCTTGGTTTTTAATTTCGGGGTTCGCGATTTATGAGTTTTTAATTTCTAGGGTTCGTGATATATGGTTTTTTAATCTTTGGGTTCCTAGATCTAGGGTATGCGATTTTGTAGATGGAATCCTTGTTTTGGTATGTTTGGTGCAAAACTGATAGTTTTGTAGAATGAATCCTTAATCCGGTTTTGCTCGATTTGCTTTGATGGATGAGAAAGCTTTTCGTTTTTCTTTGTACAGTGATATGGGAACTTTCAGCTACAGATAAAGCTCTTCCTCCCGAGCAAGTTTTAGTAGTGGATGTTACAGAGCTGATGGTGAATTTGGAATTTTGAAGCCGTGTTCCTGTGGTGGACAAGTGATAGGGCAGACATCTTTCACATAAACCGACCCAGGGAGGAGATTCTTTACATGCCGGATGCGTGAGGTGAGATTACGGTAACTTAGTTGTATGGTATGACATTTGTGATTCTGTGATGCAATATTGTGGGCTTTATGTGTAGGATGGTGGCTATCACATTCGGAAATGGTGGGATCACGCTGTTGAGGAGGAACTAACTATCCTAAAGTTGCGGATTGAAGAGCAGACAGAGAAGATTCAAAGCGTTGGCAGAATTAGAGGTGGCTTGACCTGCGGTGATGATACAAATTTGGAGACAATGCGTGTGCATATGCATATCAAAGTTGATGAGATTGCAAAGCTGAAGGAGTTACTGCATGGTCTTGCGGGTCTAATTTTGTTTGTTGCTGCAGCTTTGTGTTGGTTGTAGTGTCTTAATGCGGATGCAGATCCTTTAGTTTTCGGTCTTTCCAAAAGGTCTTCTAATTATGTTCGTATTGTAATAGACTTCATATTTCCCTAAAAGTATCACTATTAAGATCTTAGTTGTATCATGTATAACCAGTTAACCCAATTGTATGGTTTAATTTTGATCTCAGTTGAACCTAATAGACCCATCAAACTATACGGCTTCTACCAACTCAACGATGTAGAATTCAAAATAATTAGAAGCTTAAATCCATCTTACAATCTCCAACTAGAAGTTTCAATCCATCAAATTACAACAATACAGTCAAAGACTAGAGCTAACTATGCCCAAAAACAATAGTAACTACCGATCACAACAACTCCACACACAATCATACTCTTCAAGAAACGTATCTTGGTTTTCATTGCCTCCATTTCCTTCTCATATCCACGAACTATGATCTTCATGTATTTGATGTCCTTCTCAAAGCAATTGACTATGCCTTCACAAGTTCTTCTCTCCAGTTCTAAGTTCTTTACCGTTTCCTTCATGTCAAACATCTCCTCTACCATAGACTCATATGTCCATTTGAACAAATGGTAGTTGTCCTTGCATAAGATAAAACGGTTACATGAATTCATGTTCTCAATTCATGTTAATCAGGGATTATGTTTACCTTTTCCAAACCTTTTGGACAACAATGACATAGTCTTCCCGGATTTTTAGACGATCCTGAAGTATTTATTAAAGAAGCTTCTTCACACCTACAAGCATTGGGTATACCTATATGTCCTTCAGGAACACCACGACTCATACTTACACTAAACCCTGCAAATTTGAAATCGAAATTCAATTTTCTGATTTGAACATGACAAACCAACTAAACAACACGAAATCACTATCCAAATATTTCAAAACACTAAACCTACCTGAAATAGCGTTTGAATTTGATGATGTAGCCATTCTGTACTGATTTCGAAGACCACCTAAACCCTAGCTCTCGATGTTCTTCCCCAAATTCTGTGTTTGCAATCGACGAAGAAGACAACTTTTAGTCATTCATTAAAACGACGTCGTTTAACATTTTTCCGAAAAAACCTTCGTTTAAGAATTCACGGAGTTGACTAACGGAAATAGAGTCAATGCAAGTTTTGGCCAAAAGAAATTGTACGTGTTGTGATAATCAAATTTTTGGGGGTTGGGGTACGGATTCGCACACCAAATCGGGTATGAATCGGTATTAGTTGTCTGTGTTGAACCTAATAGATCCCGTTGTACCAAAAAACAATATGATAATTCCAGTAGTACCAAAATTATTACTGAATATATCTAAAAACACAAGTTCCAATCATGTACGTAACACAAGTGGACTTACAAAAACTAGAAATTTAAAAAAGTTCCAAAAACCAATGTTCACAACATAAATATCTTAAAACCATAAATTTCAAACAAGTTCCAAAAACCAGAAATTCAACAAAAACATTCTAAGTCTTTTGTTTCTTCCCCTTTGTAAGGGTCTTTCTTGAACTTTGATGGTACTCCTTTCCGCTTCCTCTTTGTACTCTTTGTAGTTGCATTCTTGACAGAAGCACACTTGTACCTCTTGAAGGATCCCTTCTCAACTACGGCCTAATTGTTTTCTCCTTCAGCAACAACATCGGCTGCTTTCTCCTCCTCGACAACAACTTCAGTTGCTTTCTCCTCCTCGACAACAACATTAGCTTTTGTCTCCTTCTCATCACCAGCAACCACATCGGCTTCTTTCTCCTCAGCATCGGCTTCTGTCTCATCACCAACAACCAATTATGTCTCTTTCTCCTTACCACCAGTCTTCTCCTCCTCTCTCATTCCCGTTATCACCACCACCACGCTCAGCTGCATAAAAATTTTAAAAAAACATCGAAGAACAGAAAAATCATCAATAACTCCATCAAAGTTAACCAAAACACTCACGATTGTCTTGGTCGTTCACATAGTTTTCATCAGGAACAACATGTGTCCCAACTCCGGTTTCATCATCCTTGTAAACTTCTTTGCTTAGCTGGCCGTTTAAATAGTTTTCAACATCTTTCAATCTCCCATCTATGAGATCGATTCTGTTATCTATGCCACCAAGCTTCTCCATGATTTCCTTAAATCCTTTCTCCATCGCTTTCTACAGCTCTAACGCTGATGCAGCCTTTTTAGGTTCCTGTTCAGGGATTTCAGGTGCAGAAGCCACATTCAAATCTTTTCAACATATCTTCTTCTGTACGGTTATATGCTCTGTCCAACTCTCAACAATTGGATCAATATAACATATCCCATCATCATTGTCTATGATGCGCGCCATAAGAGCTTCCTCATCCGAATCAGGTTCCAAGATGCTAGTAATATTCTGTGAATATCAATAAATAAAACCTAAAATCAAACACAAATATTACCAACTATGAGGAGTAACTCTAACCTTAGTACTTCCAATCGCTTCATTTATGTCCTCCAATGGAAAACCTTTAATGCAACTTTATGTGAACTTGTGCTTGCACAACCTTGGACAGTCCTTCTCTGCGGCTACATATTCTCGAAATGTGCGTCCAAGATTAAATACACTCAAATGCCATAACCTACACAGAGTCACAATATCTCAAAATCATAAAACTAATACTCACAACTAAGAGTTACCTCCAGAGGAAAAATGAAACCAGAAAAGGTATGTGTTGCTCTTGGTTTCACGGAGCCTTTGAACTTCTTCATCATGTGCTGGATCTCATTTATACAATCATCAAATGTATAGCGCCCCCAGGGAAATGTTTTACACACCTCCAAATCATCAACAACTCTAAGCAAGAAGGGATCTATTGGTCCATCAACCTTAGCATTCACTACTTTGCTTAAGAATTACATGACAACCATCTTCAACCTGTCTAAACAGCTCTGCATTGACTCTAGCTTTTCTTCCACATATGAGACTTTTCTTTTATCTTTCCTTCCAGACTGCCTTTCCACAACCTTAAAATCCCCTAATTCCTTATAGTTGTTAGGGTATTCATGGCAGTCAAATAAACATAACAGCGCATGCTCTCTCAAGGAATACCTAATAAGGACTCCATTAACCACAAACTAACACTCTCTTTGCTTATTCGTAGAAGCTGTGTGAAGGAGAAGCATCCACATGCCTTGAAGCTGGTGGTTTGACTCCTTAGTCATGTGAAATATATGCTTAAACCGAGAATGGTTTATGAACCATTTCAATTTAGATGGAAGTTTCTCTATCAAATCCAATGTATGTGTCACAGAATACCTCGTTCCTATCTTACAAGGCCTGGTATATTGGGTTGGACCAAAGAAAAGTTTTTATGGTTGCATTGGTTGGCTATCATCATCGGTATCCTGCAAATTTAAACACATTATTCTTAACAGACTAATACTTAGTTGTTCCAGTTGTCCGAAATTGTACAAAGAACACAAATTAATCCAAATCCACTCATCTATCTACTACCTACTACCAATACTAAGTTGTACTAGTTGTCTTCAGAACCACTCATCTCCTCATTTCATCCTCCCAAAACCCTCATTTAACGGTGGTTCTGAAGACAACTAGTACAACTTAGTATTGGTGGTAGGTAGTAGATAGACAAGTGGAGTTGGATTAATTTGTGTTCTTGGTACAATTTCGGACAACAAGAACAACTAAGTATTAGTCTGTTAAGAATAATGTGTTTAAATTTGCAGGATACCGATGATGATAGCCAACCAATGCAACCATAAAAGCTTTTCTTCGGTCCAACCCAATATACCAGGCCTTGTAAGATAGGAACGAAGTGTTCTGTGACGCATACATTGGATTTGATAGAGAAACTTCCATCTAAATTGAAATGGTTCATAAAGCATTCTCGGTTTAAGCATATATTTCACATGACTAAGGAGTCAAACCACCAGCTTCAAGGCATGTGGATGCTTCTCCTTCACACAGCTTCTACGGATAAGCAAAGAGAGTGTTAGTTTGTGGTTAATGGAGTCCCTATTAGGTATTCCTTGAGAGAGCATGCGCTGTTATGTGGATTTGACTGCCATGAATACCTGAACAACTATAAGAAATTAGGGGGGTTTTAAGTTTATGGAAAGGCAGTTTGGAAGGAAAGATAAAATAAAAGTCTCAGATGTGGATGAGAAGCTAGAGTCAATGCGGAGCTGTGTAGACAGGAAAAAGATGGTTGTCATATATTTCTTAAGCAAAGTAGTGGAAGCAAAGGCTAAGAGTTGATGGACCCATAGATCCCTTCTGGATTAGAGTTGTTGATGATTTGGAGGTGTGTACAACATTTCTCTGTGGGCGTTATACATTTGATGATTGTATCAATGAGATCCAGCACATGATGAAGAAGTTCAATGGCTTCGTGAAACCAAAAGCAACACATACCTTTTCTAGTTTCATTCTTCCTCTGGAGGTAACTCTTAGTTTTGAGTATTAGTTTTATGATTTTAAGTTTGAGATATTGTGACTCTATGTGTAGGTTATGGCATTTGAGTGTATTTCAAATCTTGGACGCACATTTCGAGAAGATGTAGCCGCAGAGAAGGACTGTCCAAGGTTGTGCAAGCACAAGTTCACATAAAGTTGCATGAAAGGTTTTCCATTGGAAGACATAAATAAAGCGATTGGAAGTACTAAGGTTAGAGTTACTCATCATAGTTGGTAATATTTGTGTTTGATTTTAAGTTTTATTTATTGATATTCACAGAATATTACTAACATCTTGGAACCTGACTCGGATGAGGAAGCTCTTATGGCGCGCATCATAGACAATGATTTTGATGATGAGATATGTTATATTGATCCAATTATTGAGAGTTGGACAGAGCATCTAACCGTACAGAAGAAGAAGATATGTTGGAAAGATCTGTACGAGTTGGACGTGGCTTCTCAACCTGAAGTCCCTGAAAAGGTTGCATCATCGTTGGAGCTGCAGAAAGCGATGGAGAAAGGGTTTAAGAAAATCATGGAGAAGCTTGGTGGTATGGATAACATAATCGATCGCATAGATGGGAGAGTGAAAGATGTTGAAAACTATTTGAACGACCAGCTAAGCAAAGAAGTTTACAAGGATAATGAAACCGGAGTTGGGACACATGTTGTTCCTGATGAAAACTATGTGAATGACCAAGACAATCGTGAGTGTTTTGGTTAACTTTGATAGAGTTATTGATGATTTTTATGTTCTTAAAAAAAGTTTTTTTTTTAATTTTGATGCAGCTGAGCGTGGTGGTGGTGATAACGGGAATGAGAGAGGAGGAGAAGATGAGGAGAAGACCGGTGGTGAGGAGAAGAGATAGAAGCGGTTGTTGGTGATGAGAATGAGACAGAACCCAATGTTGAGGCTAAAGCTGAGGAGAAAGAAGCCGATGTGGTTGTCGGTGATGAGAAGGAGACAGAAGTTGATGTTGTTGTCGAAGAAGAGAAAGCAGCTGAAGTTGTTGTCAAGGAGGAGAAAGTAGCCGATGTTGTTGCTAAAGGAGAAAACAATTAAGCTGTAGCTGAGAAGGGACCATTCAAGAGGTACAAGTGTGCTTCTGTCAAGAATGCAACTACGAAGAGTACTTGTTTGAAATTTTAGTATGTTTTTGTTGAATTTCTGGTTTTTGGAACTTGTTTGAAATCTCTGGTTTTAGGATATTTATGTTGTGAACATTGGTTTTTGGAACTTTGTGAAATTTCCAGTTTTTGGAAGTCACTTGTGTTATATACAAGATTGGAACTTGTATTTTTAGATACCTTCACACTTTAGAGGGGGTTATTGATTATTGCATTTTAATAGATTTGGAAATCCAAATTAAATCCAGTGTTATTGATTCTATGATTTTAAAATTCATATTCAAATATTGTGTTATTGGTTCTATGATTTTAAAATTCATGTTAAAATCAAGTGTTATTCAATAGTAAGGATTTGCATAAGGATTTGATTTTAATTTGGATTTGAAAGGATTTACAAGTGTTTTTAAGAGTAAAATACAAATGAGCAAATATCGAGTGAAACATTGTTATTTGATTGGATTTGTACTATTGAATTTTTAGAAAAAGAAAAAATAGGAGTTCGTTTTGCTACTTTTCGTGGGAGTGTAACCTTGTTACGAGTGTCTCTTCTTCTTCTACACATAATTTTTGGTTTTGCTACTCTTCGTGGGAGTTAGTTTTAACGTAGTGACGGTAGAATTATCTATATATGTGTTTGTCAAACTTAACTATGTTTTTGCTTGTTTTTGATGGGTTATGGTTTTTGTTTTGTGAAAGGTATACTTTATCAAACATGGATCCAATACTTATAGAAGAACAAGAAACCCTTGAAGAAAGAGAAGAATATGATGAGTTAGATGCCGATATTAATTTATTGGTGTTCTTAATTTATTGTTTTGTAAATTATGGACTTTTTGAAATAGTTAAGTAACTATTTTATTATTTTTCATAAAATTTGTATGTAGTCGATTGTGGATTTGCAAATCGTCGAAACTTTCTAGCTCCATATCGTGGCGTTTCATATCCTCTACAAGAGTTTTCTGGTCAAGATTCTACTCCACAAAATGAAAAAGAGTTTTTAAACCATCAACATGTCTCCTTGAGAAACGTTGTTGAAAGAATCTTTGATATCTTCAAATCTCGATTCCTAATTTTTAAGCCTGCCTCTTTTTCCTTATAAGACACATACATAAATTGTACTTGTATGTGATGGTTTACATAACTTTCTTCGAAAATACTGTTGAACAGATAGTTTTTCTGAAGTAACAAATTCTGATGAAGAAGAAGAAGAAGATCTTGAAGAAGGTAATAACAATGATGAATAAATTTTTGGAACCCATGATCAAGAAAGAGAACATGCCAATCAATAAACAGCAATAATCGCAACAAATATGAGGACATATTCTATACTTTAGGAGAATAAAAGATGATAACAAAATAATAATAACTATTTATTTTTAATCTTAAACAAACAAAATAAAGGATAAATGGGATATAGTTAGGAAGTTTTATAGAGATATGATGCGGATAGTGTCGATATCCGTAACTTGATGCAAAGACATAGAGTATGAACTAATAGAGATTCAAACATCCCAATCATCGTCTTAGTTTTGGTTACACCAATCACTCTGACTAAAAAAATATATGAAATTTCTTTAAAGTCACCCAAATATTACGTGTTTGTACAAATTGTCACCACCATTAACGTTAGAATAGCTCCTAACTGGATATGGATATCTCGCCACCTATGGTTTCTCCTCCATTGCCATAACCTTACCGGAGTTTTGATACCACAGTGCTAGAAGAAGAAGATACATTTGATGATGAAGCATCGACGATAAGCGAACCCCCATCCCATTCACCGGTAGCTTCGGTTATCTTTGAAAAAAACTACAAACATATTAAAAGATATATATATATATAGAGTTAAATATTGCGTCTTTCTCGGCTTGTGTGAGGTGGATATCACAAGGGGTTTCTTAACCTTCCATCTCTAGATAAGCTTCTCTTGATCCAATTCTATGCACCTACGTGTAATAGCCTCGGTCTTTTTATCGACAAAAACCTCGTCCGATTTGCGTTTATGGAGGAATTTATGGGGTTCCTCCATAAACGAATCCATGTAAGGAAGTTCACCCATTTCCCTGTCCCGCTAAAAAAACTTAATAAAAAGTAAAAAAAAATTCTAAGGAAATTCTGAGAAGTTTTTCCTCTCTTTGAAATTTTATAGGTTTCCCGTCGGAAAGTTTCCAACAAAGAATCTCGGCAGAAATGCACATGTTTTCTTGTAGTATATTTTTTTACTCCAAAATAGCCTCGGCCTTTTCATGTTTTCTCGTCCCGTTATCAATTTCCGTGGAATAACATCACTCTTCTCGACTCCAAAATTACTATTGGGCAAGAATCAGAGTCCAAGAAGTCGAATTTCAACATCCCCAAGAAGCTATGGTTTGAGGATTACCAGAATACCGGCACGAGCAAAGCGAGAAATGGGTTTCTTGTCCTTGTCCTTGTTACAGGCCATCGTCTTTGCAGCTAAAATCCCTTTCCCTCCCTTGCCTGCTATGTTCGCTGAAACTAATGCTGCCCTCTTCTAGATCCAACCATATTCTTTATTTAAAAAAAAAGGATCCAACCATACATAGTCAAACAAAAACAAGAAAACCCTCTGAAAAACAAAATAATGTACCTGATCTATTGTACAAGCATGAAGAATAGGAGAATCTTAAAGAAGACTAACACAAGATCTGAACTGTTTGGTCGATAAACACAAACAGATCCCGATTCGTGGAGAGAGGAGAGAAAAGTACTTGAGACGACGAGACGAGAGGATGGAAAGGAAAGACGATGAAACGGAAGGAGAAATCGTTTTAAAATTGGAAGTTTGGTGGGAGTTTTTAAATATTTTAAAAGTCTTTGGGGGAACCTTACATTTGGCGGTTAAAATTTTGGCAAAAGTTTTCCACATTTTGCCATTATACCCTCCAATTCTTAGCAATTTGTTTTATGAGCTTTCATTATTAAAAAATTTCTGTATGTCAGTAAGCACTTTAGCTAGCTTGTGACTGTCTAGCGCTTACACTGAGTCACCGACTAATGAGCGGGGAAATGGGAACTCTTGGTAGTAAGCGATAACATTTTATGTAAAGGGGGTGCTTCATGGTTTTAATAGAATTTAAATCCAATCACAATCCACTGTTATTTTAATAATGATTATAAATTATGCTTTAAAATTTAGTGTTATTGGAATTTTTGTTTGTAAATTATGCTTACGATATTTAAAAGTTTGGTGTTATTCAATAAAGATTTCAAATACTTCATTAAAATCCAATGTTATTCAAAACTAACTTATTTATATTTTTTTGCATATTGAATTATTTGAAATGAATTCTAATGGAGTTTCATGAGTAAATTATTACAAACCAAAACCAAGGTATTCTGCAGAGATTTTAGAATCCACATAGATGATTTTCTTTTTTAAAATTATCAAATTTAAAATCTTAAAGATTATAAAATCTATAACTTTAAATCCATGATTGAATAACTGTATAAGGTTTAATAAAGTCATAAAAAAAAAATAAAGGAGACATTAATTTATTACTAGACATGCGTCAATGTTATCTTTAAATAATAAGTAAAAAGTTCAACGTGAATCTATTTTACTAAATTATCATATGCAAAGTTCATCAATTCCAAAAAATTGACACTAATAAATTTTATACCCTAAAATACAACTTTGAACATAATTAAATAGTTTAGTCAAAAATTAACTTAAATTTTTTTGACTAAACTATTTCTGTTCAAAGTTGTATTTTAGGGTATAAAATTTATTACTGTCATTTTTTTTTGGATTCGATGAACTTTGCATATGATAATTTAGTAAAATAGATTCATGTTGAACTTTTTACTTATTATTTAAAGATAATACTGACGCGTGTCTAGTAACAAGTTAATGTCTCTTTTATTTTTGTTTTATGACTTTATTAAACCATATACACTTATTCAATCATGGATTTAAAGTTAATTTTCTATAGATTTTATAATCTTGGTTTTAAATTTGATATCATTTTTAAAAATTCATTTATTTGGATTCTAAAATCTCTGTAGAATTTTTTTTTTTGGTTTATGAATTTTAATGAATTTATAAATCAAATGGCTTACTCTTATCTAATGGAGATTATTGAGAATCCAAAAGAAAATATATTGGGTTTCAAGTTTGCCAATATCACAAAGTATCCATTTTTAGTAGGAATGGGAATTTTTGGTGACTTTCGTCTTCATTCTCATATCCGAGTATGCATTTAGTATTGAAAATCATATCTTGAACAAAGATGGATTTATGTAACTACTTATATAGTATTAATGATTTTCAAAAAGATTCGATAAATTAATAACTCGATAAATCAAATCAATATAGTAACAATGTTGATTCCATGATTGATTATGATATTCACCTCATAAGATGCGAGAGTAAGCTTTACACTATTCTTGAAAAAAAAACTTTGTGATGAATGAGTTGTTAAAGACTTTGTGATTTATGGTCGTTTCTTCTCAAATAGGCTAGGATTATGATTTGTGTTCTATTTTTTTTTAGGCAACACATTTGGTATCCTAGACTATATGAATCCAATAATTAAATGTTTTTGACTAAACTATTTATGTTCAAAGTTGTATTTTAGGGTATAAAATTTATTAATGTCAAATTTTTGGAATTAATGAACTTTACATATGATAATCTACTAATAAACATAGTATGGTACACTGATTTACATCAAAACGGTTTTTATGAAGTACATGTGTCAAAGAAGCTAATTTTCTAATAGTATCGAGTTACGCATCAGCTTGTTATTGGTGTTTTTCTGATGTAAAAAAAAAAACAAGCTGACGCGTAACAATTGCTATTAGAAAACTAGCTTTTTTGACATGTATACATTATAAAACATGTTTTTGATGTAAATTAGTGTACCAGACTATGTTTACATCTTGAGTTGTCTTTATTATACATGCGTCAATATTATCTTTAAATAATAAGTAAAAGTTCATGAATCTATTTACTAGATTATCATATGTAAAGTTCATCAATTCCAAAAAAATTAAAGTAGTAAATTTTATACCCTAAAATACAAAAACGCGTGAAAAAAAAAATTTCATCTCCTATATATGAATGTTGGGAGATCAACCAAAACCAAAAATTCCTCAAAGATTACTCTTCTTCCCTAAGGTTCTAGCAATTTCTCTCTTGCTGGATCAAAATTTAATTTCCAATTTTGTATGCATAAGGCGAAATCTAACTAGATACCCATCATCGACATTGTGATTTGCGTCTATGTCTTATTATACTAATATTCAAAAGCATTAAAGCTTAACTTTCTCGTATCGCCGAGTATTATTTAGTATCTAAAATCCCTCGATTCAAGTGACATTTCCCTTTTTGATCTTTATTTTTGTTTTCTCTAATTTATGTATCTAAGTTTTCTTATTCATAGCGAAATTTTAAATATATACTGATCAAAACCGTTTGGATGTTCTCACATATTTTTTTGTTTCTCTTGATTTTGACATTTGTTTCATCTCAGTTTAAATTCCTTCCTCCTCCATATTTTTTTTTGGTAAGTGAATACATGTTTGACTTCTCTAAGATTTTTGCACTTACGAGAAAAAAATTTCCATCTTTAAGGTTTTGTTTGAGAGAAATTTGAAAAAATGCCTTTCCATACCAAAGTCCAACCATTCGTCGGTGATGGTGTAGCAGAGGAGCTTTCCCGCCGGCGATGAGGCAGATGCCGAAATCGCGACTAAAGCAGCTCTTCGAGCGACAGTTCAACCTCAAAAACTTATCAGTTGGAGATCAGTCGCTTTCGAGAGGTGATGCAGATGAATTTGAACCAAGCTCCGTTTGTCTAAGGAAGTTGGTTCAAAACTACATGGAGGATCCCAATACTGGAAATCAACAGTGTGGTGGCCGCAAGAGCTGCAACAACTGTTTTAGCGGGAGTGGCACTGATAGCTCCTCCGACGAAGAAGAAGATTCTTCTTCTAACGGATTTCTTAGAAGTGTCAAGGTATGTTTACGCTATTTATTGATGTGTAGAAAAGCTATTAAGAAAATTATGATTGTACTTAATTTTCAATATTTTGTAGAATCTGCTTCTTTAATTTGTGGTAACATCTCTGAGGGAGAGAGGAACCTGGTGACAAAGACGACATAGATCGTCGAAACAAACAATCATGATTCACAATTGCAAACTCTCGTTGATGAATTGGTAGCTTTAGGCTACGATGCAGCAATTCTCATTGGGAGCAATCGAGAAATCCTGTTTGTTTTCCTGGTAAGTGCTTCAGTTTTTATCATCTGATCCTCATTAGGTTTGCAAATTGTTAGGTATAACAACTGTGCAAAAATGATAACAGGAGAATATGAGTATTTGGATGTGATGATTGGAGGAGAAAGAGTGTTGATCGACATTGATTTCAAGTCAAAATTCGAGATTGCTCGTCCCACCAAGACCTATAAGTCGATATCACAGACACTTCCTTACGTTTTCGTGGGACAGGTGGATCGGTGGAAGAAGATTGTGGTTGTTGTGTCTAATGCTGCAAAGAAAATCTTGAAAAAGACAGGGCTTCAAGTGCCGCCATGGAGGAGAGCTGATTATGTGTTAACCAAATGGTTGGCTTCTTATGTTCGTACTAAACAAACGGAAGGAGAAACCAATGAAAATATTGGTTTTGAAGGTTAAAATGTTAGAATTTTAATAGTAGGTAATGAATAAGAGATGGGCATGATCTCTTTTTGTTTTTTTTTGTAAGGGTATGGTTTTAAGGAATATTTCATCTTAGTTTTTGATGGCTTTTTCTGTAAGGGTATGATTTTTTTTTTCCAACTTCAATTAAAAAAAAAACAAAAGAAACAGAGTAAGCCATATATGAAAAAAGTACGGCCATAAATGACCCAAAAAACATTAGAAAGAAAAAAAGAAAGAAAACAAAGCTAGAAAAGGAGAGAGGTGAAAACAAAGATGGAGTTATGTAACTACTTATATAGTATTAATGTTTTTCAGAAAAATTCGATAAATTAATAACTCGATAAATCAAATCAATATAGTAAAAATGTTATTTCCATGATTGATTATGATATTCACCTCATAAGATGCAATAGTAAGCTTTACACTATTCTTGGAAATTGTTTTTTGTGATTTTGCTTTGTGATGAATGAGTTGTTAAAGACTTTGTGATTTATGGTCGTTTCGTCTCAAATAGGCTAGGATTATGATTTGTGTTCTATTTTTTTTATAGGCAATACATTTGGTATCCTAGACTAGATGAATCCGATAATTAAATGTTTTTGACTAAACTATTTATGTTCAAAGTTGTATTTTAGGGTATAAAATTTATTACTGTCAGAGTTTTGAAATTAATGAACTTTACATATGATAATCTAGGAAATAGATTCACGCTGAACTTTTTACTTATTATTTAAAGATAGTATTGACGCGTGTCTAATAAAAACCACTCAAGACGTAAATATAGTCTGGTACACTGATTTACATCAAAACGGTTTTTATGAAATACATGTGTCAAAGAAGCTAGTATCTAATAGTATTGAGTTACTCATTAGCTTATTATATATTGGTGTTTTCTGATGTAAAAAAATCCAGTGACAAACTTACGCGTAACTCATTGCTATTAGAAAACTAGTTTTTTTGACATGTGTACATCATAAAACTTGTTTTGGATGTAAATTAGTGTACCAGTTTACGGCTTGAGTTGTTTTATTATACATGCGTCAATATTATCTTTAAATAATAAGTAAAAGTTCAACATAAATCTATTTACTAGATTATCATATGCAAAGTTCATCAATTCCAAAAAATTAAAGTAATAAATTTTATACCCTAAAATACAAAAACGCTTGAAAAAAAAAAAAAATTCTTCTCCTATATATGAATGTTGGGAGATCGACCAAAACCAAATATTCCTCAAACTCTTCTTCCCTAAGGTTCTAGCAATTTCTCTCTTGCTGGATCAAAATTAAATTTCCAATTTTGTATGCATAAGGCGAAATCTAACTAGATACCATCATCCACATTGTGATTTGCGTCTATGTCTTATTATAATACTATTCCAAAGCATTAAAGCTTAACGTTCTCGCAACGCCGAGTATTAATCCCTCGATTCAAGTGACATTTCCCTTTTGATCTTTATTTTTTTGGTCTAATTTATGTCTCTAAGTTTTCTTAACTTTCATAGCGAAATTTTAAATATATACTGATCAAAACCGTTTGTATTTTCTCACATATTTTTTTGTTTCTCCATATTTCTTTTTGGTAAGCGAATACATGTTTGACTTCTCTAAGATTTTTGCAGTTACGAGAAAAAATTTCCCTCTTTAAGGTTTTGTTCGATAGAAATTTGAAAAAAATGCATTTCCATACCAAATTAAGCCCAACCAATCGTCGGTGATGGTGTAGTAGAGGAGCCAGCTTTCCCGCCGGCGATGAGGCAGATGCCGAAATCGCGACTAAAGCAGATCTTCGAGCGACAGTTCAGTCTCAAAAACTTATCAGTTGGAGATCAGTCGCTTTCGAGAGGTGATGCAGATGAATTTGAACCAAGCTCCGTTTGTCTAAGGAAGTTGGTTCAAAACTACATGGAGGATCCCAATAGTGGGAATCAACAGTGTGATGGCCGCAAGAGCTGCAACAACAGTTTCAGCGGGAGTGGCACTGATAGCTCCTGGCGGATTTCTTAGATGTGTCAAGGTATGTTTACGCTATTTATTGATGTGTAGAAAATCTATTAAGAAAATTATGATCGTACACAATTTTCAATATTTTGTAGAATCTGCTTCTTTGTGCAAACATCTCTGAGGGAGAGAGGAACCTGGTGACAAAGACGACATAGATCGTCGAAACAAACAATCATGATTCACAATTGCAAACTCTCGTCAATGAATTGGTGGCTTCAGGCTACGATGCAGCAATATGCAAATCTCATTGGGAGCAATCGAGAAATCCTGTTTGTTTTGCTGGTACGTGTCTTCAGGTTTTTTTTTTTATCTGATCCTCCTTAAGTTTGCAAATTGTTAGGTATAACAACTGTGCAAAAATGATAACAGGAGAATATGAGTATTTGGATGTGATGATTGGAGGAGAAAGTTGATCGACATTGATTTCAAGTCAAAATTCGAGATTGCTCGTCCCACCAAGACCTATAAGTCGATATCACAGACACTTCCTTACGTTTTTGTGGGATAGGTGGATCGGTTGAAGAAGATTGTGGTTGTTGTGTCTAATGCTGCAAAGAAAAGTTTGAAAAAGACAGGGCTTCAAATGCCGCCATGGAGGAGAGCTGAGTATGTGTTAACCAAATGGTTGGCTCCTTATGTTCGTACTAAACAAACGGAAGGAGAAACCAATGAAAATATTGGTTTTGAAGGTTAAAATGTTAGAATTTTAATAGTAGGGTATGAATAAGAGATGGGCATCGAATCACTTTTTTTTTGTTTTATTGTAAGGGTATGGTTTTATGGAATATGTCGTCTTTGTTTTTTTTGATGGCCTTTTCTGTAAGGGTATGATTTTTTTCCAACATCAATTAAAAAAAAAAAAAAAAGAAACAGAGTAAGTCATAGATGAAAAAAAAAGTACGGCCATAAATGACCCAAAAAACATTAGAAAGAAAGAAAACAAAGCTAGAAAAGGAGAAGAGATGAAAACAACATTCAAACTCATCATTGAGATTCATCCAGCACCTGATTATGGAATTACGCCGACCCTCCAAACACCATATAGGACTAAAACCTATCTTCTCTTATCACATTCTTTGCAATCTATCAATCAATGCGTGGAGTTTACAGCTAATGCAACCTAGTGAAATGAACAAACAAATGTTTGTTTTTCAATTGAAATGAAAGCTTATATCTAATAAAATAGTATAAACTCTATAAATTAATAATGTTGGGACTATAACATTTTACTAATTCATAGAGAATTAAATTATGAAAAATATCCTAAAATAGGAACAAAACAAGTTTTTAATTGATAAATTCATCAAAACTAGATTTTCTATAAGTTCATATTCTTCTTGAATTTTATTTTATTTAAAAGTTAATTTACTTTATATTTTTCACCACAATCTATAGCAAATCAAGCCAATTAAACAAAAACAGGAAAATAAAGAAAACTAGCTAGTTTTGTTTTCCTTATTATGTTGGTGTAAAGGCATTATAAAACACAATTCAATCAATGATAAAACAATATACATAAAAAATGGATAAAAACAATAAAAAAATATTAATTAAATTTTCATTGAAAGTTGAAAACATTATATCATTTGAAACAAACTTTTTTCGAATTATTTTAAAATTTTTTATTATCATATTATTTTATACCGGTCCAACTCGAGACCGGATAAATTTATTTATTTATTTTGTTTATTAATTTATCGAGTATTAATTTATAAAGTTTCTACTGTATGTGATAACTAACACTAAGTAAGTTAAAATCATTGAACCCATATTTTTATACACTAAATGGAATTCTTAGCATGATAATCAAACCTAGACCACTAAAGAAGAAGAAGGGGGTGAAAACATGTAATATTTTATAAGTTTCTCATCAGAACACCTTTAGATACTTTGGCATATCTTCTGGACGAGTTCTGAAAGAGTTATGGATAATCTGTTGCAGAGCTATTGACAGAGTTACTGCA
Organism: Eutrema heterophyllum; assembly: GCA_002933915.1. Classification (NCBI taxonomy): domain Eukaryota; kingdom Viridiplantae; phylum Streptophyta; class Magnoliopsida; order Brassicales; family Brassicaceae; genus Eutrema; species Eutrema heterophyllum. The sequence goes on along the minus strand of PKMM01023027.1, from coordinate 856,032 downwards.
GGGGAAGATCGATGGCAAACGTTGGCAGACATGCTCTACGAGTAAGGGTATACTTCTCCACATTAAAGTCTCATTTTGGACTATTCAAGATAATTTTGCCTAAATCTTAATGAATTTCTTTAAAATATTTTACAACTACAAGGTTTTTTTAATTACTAATGGTGACACGAATTAAATACTGCATGTTTTTTGGTCAACAAATACTACATGATTTTTTCCATGTTTTCTTTAAAACTTTTAAATTAAGAGGACCAATATATTTGAGTCTAAATCATATAATCCAAATTAAATACTTTACTTAAATGCTAATTAATTTCTTAAGAGTATCTCACAAATACAACATATTTTTATTTCTAACGGGGTCACACATTAAATACATGCATATTCTTTTGGTCAACAAATAGTACATGATTTGTTTTCCATTTTTTATAAAAAACATTTCAAATGAAGATGCTTTGACTAGAAAGCATATAATCCAAATTGGATACTTTGAAAAAAATGTTAATGAATTTCTTATAAGTATCTTATAATTACAATTTTTATTTTATTTTTGATGATAAAACAATTATGCAAAAATGGTAACTTAGGTTTTTGACTCTTACGTTGGCAGACATGCATCCACGAGTAAGGGTATACTTAAAAATCTCATTTTAGACTATTCTACACATTTTTTCCCAAATGTAATGAATTTCTTTAAAATATTGTACAACTAAAAGGTTTTTTTTCCGTAAATACAAATGGAAACATAAATTATATACTAAAAGGTTTTTTTTTTGTCGAAAAATGCTACATGAGATTTTTCCTTGTTTTTTAAAAAACTTTTAAACTCTGAGAACCAAACTATTTGAGTCTAAATAAATAATCCAAATTGGATACTTTACAAAAATGCTAATATATTTCTTAAATATCTCACAAATACAACTTCTTTATATTACTAACAGGATCACACATTAAATACATGCTTATTCTTTGGGTCAACAAATAGTACATGATTTGTTTTTCCATTTTTAGACAAAATTTTTTAAATTAAGATAACCAATCTACTTAACTAGAAAGCATACAATCAAAATTGGATAATTTACGAAAATGTTAATGAATTTCGTAATAGAATCTTATAATTATAATTTTTATTTATTTTATTTTTGATGATATAACAATTATGCAAAAATGGTAACTAAGGTTTTTGTATGTCACGATGGCAGACATGCATCCACAAGTAAGGGTATACTTCTCTACATTAAAATCTCATTTTTGACTATTCTGAACAATTTTGCCTAAATCCTAATGAATTTCTTAAAAATATTTTACAACTACAAGGTTATTTTTATTACTAATGGAGACACAAATTAAATACTACATACTTTTCTTTGTCAACAAATACTACATGATTTTTTCCATGTTTTCTTTAAAACTTTTAATTTAAGAGGACCGATTGATATATCACGGTTTTTACTCCTTTTAAGCCATGATATAAATCCGTTTTATAGAGTCTTTCTACTATTTTATAGTGTTTTAAAGTCTTTTACGGGTTTTAGCACGTTTGGAGCATAATTGGAGATATTGGAGCTTTCTGGAGCATTTTGGAGCGAAACAGAAGTTCGTGTAGCTGAGTACCCGATTTGAAGCCTCAGTATCGATCGACACTACCCTAGTATCGGTCGATACTCACTGCAGCAAGACACGAATCGCGACTTTTATGAAGAGTTGAAGAATTGCAAAATTGCTCAGAAGACTTTATTATTTACAATTTAGCCCAAAACGTGTTTTAGCACTATAATTAGGTTTTTCAGCCACTTTTGTTGGCTAAGCTTTGTTTTACTATGGTTTTTGGAGAGATAACTCTGAACTCCTGTTTCTTATTGATTTCTTTGATGATCTATTCAATCATGTTGTTTTCATTCTCCATGTCTGAGTAGATCCCTTGTTAGGTTCATGGTTCTCATAAGGATTTTCTCTTAATGTTAGGTTAATTAGTTAATTAGGATTCACTATCTGAATTAGTTTTTCACCATAGGTTGTTCTCATAGCTAATTCTAGGTTGACGAATCTGGAACTTAGATCTTAGGATAATTGATTAGGCACGAGAGAGTGCGATTAATTACCTGACAGAACTTAGGGTGAGCAAAATAACTATTCGCAAAGAGATTTGGTTTAGTTGTTTTGTGAACAAATCAAACTTGAACTAAAAGCTGGTTTAGACTTTAGAATTTGCAAAGAGATTTGGAATTCTAGGATTTAGACTTAGATAGTTTTCGCAACAACAATTGGTTAGCTATACTTTAGTGATTTGAGTTCAAGAGCCGCGCTAAATCTGAATCCTGTTAGCTAGTTTATCTACATTCATTGGATTGCTGAGAAATACCCTGAGCCTATCTTCTTTCCAATTGTCTTACAACTTGTTTAATTTACGCACTCGCTTTTAATTACATTGTTTGGTTTAGCTTAATTCGAGTCTATATAATCTATTGTGTGATTTTCTTGAGTCTTTGTGGTTCGACCCCTACATATACTACAACACTGCTTTAGTACTTATATGGTATTAATTTGAGCATATCAAATTTGGCGCCGTTGCCGGGGACTCAATTTCGCCATTAGATTTTAGCTAAGAATTTCGTCTAAATCATTGAGTATCGATCGATACCCTAGTGGTATCGGTCGATACCCGTCGTGAATTTCAGTTACTTACGAGAGCAAGGTTGAGTCTATGCTTGAGCAGCTTCTTCAGGGACAGTAGAAGATGACAGTGGATTTCAATGGGAAGATGGATGCTATGTACACAGACCTAAATGGAAAGATTGAAGCTCTTAGCATTCATTAGAAGAGGCTGGAAACTCAAAATAGCTCAGACTTCAGCAGCTGTCAAGGGAAAGATGGTTCATGCACAGAATGAACACGTCAATGCAATCACTTTGAGGAGTGAAAAAGAGGTCAAACTAGGAGAGAAAATTGGCCTAACTGCAGGAAATTTCGTCGATCTTGACGATGAGGATTCATAAATCCCAAGGGTGTCGACCGACACCACCACCGGTGTCGATCGACACCAACCAGAAGATGACGACGATGAGGCTCCCGAAATCGCCCCAGTATCGATCGATACCTCCCAGCATCGGTCGATACCCGTCCAAGGATCTGCCAAGGACGTTTCGAAGCAACAAGCATCGATCGACACCCTCCCAGTGTCGACTGATACGGAGACCGAGATCCAGGAGCCTAGTATCGATCGACACCAATCTGGTATCGCTCGACACCCTTCGCAGACCGAGCCAGAAATTGCGAAGAAGCCGCATATAACTGAGGAAAGGGTTTACAAGCCTAAGGTACCATACCCTCGACCACCCAGACATCTCATGAACCCTATTACTGCAGAGAAGTTGCTCGCTTTTGAGAAGATGGTCAGGAGGATTCCCTACACCATATCTTTTGAAGAAGCTTTTGAAAACCGTCCTTTGGAGTGTTACTTCCGAAATTGCAGAGAAACTGAGGAAGAGATCAAGGCACTCTTCATTAAGGCCAGAAGTATACCACCTCCACAGAAGCAGCTGACTAAGAGGGAAGACCCAGGAATATTCTCAGTTCCATGCTCTATCTCTGAAGTTAAATTCAAAGAGTCTATCGTTGACTCGGGGGCTGGAGTAAATGTCATGTCAAGGGAAATTGCAGAGAGATTGGGAGCTGATATTCGTCCGCCCAAGACATCCCTCACATTGATATGCTCAAATTAATACCCTAAAAAGTACTAAAGCAGTGTTGTAGTAATAGTAGGGGTCGAACACAAGAACTCAAGATATCACGCAATAGATTATATAGATTCGAATTAAGCTAAACCAAAAGATGTAATTGAAATGCAAGTGCGTAAATTAAAAGTGTTGTAAGTCGATTGGAAGAAAGATAGGCTCAGGGTATTTCTCAGGAATTCAATGAATGTAGATAAACTAGCTAACATGATTCAGATTTAACGCGGTTCTTGAACTCAAATCACTAAAGTATAGCTAACCAACTCTCGTTGCGAAAACTATCTAAGTCTAAATCCTAGAATTCCAAATCTCTTTGCGAATCCTAAAGTCTAAACCAGCTTTTATTTCAAGTTTGATTTGTTCACAAAACAACTAAACCAAATCTCTTTGCGAATAGTTATTTTGCTCACCCTAGGTTCTGCCAGGTAGTTAATCGCACTCTCGTGCCTAATCAATTATCCTAAGATCTAATTTCTAGATTCGTCAACCTAGAATTAGCTATGAGAACAACCTAAGACGAAGAACTAATTCAGATGGTGAATCCTAATTATTCAATTAACCTAACATTCAGAGAAAACCTTTATGAGAACCCTGAACCTAAAGTGGATCTACTCGGACATGATTAATGGAACAGAAATCATAGATGAATAGAATTGCATAAAAGAAATCAATCAGAAACAAAGGGGTTCAGAGTTGTCTCCCCAAAATCCCTAAAACGATCTCTCTCAATCAGAACAAAAGTAAAATAAAGCTTAGCCAACAAAAGTGGCTGAAAAACCTAATTATAATGCTAAAACACGTTTTGGGGCTTTTTGTAATTATTAAAGACTTATGGACCAATGTGCAAACTCTCCAGACTTGTAAAAAGTCGCGTTTCCTGTTTTCCTGCGTGAGTATCGACCGATACTAGGGTAGTGTCGATCGACACTGTTCACTGCTTCTTCTGTTCGTCAGGCTGGACTGTCTTCACGAAAACTGGCATAACTTTTGATCGCACCGTTGGAATGGCCTCAAACCACTTCCAAATGAAAGCTAATCCATAGATATGTCTTGTAGAAAAATTTGAGCTCAATCCATCGGTGGAAAGTTCTTCAACTCTTCATTTAAAGTTGCGACTCGTGTCAGCTTCAGTGAGTATCGACCGATACTAGTTAGTATCGATCGATACTGAGGCCTCAAATCGGGTACTCAGCTACACGAACTTCCATTTTGCTCCAAAATACTCCAGAAAGCTCTAAAAAGCTCAAATATCTCCAATTATGCTCCAATCGTGCTAAAACCTGTAAAAGACTCTAAAACACTGCAAAATAGTAGAAATACTCTATAAAACGGACCTATATCATGGCTTAAAATGGGTAAAAACCATGATATATCACACATATGCAAACTGTTCCACCTCACTTCCGCACGGTACAATCCCTGATTTGGTGGTCACAGTAGGAGATTGTCTGGTTTCTACTGATTTTCAAGTTGTGGAGATGAGTGCAAGATCTACTACGCAGTGATTCTTGGAAGACCGTTCATGGCTACGGTTGGTGCCATTATGGACACACCCATCAAGAGAGTCTCATTCTCATACATTGACAAGGAGGTGTACTACAAAGCCATTCCTATTAGAGGAACTCCCACACGTGTCTCTTGCATCGATGTTGTCATAGGAGAGACGTTGGTAGTTGATAATCGGGAAGAGCCTTCTGACGAGCCTAATACCATAGACGTTCTAGATAGTCCTTCTGTCATCACCAAGAAAGACGTCAAAACAGCTAAGGCAAAGAAGAAGGTGAAGAGAAAATAAGTAAAAGGTGCTCCCTCTATGACCTTAATCCCTCAAAAGTGTGATGGGGATTCGATTGAATATAAGGTGAAGTGCAAAGGAACCTCAAAACCATTCTCCAAGGCTATAATCATTCTTACTCCGGAGCTGAAAGAGAAAGGAAAGGAGGTTATAGAGAGCATGTTGAGTAAAACTCTGAGTCTCCAAGTATCTAGCTGTGGAACTTGCATGGGAGTGAGTTCTCAACCTCGCTCTGACTAATCACCTGAGCAAAGTCAAGCTCGTGACGTTAAACAAGCGCTTGGTGGGAGGCAACCCACTGGTAAGTCTGTATATAAGTCTTTTGTTTTTGTTTTTGGTTTTGTGTTTCACGTGAAGAAGCAGATTCAGAAGAGCAGTATCGATCGACACCCACCCGGTATCGATCGACACCATCCACACGACAAAGGAGCTGGGTATTTCTTAAGGGACCGTGCGCAACAGATCGATCGATGTCAAAATTGGCATCGACCAATATCCCTTGTATCGATTGATACCAACATGGTATCGGTCGATACCCGTCACCCAGGTACGTCTCCTTCGATTTTCACCAATCCACTCAGCTCTTCTGTTTTTCTTTTACCAACTCTAGACTAGATAACACTGGGGACAGTGTTGTTCAAGTCTGGGGGAGGTAGTTGCTGACAACGTGTTTGTTTTTCTTAGAGTCAGTCATTTTTGTGTCAAATTTGTTTTATTGAGTCAAAACCTGTTGGAGATTATGATTTTGTTCTTGAATCTATTGTTCTGACTTTGCCTCTAAGTGACCATTGTTATAGAATCAGTTACAGATCGACTAATGAAAAATCCAAAGGCTGACCAGTTAACTAGAAGACACACATGTTTCCAGCAGAGTTCTTTTAAAGCCTGAGCCAAATTTCTGCACTTCATCGATGTGGTTAGTATTCACAGAGCTTGATTCCTCATTCATATCTGACAAAGGAACTCATGTGTTTAAAAATGATAGTATCTCTCTCCCCTATTATAAGTTAATAAACAAGTGCATGAAAAGATGAGATGATTTTCTCCTAAGTAGAGGGTTAGGAATGTTTCCAGCGATCCCATTATTCTACTTGGTGAGGAATGATCACACAAAGGTTGGAAGCGAGGCTATGATTTTCCTATGATGTCATTATTCGCCTACACCCTTTGATACATTGAGAGGGAAGAACCGGGGATTCGGTGGCAAACACCATCAATACTCGCGTCTCATACCTTGATGTGTATATGCGAATCTAAAAAAAAAAGAAAAAAAAAGAGAACAAAATAAGAAATAAGTCTGGGGGAGAGAAAGTGATACAAAAAGTGTGAAATTGGGTGGTTCCTTGTCATGATATTGTATGGGAAAGAATCTAGAAGGTTCTTGGTATTAATCACAACGATGAAATTGGCGATGATGGGTTTAATTGAATGAAGCTGCGAAATAATGTGTGTAGTCTGGGGAAACTGCGAATGCCTAAGGAAAAGTACATGGTGGTTAGTCTTGGAACTGGTTATGTTACATTTGGGTGCTTGGGAAAAGGGTCATTGCAATGTTTCAGGAACAGGTGAGTCTCCTTGTTTTCAAACCTCTTTCTCTGGTTTAGTCTTCTATTTGTTTGAGGGCAAGCAAAGACTAAGTTTGGGGGAGTTGATATATCATGGTTTTTACCCCTTTTAAGCCATGATATAAGTCCGTTTTATAGAGTCTTTCTACTATTTTGTAGTGTTTTAGAGTTTTTTACAGGTTTTAGCACGTTTGGAGCATAATTGGAGATATTGAAGCTTTTTGAAGCATTTTGGAGCAAAGTAGAAGTTCGTGTAGCTGAGTACCCGATATGAAGCCTTAGTATCGATCGACACTACCCTAGTATCGATCGCTACTCACTGCAGCAAGACACGAATCGCGACTTTTATGAAGAGTTGAAGAATTGCAAAATTGCCCAGAAGACTTTATTATTTACAATTTAGCCCAAAACGTGTTTTAGCACTATAATTAGGTTTTTCAGCCACTTTTGTTGGCTAAGCTTTATTTTACTCTGGTTTTTGGAGAGATAACTCTGAACTCCTGTTTCTTATTGATTTCTTTGATGATCTATTCAATCATGTTGTTTTCATTCTCCATGTCTGAGTAGATCCCTTGTTAGGTTCAAGGTTCTCATAAGGATTTTCTCTGAATGTTAGGTTAATTAGTTAATTAGGATTCACCATCTGAATTAGTTTTTCACCATAGGTTGTTCTCATAGCTAATTCTAGGTTGACGAATCTGGAACTTAGATCTTAGGATAATTGATTAGGCACGAGAGAGTGCGATTAATTACCTGACAGAACCTAGGGTGAGCAAAATAACTATTCGCAAAGAGATTTGGTTTAGTTGTTTTGTGAACAAATCAAACTTGAACTAAAAACTGGTTTAGACTTTAGGATTCGCAAAGAGATTTGGAATTCTAGGATATAGACTTAGATAGTTTTTGCAACGACAATTGGTTAGCTATACTTTAGTGATTTGAGTTCAAGAACCGCGCTAAATCTGAATCCTGTTAGTTAGTTTATCTACATTCATTGAATTCCTGAGAAATACCCTGAGCCAATCTTCTTTCCAATTGTCTTACAACTTGTTTAATTTACACACTCGCTTTTAATTATATTGTTTGGTTTAGCTTAATTCGAGTCTATATCTATTGTGTGATTTTCTTGACTCTTTGTGGTTCGACCCCTACATATACTACAACAACTGCTTTAGTACTTATAGAGTATTAATTTGAGCATATCACCAATCTTTGCTGCGGAAGCATCATAATTAGTTGGCGCTGTTAAGAAGCCTATCGCCTGGCCGGGTTTTAGAGCTTGTGTCACTGATTTGACGCAAACTCTCCGTGGAATTGAACACTGGTAGTTGATAACTGAAGCTATTGGGGCTAACACAGGTGTGTCTCGAATAGCTCGGAGTGTTACGGTGGAAGATAGGTGACAATCATATGTTGCAACGGGGGAACTGGTATGGTTACGAAACCTTTTTGCGGCGGAGAAACCAGTGACCTTGCTGTAACTGGTGCTTGTCCTTTAATATTTTCGAATTTGGTGATGGCTACATGTTTCAGCTGTTGCCCTATTTTTCTCTCGTATTGATTTGGGAGAGATATTGAGGCTTTCAATTCTATGGAATAAATTCTGCGTTAAAAAAAAACTTTTTTTTTTCAATTAGCAATAGTTTTTAAAAAGTTTACAAAACATTTTTTAAAAAATTATTAAAGGTAATTTTGGATTAACATTATTATAAATCATATTAGGACAATGTTTGGTTAGAAAGTAGCAAGGAGACAATAGTATAGTTTTTTCCCCTATATTTACAATTATCCCTTAAAAAAACCTTGTAATTGTAATATATTTATAAGAAATTCATTAGGATTTTAGTGAGGCAAAATTGTTCAGAATAGTCCATTACTTGATAGATTGCAAAGAATGTGATCAGAGAAGAGAGGTTTTAATCCTATATGGTGTAACATCCCGATTTCGGGTATAGGCGGAGAGACTTATAAGAATTGATTTGGCTACCTAGGTCACCAAAGTGCACTTATCTTTTCGGGCACTTGTCCAGAGAGAACTCCAGAGTTAAGCGTGCTTGAGCTGGAGCAATTTAAGGATGGGTGACCTACCGGGAAGTGATTCGCGGTATCGTGTGAGTGAGGACAAAACACGGGGAAAAGATCACGTGGTGATTGCAGGGTGAGTAAAACAAGTATTACAAGCCTCCCGGACGAACGCACCGGCCGTCGGACCAGGGGGTGGGGCCCATGGGCCGAGAGAGGGCATGGGGCCCATAGGTAGGGGCGGTCGGGGCGTTATAAGTGGTATCAGAGCCGAACCCAAACACGTGTGTGGAGTCAGGTGGGCTCACACCGTCTAGGGTGACGATCCTGGTGCGCAACGAGGACGTTGCGCTCTGTGAGTGGGGGTGATTGTAACATCCCGATTTCGGGTATAGGCGGAGACGCTTATAAGAATTGATTTGGCTACCTAGGTCACCAAAGTGCACTTATCTTTTCGGGCACTTGTCCAGAGAGAACTCCAGAGTTAAGCGTGCTTGAGCTGGAGCAATTTTAGGATGGGTGACCTACCGGGAAGTGATTCGCGGTATCGTGTGAGTGAGGACAAAACACGGGGAAAAGATCACGTGGTGATTGCAGGGTGAGTAAAACAATTATTACAAGCCTCCCGGACTAACGCACCGGCCGTCGGACCAGGGGGTGGGGCCCACGGGCCGAGAGAGGGCATGGGGCCCACAGGTAGGGTCGGTCGGGGCGTTATATATGGTGTTTGGAGGGTCGGCATAATTCCATAATCAGGTGTTGGATGAAGCACAATAGTGAGTTTGAATGTTGTTTTCATCTCATCTCCTTTTCTGGCTTTTGTGTGTCCCTCCATGATAAGGTGGTGGCTATGTTTTAAAAAAAAAATGTTTTTTGGGTCATTTATGGCCGTAATTGTTCATCTATGGCTTACTATGTTTCTTTTGTTTATTGAATTAAAGTTGGGAAAAGATCATACCCTTACAGGAAAAAGTCATAGATTCTAAGACGGCATATTTCTTAAAACCATACACTTACAAAAAAAAAAGAGATTCAAAGCCCATCTTCTTATTCATAACCTACAATTGAAATTTTAAAATTCTAATCTTCAAAACCATCATTCTAAGGAGCCAACCATTTGGTTAATACATACATGCTCTCCTCCATGGGGGCACTTGAAGCCCTTTCTTCTTCAGGATTTTCTTTGGGGCATTATACACAACAACCACAATCATTTTCAGCCGATCCACCTGTCCCACGAAAGCGTATGAAAGTGTTTGTGATATCGACTTATAGGTCTTGGTGGGACGAGCAATCTTGAATTTTGACTTGAAATCAATGTCGATAACACTCTTTCTCCACCAATCATCACATTCAAATACTCATATTCTCCTGTTACCATTTTGCACAGTTGTTATACCTAACAATTCGCAAAGTTAAGGAGGATCCGATAACAATTTTTTTAAGAAACGTAATAGCAAGACAATCATGCTTTCTCGATTGCTCCCAACAAGATTTTCATATTGCTGCACCACATTAAAATCTCATTTTGGAATATTTTGGACAATTTTTCCTTACTAAAATCCTAATGAATTTCTGAAAATTATTTTACAACTAGAAGGTTTTTTTAATTACTAATGGAGACACATTAAATACTACATGTTTTTTTGGTCAACAAATACTATACATGATATTTTCCATGTATTCTTTAATACATCTAAGAGGACCAATCAATTTTAGTCAAAATCATATAATCCAAATTGGATACTTTATTAAAATGCTAATTAATTTCTTTAAAGTATCTCACAAATTCAACTTCTTTTTATTATTTTGTTGGTACAAATAGTACATGATTTTTTTCCATTAAAAAAACATTTTAAATTAAGAGGACCAATCTATTTGACCAGAAAGCACATAATCCAAATTGGATACTTTACAAAAATGTTAATGAATCTCTTAAAAGTATCTTACAAAATTACAATTTTTATTTTATTTTTGATGATACAACAATTATTCGCCAAGGTGATCTATTATCACCGTATTTATTTATTCTATGTACGGAGGTTTTAATAACAAACATACGGAAGGCAGAGCGATAGAAAGCCCTTACTGGATTACGAATAACCCGAGCAAGTCCATCAATATCTCATCTCTTATTTGTGGATGATGGCCTATTCTTTTTCAAGGCAAACAATGAAGAATGTAACATTATTCTCCATATTCTCAAGCAATATGAATCGGTGTTTGGCCAACAAATAAATTTCTCAAAACACTCAGGAAACCCTCTTTCTTGGAGAGGAATATGGTATGATCACTTTGTGCGAGCTCGCCTCGATCGCTCCCTCGGCAACGATGCTTGGCTAGAGGCCTTTCCTTCAGGGCGTTCAAAGTATCTTCGATATGAGGGATCCCTTGCATTGGAGTAACCACATACATTTGAGATCATCTTAGTCTCAAGACCTTTACCATAGCCAAATGAATTCACTTGTGTTGCATGAATATGACCCACTTGAAACAATTAAATGAGTGTCAAAGGATTGGATGATAGGAATGCTTGTGTAGGTTGAGACTTGGGCTTGATTCATGTAGGGATAGATATGGCTAACTTTTTTTAAGTAGACATGTTTGATCGCATCTTAGAGCTAGTAACTTGGACATTTGAATTCTTTTAGTGATACTTGTGGATTTGAGCTCCCGCTTTCAACCCTCTCTCCCTCCTTGTTCTTGTCTGTTTGCTTGAGGGCAAGCAAAAGAATAAGTTTGGGGGAGTTGCTATTCTCATAATTTACTTGCTTTAGCATGCATTTTACTTAGTGATTTGAGTCACATGCATGCTTAATAATTGTTTTCCTTAGTGTTTTTAGTCTTAATTAGAGTCTAGGGTGTTTGCATTAGGTTCTAGTGAGTCTTGCATAAATTGAAGTGTTTTCTAGGGATTTGGAGGCACTTGGAGGTGATTGAAGACTTTGGAACCAAGCTCGCTCAGCCATGAAGCAAGGGAAGAAGGCTAAAAGAAAACGGAGGTTTGTAGCCCACTGTACCGACCGACCTCCAGCCGGTACCACTTGGTCGGTACGCGGACAGCACTGGGTACCGACCCAAGTCCCATCTCATGCCGATCAAAAACCATGTGGCATGCCTTCCCGGATCAACCATCTTCACTCGGCGTTCTTCTTCATCCTGTCCCGTACCGGGTAGCCTCCACGCGGCATGATCCACTCAGTATTGGGACAGCGACGAGTACCGACCTGAAGCATCTTCCCGTACCGGCCCAGCTCCATGCGGCATGTTTCCCTCCAACGCGGACTGTACCGATCGACCTTCATCCGGTACCATCTGACCGGTACGCGCACATCAGCGGATACCGATCCAAGACGCGTCCTGACCGGCCGAGATTCACCTGGCACACATCCTCGCATGTTCCAGCACCGACCAACTTTTCTCCCGTACCGACCCGTCCCCAAGCGGCACTGTCAACTCGGCACGAAACATGACTTGTACCGACCAATACCCGGTCGGTACAGACCTCCAAGATCGACTCGACCCAGACCCGACCGGGTGATACGGGATATTTTAGTGTCAATTATCCCAAGTGTACTCATGTCATTGTAGTACTTGAGATGTCAATCCATAAGGGGTTAAGATTGAAACACTAAGAATGCAAGAAACTTCTTAATCTAGAGCAAACATTGTTTTGGGGTTTTTATATTTATGAGAAAGGAAACAAATGCAAGAAAGAAAACAAAACACAAGACTAAAATGTTGGATCATGAGCTAAGCTATCAATGAGATGGGTAACAATCAAACAATGAATCATTTGGAAGCATTAATCACTATCTTAGAACATGGAACTCACAAATATGACTAATCCATTTCCATGGCACTAATCACTTTGTTAATTATCTAATCAAGAACAAATTTCCATTTGTGATTAAATAATCAACAAGCATTAAGAAACCATTCCAATTAGTTCACTAACACCCTAAACATCAACTTCCATTGGCTAGGATATGCATAGCTCACAAAAGGTTCGGGTCAAACAATTCATTTAAACTCGGGTCATGAGTGAAATGCCTAAGATCTAGAAACGAATGAACAATTCTAATCTAGTACTAACACCGCTTACTCCAATCTATCCCTAATGCATGGGATGAGACCAAAAATCTAACTAATCTAAGGTGTAGTACTAGGTTTCGGTTTATCATGTCAAATCTAGCATTAACAACCAACCTAAGTGAAAGACTCATCCAAGATCATCCTAAATCATCATCATCTAACCATCAATCAACCATTGACTAAAGATGCCTAAACATTCAATGCACATTCATTCTTATGACATAGATCACACAAGTAGATTAGTTCACTTCCATGATATTAATCCATTTACAAATCATCTAGTTATCAAGAACTTCCGTTCGCAACTAAATGATCCATAATCATTAAGCATTAGTCCATACAAATCAACAATTCACTTTAATCATCAATTTCCATTGGCTAAGAATTGAATTGCATGCTTAGAAGTTTTCTAGACATTTCATCGAACACCTTCCGGGCGAGAAATGTCTTAAGTTCTAGAAATGATTTGTCAATTCGATTCTAGCATTAAGATCCCTCCTAACATGAGAACAAATGTTTATCTAGTCCTAAGCATCAACAATCAACCATCAAACCATCCAAATCAAGCAAAATCCAAAATCCAACAAAAAGTCAACTCACAAGAACATGAAGAACACAAGAGAAAAAGACATAGAAATGAAGAACAAGAATCAAATAAACATAATATAAAGATAGAGTGAAGAAATCTTCTCTAGATTGGCATATGTATGAAGAACAATCCAAATCCCTACAAAGAGAGAGTTTGGGTCGAGCCCCCAATGTTACAAGAAGAAAACTTAACAAAACAACATACGTCTCAAGTGTTTAAATAGAAATAGGGGTCTTGAATGGTCTGCATCGGGCACAGCTGGTCGATATGGCTGCCCGATGTGGGTCTCTGATTTTGCTACGGATGAGGCTGCATCGGGCGCAGTTGCCCGATGTGGCTGCCCGATGCAGGATTCTGTCTTTGCTTCGTCTGAGCGCCAGTCGGACATACGCTTGATATATTTGACGTATCTTTTGAACCACTGTTTGGAATGATCTCAAACCGGTTCCATTAAAACGCTTACTCAATTGTCTATAACTTGTATGAAGAACGTCAAAGCTAAATCAAAATGGAAAGCCTTCTTCTGGCACGATTTTTCAGTCACCTTGGACGGACTCTGCATTTCTGCTCCTGAGGAACCCACATCGGGCACAGCTGCCCGATGTGAGAACCTGGTTTTTCTATGGAGGAGACTGCATCGGCCGCAGCTGCCCGATGTGGCTTGCCCGATGCAGGATTCTGGTTTTGCTCCGTTTGCGCGCCAGATGGACATACTCTCACTAAATCTGCTGTATCTTTTGAACGGTTGCTCCGAATGACATGAAACCACCACCAAACGAAAGCCAACTCAATTATCTACGACTTCTATGAAGATCGCCGAAGCTAGATCTGAATGTAAACTCTTCATATGAGTCGATATTTAAAACACTTTGGATGGCCTCTACATTTTCGGTCCGGAGAAATCCACATCGGCCGCAGCTGCCCGATGTGAGATGCCCGATATGAGACTCTGATTTTGCTCCAAAACTGGTCCATTTTGCCTCCATGATCTTCCTCCAAACTCCTCAATGCCTCCATAAGCTCCAAATGGTACCTAAAAACGCTCCATCATGCAGAAACACATGCAAGAACTAACCTAAGACATCTAAAATGCAATGAGACTCAATTGGACCCTAAATACATGAAAACATCTCAAAACTATACAATGTGAGATCAAAACATATGAAAATAAAACCCTAAAATTATGTAAAATATGGTGTTATCAACTCCCCCGGACTTGCCTTTTGCTTGTCCGCAAGCAAACAATAAAAGACAAACCGAAAGAGAGGTTTGAAAATGGGAACTCAAAACCAAAAGATCTTAGTAAGCATTCGATATGATCACCTTGAATAATACTAGCATGTTGCAAAAACAAACACTCAATCTACTCTAACTCATTCAAGGCTTATCGCAACTCCTAATATTTTCTCTTAACAACAATGTCTCATGCCTACAAGTTCTCTTCTCAACCAACCCTCACATTCATTGATCTTTCTAAAGGTGCGGTCTCACAAATGGGCAAGTGATCAAGTCCAATCGGTTTGGAAGAAAAGGCTTTTGGCACTTGTTAATGTGAATGCAAGGAGGTTCATTCTCTTTTTGAGTGACTTACTCTCAAGAAGGAATGCTATATGTTATGCAAAAGCAAGGAAGACTAGAAACAAATTATGCATACAAAGTTAAGCTCACATTGTTCTACCCTCCTAGCAAAGCATTCTACCCGAATGGTGATTCCATTTCCTCTTCTTATTCTACTTCATTGAAGCTCATTAAACCCCCAAAGCCTTTTGGCTAGAACGAAAACACGAAAACCTCTTTTTAACCCTTTTTTTCTTTTCCAAACTCCAAACTCCTAGAGACATTTTTATTTTCACTCGACCCTTTTCTTTTCTTTTTATATACT
Source organism: Eutrema heterophyllum (assembly GCA_002933915.1). NCBI lineage: Eukaryota > Viridiplantae > Streptophyta > Magnoliopsida > Brassicales > Brassicaceae > Eutrema > Eutrema heterophyllum. The sequence continues at coordinate 840,350 of PKMM01023027.1, read as the reverse complement.
CTCCCTAAACTTTTTATTCTTTCTATTTTTCAACCATGGAGAATGTTTTTCTTTTCTTTTCCTAGGGTCTTTCTTTTAAGTTCTTCTCTAGAGTTTTCTTTTCCAACCAAGGATTCTTTTTCTACCATTCCTCATCTCACTTTTCATGAGCTCATGTTCCCCAAACCCAATACCATTCATTCCATTGATCCCCATCCTAATGCTAGTCCTTTTTATTTGAACAACTTAGACTAGCTAAAAATGAAAGCTAACCTTTGTCGTTCCCGATACTTACAAGATTTTACACACAATAACATTATCAAGAAAAAGGCCTCACTCAATCAAACAACGAGGGGTGGAAAGAAAACGGTTAAGGTAAAAGGTAGGGAACCATTCTAAAGATGAGAATGGCCACTCGGGTTATTAGAGAGTGGTAAAAGTGGATAAGATAACCCGAGTGTTTTCTTTGAACCATGGTTATGTATCACAAGCCCATAAGCGAGAAGATTAGATTCATTTATGTCCAATATCAAGGGGATGATTTCAAATTAAACAAGTTATTACAAGACAAAGAGTTAAGAGTAGAGAGATCAAAGCAAAGAGTATACAAGTTTCAAAAAGGTTGTTCAAGCAACATGATAATATTACTAAGGGTATCACATCGAGTTCTAAACTAAGCTTTAGTGGTTTCTATCATTGTTCCCTATGCATATGCAATGCAGTCCTATATGATCTAGAAATGAGTGATCAAGTCAAGTCTAGAATGCACATGGACTAATGCAAACTACATAATGATTTTTTTTATGCAATTGAAAATATACAATGCAAAGACTCAAGAAAATGAAAATAAGACAAAAAAAACACAATGTCAAAACACAAGAACCTCTCCCCCGGACTTAAATCACACCGTCTCGGTGTGAATTGAGCCAAAGAGAGAGTAAAACAAACAAAAACGAAATGGTATATACAAAGGGAAAAGTTAGTGGTACCTTGGAGTGGAGTGGATTCACGAGGAGGAAGCATTGTGCGTTTAAGCTCACAGACTTGGACTATTCCATCCGTCCCATTTATTCACCCTTATTGCTCTTACAAAAACATGAAAACAAAATTTATCAAACAATAAAAATCATAAAAACAAGAAGTAAAGGATAGGATTGCTTGTTTTATGTCTCTAGCATTGACGAGGGATAGGATTGAGGGAGTCCCCAATGGCGCGTTTAACGTCACTAGCTTGACGGTTGTGTCCTCTTACTCCTTCTCTCCTTGCATGTCTCCTTTTACTCTTAGTTTCCTAAGAGATCAAGATCACAAGAAAAGGAAAAAAAAAAGATTAACAACAAAAGAAAATAAAAAGGCTCTAGTCTCAAGAAGAATTCAAATCCTAATGATCAATGCTAAACCCCAATGGCAACGGCGCCAAATTGATACGGGATATTTTCGTGTCAATTATCCCAAATGTACTCATGTCATTGTAGTACTTGAGATGTCAATCCATAAGGGGTTAAGATTGAAACACTAAGAATGCAAGAAACTTCTTAATCTAGAGCAAACATTGTTTTGGGGTTTTTATATTTATGAGAAAGGAAACAAATGCAAGAAAGAAAACAAAACACAAGACTAAAATGTTGGATCATGAGCTAAGCTATCAATGAGATGGGTAACAATCAAACAATGAATCATTTGGAAGCATTAATCACTATCTTAGAACATGGAACTCACAAATATGACTAATCCATTTCCATGGCACTAATCACTTTGTTAATTATCTAATCAAGAACAAATTTCCATTTGTGATTAAATAATCAACAAGCATTAAGAAACCATTCCAATTAGTTCACTAACACCCTAAACATCAACTTCCATTGGCTAGGATATGCATAGCTCACAAAAGGTTCGGGTCAAACAATTCATTTAAACTCGGGTCATGAGTGAAATGCCTAAGATCTAGAAACGAATGAACAATCCTAATCTAGTACTAACACCGCTTACTCCAATCTATCCCTAATGCATGGGATGAGACCAAAAATCTAACTAATCTAAGGTGTAGTACTAGGTTTCGGTTTATCATGTCAAATCTAGCATTAACAACCAACCTAAGTGAAAGACTCATCCAAGATCATCCTAAATCATCATCATCTAACCATCAATCAACCATTGACTAAAGATGCCTAAACATTCAATGCACATTCATTCTTATGACATAGATCACACAAGTAGATTAGTTCACTTCCATGATATTAATCCATTTACAAATCATCTAGTTATCAAGAACTTCCGTTCGCAACTAAATGATCCATAATCATTAAGCATTAGTCCATACAAGTCAACAATTCACTTTAATCATCAATTTCCATTGGCTAAGAATTGAATTGCATGCTTAGAAGTTTTCTAGACATTTCATCGAACACCTTCCGGGCGAGAAATGTCTTAAGTTCTAGAAATGAGTTGTCAATTCGATTCTAGCATTAAGATCCCTCCTAACATGAGAACAAATGTTTATCTAGTCCTAAGCATCAACAATCAACCATCAAACCATCCAAATCAAGCAAAATCCAAAATCCAACAAAAAGTCAACTCACAAGAACATGAAGAACACAAGAGAAAAAGACATAGAAATGAAGAACAAGAATCAAATAAACATAATATAAAGATAGAGTGAAGAAATCTTCTCTAGA
>PKMM01023027.1:812753-836897 GCA_002933915.1 Eutrema heterophyllum | reverse complement strand
TGGTTTAGACTTTAGGATTCGCAAAGAGATTTGGGATTCTAGGATTTAGACTTAGATAGTTTTCGCAACGAGAGTTGGTTGGCTTTACTTTAGTGATTTGAGTTCAAGAACTGCGCTAAATCTGAATCCTGTTAGTTAGTTTACCTACATTCGTTGAATTCCTGAGAAATACCCTGAACCTAGCTTCTTTCCAATCGTTTTACAACTCGTTTAATTTACGCATCTGCTTTCAATTACATTGCTTGGTTTAGCTTAATTCTGATCTATATAATCTATTGAGTGAATTCTGGAGTCCTTGTGTTCGACCCCTAACTATACTACGACAACTGTTTTAGTACTATTTAGGGTATTAATTTGAGCATATCATTGCCCGATGTGGCTGCCCGATGCAGGATTCTGTCTTTGCTTCGTCTGAGCGCCAGTCGGACATGCGCTTGATATATTTGACGTATCTTTTGAACCACTGCTTGGAATGAGCTCAAACCGGTTCCATTAAAACGCTCACTAAATTGTCTATAACTTGTATGAAGAACGTCAAAGCTAAATCAAAATGGAAAGCCTTCTTCTGGCACGATCTTTCAGTCACCTTGGACGGACTCTGCATTTCTGCTCCTGAGGAACCCACATCGGGCACAGCTGCCCGATGTGAGAACCTGGTTTTTCTACGGAGGAGACTGCATCGGCCGCAGCTGCCCGATGTGGCTTGCCCGATGCAGGATTCTGGTTTTGCTCCGTTTGCGCGCCAGATGGACATACTCTCACTAAATCTGCTGTATCTTTTGAACGGTTGCTCCGAATGACATGAAACCACCACCAAACGAAAGCCAACTCAATTATCTACGACTTCTATGAAGATCGCCGAAGCTAGATCTGAATGTAAACTCTTCATATGAGTCGATCTTTAAAGCACTTCGGATGGCCTCTATATTTTCGGTCCGGAGAAATCCACATCGGCCGCAGCTGCCCGATGTGAGATGCCCGATATGAGACTCTGATTTTGCTCCAAACTGGTCCATTTTGCCTCCATGATCTTCCTCCAAGCTCCTCAATGCCTCCATAAGCTCTAAATGGTACCTAAAAACTCTCCATCATGCAGAAACACATGCAAGAACTAACTTAAGACATCTAAAATGCAATGAGACTCAATTAGACCCTAAATGCATGAAAACATCTCAAAACTATACAATGTGAGATCAAAACATATGAAAATAAAACCCTAAAATTATGTAAAATATGGTGTTATCACCGGGTCAACACCCGGTTTATCCCAGGTTGACCCGGTCGCCCACTATTTACTATAAATATTTTTAGATATATTCATGATCTATCTTTTACTCTTGCTAAAAATCTCCCTTTTAGGGTTTTAAGTGTTCTAAGTGTTTGTAATAGATATCTTCCTTTTAATTTATGCAATGTAAGTTTATTTTTTGAATCTCTATCTTATATTACTTCTTTCTTATTCATCTTATCATCTAATCATGTGATTTAACATATTCTTCATGGAATTTGTTGGGTTCCTCATGATTAGTGAGTAGTCTTCTAGGATCTAAGGATGATGTTGATTTAGGGTGATTAAATGGATGATCTATGATGTTTAGGGCTTAGATTATTGATTTCCCTTCTTGTTAAGTGATCTTAATGCTAGATTGAGCTTGATAGAGTCAATATAGATCTTAGTGAATTTCACACCGACAAGGTGTTTGATGAAATTCTCCAAAGAGTTTAGTAAGAGATGAACATGCTTAACCTATGAGAGTAGTTGTTTAAGATGTTTATTGGTTGATTTGAATGTTGATCTTAATGCTTGCTAATCATTTTATCACAAATAAGAAGTTGTTCTTGATTTGGTGATTAGCAAAGTGATTAGTGCCTTGAGAAAGGATTAGTCAATATTAGTGATCATAGCCTAGGGATTCACATTGTGTGTGTGTTTGGGCATCATAGATTAGTCATTGGGTCACTCTAGTTCCATAACCTCATGTTTGGATTCGCCTTTTTATTGCGTTTAACCTCGTTTAGTATTGCTAGTTCTTGTTTACTTGCTTTTAAATTTGATTAGCTTGTTAGATTAAACTCAAAATCACTTTGTCTAGCTTGAATTAAATAGTTCTATACATTCTTAGTGATTGAGACTTAACCTATTAGATTGATCATTAAGTTCTACAATGATATGAGTAGGCTTGAGTAATTGATACCGAAAATATCTACTATCACTGGGTTTCCACAGTATGTGGTGTTCGTGGATTATGGAATGTGTCACCTCTGTCTCCTACTCCTTCCTAATTAATGGAGGTTCGAAGGGCAGGGTCATACCAACGAGAGGACTAAGACAAGGAGATCCTCTCTCTCCGTACCTGTTCATACTTTGCACAGAGGTTTTTTTCGGGACTATGCAGAAGAGCCCAAATTACCAGCTCCCTACCAGGCATCCGAGTAGCGAGACAAAGTCCTAAAGTTAATCATCTCCTTTTTACGGACGACACGATGTTTTTTTGCCGCTCAGATAACACAAGCCATAGTACGCTCTCTCAGATTCTCCTCCAATACGAGGAAGCTTTAGGGAAAAGTATAAACCTTAGCAAATCCTCCATCATGTTCTCATCAAAAACACCAGGGCATATGCGAAGGGAAGCCAAAAGAATCCTTAAAATTCGAAATGAAGGTGGAACGGGAAATACTTAGGATTGCTAGAAAATTTTGGTCGGAGGAAGAGAGACATTTTCGTGGATTTGGTAGACAAAATCAGGCAGCGATCGCACAGCTGGTCCACTCGCTTCTTATATGCGGCTAGGAAACAGGTTCTTCTAAAAACGGTTGTATCAGCCATGCCAGCTTACACCATGTCGTGTTTCAAATTATCGATATCGCTTTGTAAGAAAATCCAATCTATTCTAACGAGGTTCTGGTGGGACGACAAACCAGACCAGCATAAGATGAGCTGGGTCTCCTGGGAAAGACTCATGGCACCCAAGAACGCAGGTGGACTTGGTTTCCGAGATATTGATAATAGAATTTTGTCTATCTAGATCAATTGCTCTAGATGCTATGTAGCATAAGAGGTATCAATCCAAATGGGTTAAGTTTCAATCACTAAGAATGCATAAGACTTCTTAATTTAAGCTAACAAAGGTTGTTTTTGAGTTTCAATCTAATAACTTAATTCAAATTTAAAGCAAACAAAACAAGAAACTAAGCAATGCTAAATGAGATTAACAATATGATAAAGGGAAGCCCTTGGATGAGGTTATGGACTTTGGGGACTTTTATGATCAATCTATGATGTCAATACACATAATCACGCAATTTTCCTTAGCCTAGAACACTTAAACAAGACTAATCCACCCTCATGGTCTTAATCACTTTGCTAATCAACTTATCAAGATCAAATTCTTATTGCGAAAGGTTAATTCTCAAGCATTAATCACAAGTTCTAATAGCCATAATACTTCTTAAACATCTATTTTCATAGGTTAAGTAAGCAAATCTCTTATATAGTTCTTTGGGGAATTTCATCAAACACCTTGTGGGTGTGAAATTCCCTATGTTCTAGATAAGCTTTCTCAAGACAAATCTAGCATTATGAACACTAAATAAGAAAGGAAAGAAGTCATCTAAGCCCTAGACATCATTGATTAATAAAGAAATCCCCTAATCTACCTCACCCATGAGCTCTAAAAGAACTACTCATTAATCATGGTGAAACCCTCAAATCACATAAGGAAGATGATAGATTCCATGATTAGAGAATATAAAGATGAAAGATTAGAGAGATTAAGAAAATTAAACTTTAGATTGCATTAAATCCAAGTTATATCTCTTAAAAATCACCAAGATGCCAAAAGGAATGTGTTTTGAAAAAGAAAACAAGATAAATCATAAAATTTAGGTTAAAACATATATAAAGGTGTTTAGGTCAAACCGGGTCAATCCAGAACAAACCATGTATTGACCCGGTGGGTTTGGATTCTGCAAAGGTTGCATCGGACTGTTGCACTGTGCATCTGCTCGATGCAGCGACTTGCTATGGTTTGGCCGAGACAGGGCAACACTGCATCGGGTTACATGTGTCCGATGCAGCTGTTCAATATAATTCCTGGTGGAAATCTTGGGGGCTTCATATCGGACTACAGGTGGTCGATACGGGTGTCCGATCTGGCTCTGCCCAGACGATGGGCAAGACTGCATCGGATTACATGTGTCCGATGCAGCTGTCCGATACAACTCCTGATGGTCGCCAGACAGATATGTTCTTGCTAAAGTTATCGTATCTCTTGAACCACCTATCGAAATGACTTGAAACCACCTCCGGACGATAGCTAACTCAATTTTCTATGACTGTCATGAAGACCTTTGAAGCTAAATCCGAATGGAGACCCTCATCTGGCCCGATCTTTCATTGACTTTGGATGACCTCTGCATTTTCCTTTGCTCCATCAGTCCAATAATCTCCAAAATGTCTTCAAGTACCTAGAAAACACTAGAACCTAATCCAAACTAGCTAGACTCTAATTAAGATAAAACGCTAAAAAAAACTTTGAAAACACATGCATGAAACTCAAAATACTAGGTTAAATGCATGCTAAAATGAGTAAAATATGAGAATATTAGATATCATGAAATTTAATGATGCTTTGCTTGCAAAAATCGGTGCTAGACTCATCTCACATCCACATACTCTATTTGCTAGTCCTTTTGGACAAGTATTGCCACACTTACTCTTTCACGGAGTGCTCTCTCCCCTCCAACCCGATGGGTGGAGAAGTATTCATGCAGGTATGGATATTCTACAACAAGGCTTGGGATGGCTTGTCGGCAATAGTGAAAACATCAGCGTTTGGAACGATTCATGGCTGAGCGCTGACGTGCCCTTACGGCCTTTAGGTCCGGCGCCTTTGTCATCGAAAGACATGAAGGTTGTCGACCTCATGGATCACGCAAATAACTCATGGAACTAGCAACTAATCCATGAAATTATCCCTGACTTTGAAGCAGTAATACGCACCCTCCTGGTAAGCTCGTCTAGACCTCGGGATCGTTTGGTGTGGCTGCCAACCAGGAACGGGATATACTCTTTTAGGTCGGGATATGGTTTATCTAAGATGGCGGAAATCCCAGATATCCAACGCTCTTTCAACTGGCAGCAGAATATTTGGAAGTTGCGTACGACGCCTAAAGTTAAGCTTTTCCTTTGGAAGGCGGCTGTCCAAGCCCTACATGTCGGTCCTTTTAGCGAACAGAGGAATTCAAGCTGAATTTAAGTGCATCAGATGTGGAGCCCGAGAAACGATAACCCATATCCTCCGCGACTGTACGTTTGCCCAACGAGTTTGGAGGAATGCCCCTTTCAGCGGCACAAACCAACTAGCCTCTGTTCATGTCCTCGGATTTCTCACTTCCGCGGCAAACCTGATTTGTCTCCCTTCTCTCGGAATTCACGCAGCTTCTCTCCAAGCGTGGATATGCTAGCATCTCTAGACGGCTCACAACAATCTCATATTTGAAAACATGGTTTTCTCAGAGCAGGAAGTGATTTCAAAAGCTATCATCGATGCGAAATCCTGGCAAGAGGCTCAGTCCCTTATGACTTCTCCGATTCGATTAGCCCCAACATCTCCTCCTCCACCGGAGATCCACTCGGAATGTGTTTGCTACTCTGATGCGGCTTGGCATGCTGATTCTTTGACCTGCGCATTGGGTATTTCTTTCCGTTTCAATGCGGATGCTCGAGAAATTGTTTACTCAGCTATCTGTAAAGATGTTGCTTCGCCTTTGGCTGCGAAAGCATGGGCTATTAGAGAAGCTCTGATCCAAGCTATAAATTGTGAACTCTCCGACATCCAGGTGCTTACGGACTCGCAAATGCTTGTCAAGCTGCTACACTCTCAAGACACTCATACGGAGATTCATGCCATTGTTAACGATACACGCCTCCTCAAGTTATCTTTCTCTTCGATTTTATTTCAATTTCATTTCGATTTATCCCTCGTTTGGCCATTGTTTAGGCCGACTTGATTGCAAAAGAAGCTCTAACAGCTTTCTTAACCTTTTAATTTCAATAAAGGAAAAGTTTGACCAAAAAAAAAAAAGGGAGCTTTTATTTATGAGTGAATTACACTCTAAGACACTTTCTCACTTTCTCTTTACATAAATGACACTTTCTCACTTTGCACACACTTTTGTTACTTTATGACACATTAATTGACCAAAATACCTTATCACAATTTTTTTTTATTATTCTTTTCCACACCCCAAATATTTTGTTTTGCTTATTTTTTTCTCATAAAAAACAATTTCACACTTTTTTTTGCACTATAAACTATATTTCTTTTTTCTCTATACTTTGATACCCATTTTACAATATTTTACTTACATGTGGTTCAAACACATAGTAAAACGCAAGCGTATCCATATAGCTGCGTACACGTGTACCACATGCGCATTGATAGAACACATGCGTATCCATACGCATATGGTACACATGTACGCATTTATATGGATATGCATGCGTATCCACGCGCATCTGGTACACGTATACGCAACTATATGGATATGCATGTGTATCCACGCGAATATGGTACACGTGTACGCAACTACATGGATACACATGCATCTCTTGCGAATTTTGTCGAACACTTTGAAAACCCACAGTCTGATGATTAACCAATCTGAAATTTTTTCTATTTTTATTTTTTAATCTGAGAAAAATTGATGAGATGAAAAAGAAAGTAGAGAAGAAAAGAGAGTTTGAAGATAAAGTGGAGAAGAAGAGAGAGAAAAAAGTACAAGGTAATTATATATTAGTAGAGGGGTATAATAATCAAAACACATATAAAGTAGGTAGAAAGTGTGCCTTATCTCAAAAGTGTCTTTGAGTGTAATTAGACTTTCAAAAAGTATCACTGGGTGTAATTATATCTTTATTTATCCTGAACACTCAAAAGATTAGAAAAACTCGATAGAACTCTCATACTCAACTTACTCACAGTGAGCTTCCAATCAAATTGCCATTATATTTCCCCGCAAGCTCGCCCTCTAATATGATCTCAATGTCTTTTTTTTGTTTTTTGCTATATTTTTGTCAGTTTTGGCTGTTTGTATTTCTTTTTGTTCTCAAGTTTAGTGATCTCCGTTTCTCCAAATTCGAAGAAGATGTTTTCAGATGCAATTGATGCAAGTATTACTCAGTTTTATTTTTTTGTTTGACATCAACAAATATTACTCAGTTTAAAGAACCATATTACTCAAAAGTGCTTTGAGTGTAATTAGACTTTAAAAAGTGTCCATGAGTGTAATTATCTCTTTATTTATCCTGAACACTCAAAAAATTAGAAAAACTCGATAGAACTCTCAGCTCAACTTACTCACAGTGAGCTTCCAATCAAATTGCCATTCTATTTTACCGCAAACTCGCCTCTGTGAAACTTGGAATAGAACGGTTGACCTTTATTAGATACGATAAGCATTTTATATACAAAGCGTGAGAACCCTACGTCTCTATACAAATAAGGAAACTTATAAGTAAAGGAATATTTACAAACCCACCCCGTAATACTCCCCCTCAACTTTCCACGAAGTAACTCGAACGCTTGGGAACCTAGAGCTTTCGTGAAGATGTCTGCGAGTTGATGTTTAGAAGGGATGTAAGCCGTTTGAATCAATCCGTTCTGAATCTCATCCCGTATGTAATGACAATCCCGTTCGATATGTTTGGTGCGCTCATGGAAGACGGGATTGGCTGCAATGTTTAAAGCCACTTTGTTGTCACAAAACAATTTAATAGGCTCCTCTGTCGAAACGCCAAAGTCAGACAAGAGTCTACTAATCTTCTTAAGCTCCGACGTTGTGAAAGACATTGCCCTATACTCGGCTTCTGCGGAAGATTTTGAAATTACTCCTTGTTTCTTAGTCTTCCAAGCGATAGGAGATCTGCCAAGTAAGACAGAAAAACCTATGAAAGAACATCGTGAAATCGGACAAGAGGCCCAATCCGAATCACAATAACAAGAGATTTTCAAATCGCCATTAGCCGTGAGTAATATTCCTTGGCATGGGCTGTTTTTGAGATAACGAACCACACGTATATACCGCCGCAAACCAATGTTTGATGCGAGGCTGATGCAAAAATTGAGCTAAAACATGGACGACGTACATAATCTCAGGCCGAGTGATAGTTAAATACACCAACCTACCCACCAAACGTCGATACTGTTCTGGGTTATCATAATAATCACCCTTAAATTCTTCCATTTTGTGATTTTGTTCTATCGGTGTGTAGACTGGTCTTCCTCCCAACAATCCAGTTTCGTTTATAATGTCCAGAGCGTCTTTCCTCTGTGAAAAATAAATACCCTTGGAAGATCTGGCCACTTCAATCCCCAAAAAAATATTTAAGAGGCCCTGAATCTTTCATATGGAAGCATTGATTCAAATACTCCTTGAATCAAATGATTGCTGCTTCATCGTTTCCGCCAATGAGTAAATCATCAACATAGACAATCACGTGGAGACACATCTTTTCTCGAGTCAAGGCAAACAGGGAGTAGTCAGAGTAAGATTGAACAAATCCATTCCCAATGAGTGCATTCGTGAGTTTGGAGAACCAACATCGTGGTGCTTATTTCAAACCACAAAGTGATTTTCTTAACTTGCAAACCTTGTTCGGACCTGATGCTTTGAACCCCGATGGAAGTTTCATGTACACTTCTTCTTCTAAATCTCCATGGAGGAAGGCGTTACATCCATCTGATGCACGATCCAATTCTTAACAACTGCGACCTAGAGAAACATACGAACCATACTTAACTTTACTACTGGCGCAAAAGTTTCTTTGTAATCCTTTCCCTCCTTATGTCTATTACCCATTACAACCAAACGAGCTTTATGCCTCTCAATCGTACCATCTGAATTATATTTGATTTTGAAAACAAACCGACATCCAATGGCTGTCTTCCCCGGTGGTAGGTCTTCAACATCCCATGTATGTTGTTTCTCCAAAGCCTGAACTTCAAATGTCACTGGGTCACGCCAAACTTTGAGTTGCATTGCTTCAGTATACGATTCTGGTTCAAATCCAGCAGTGATGGCTGCGAGAAACGCTGCGTGATGGGCAGAAAAACGATCACACGTCACATAGTTAGCAAAGGGATAAGTGACCGTACCTGAGTTCGAAGATGTTGGTGGTAGTGAAGAGAGCGAGGGGTCGTTTACAAGTCGTCCCGTAAACCTCGTAATTCTATAAGTGACTTGATTGGGTTTTTATTGTGACCACGGCCAAGCTCTGTTTCAGTCAATTCAACTATCGGCAATGGCGGTGATTCCGCTTGTTCTGGCTGCGGAGACGGAGAAATCACTCCACTCTCCTCTGAAGTCCCCCTTACCTCTACTATCACTCTCATCGGAGAAGTCACATCATTGTCCTCTGAACTCCCCCTTACGACCAAGTCATGAAAGTCATCATCGGAAAACAAAGCCAAATCAGGTGATGAAACGACAACGCTTGTGTTGTCTACCTTTGGAGCGGCAAAAGGAAATGTCGTTTCATGAAAATTTACATCCCGCGATACGGAAAACTGTTGTGTCTCTAAATCATACATCGTCCATCTTTTTTTCCATAGGATGATCCCATAAAAACACATTTTCGACTACTTTCTCCAAATTTATCTTTATCCCGAGAGATCTTGTGAGCGTAACCCAAGCATCTAAAGACTTTCAAACCGTCAAGAGAAGGTGCCTTTTTATACAATATTTCGTAAGGATTTTTACCTTGCAGCAGAGGCGTGGGTGTCCGATTGATAAGATGACCCGCTGCGAGCACACATTCTCTCCAAAAGGTGCACATATCAAGGAGCGAGCGACATTGAGAATATGTCTACGCTTGCGTTCCACACGCGCGTTTTGCTACGGTGTGTATACACATGAAGTCTAATATAGTATTCCTTCTTGTTCAAAATATCATCTCAAGGATATAAATTCAGTACCATTGTCATATCGAACTGCGTGCACCTTCTTATCAAACTGACGAGTAACCATGGCACAAAATTTCTGCAAGCACTCAGACACCTCTCGTTTTTCAAGCAACAAATAAATCCATACCGATCTGGAATGGTCGTCTACAATAGTTAGAAAATACACTGCCCCTGACGTAGACGGAGTACGATAAGCTTCCCAGACATCACAATGTATTAAATCAAAAATACCAACTGCTTTATTAATGATGTCTGAAAAAGAATCCCGAGTTTGTTTAGCTCGATAACAAATATCACATCCTCCGTCTGTTTCAACGGGTTTACCAATATCAAAATCTCTATATAAATAAGACAAAAGGTGTCCCAAACGTCTATGCCACAAATCTCGTTGCACGCTGCTTGTTGCTTTGTTTGCTTGTCCGTTGAAAATACCCCTGAACTTGTAAACCCCATCGCACTCTTCACCCGCACCAATCATCATCTTCGAGGTACGGTCCTGCAAATCACACAACTCCTTAGTAAATGTAATAGATCCCTTTGTCGTTTTAAGTAATTTTGCCACAGAAATCAGAGAGCATGTCAGTTCCGGAGAGAACAAAACACCGTTCAGCCAAATGTCACCTCCGAGACACATGCGTCCCTGTTTCTGAGCCAGAACACGGTCTCCATCAGGGAGTCGAATGGAACATGGCGCTATATCTGTCACATCGCTCAAAAAATCGATATTCGAAGTCATGTGGTGCGAAGCACCGGAATCTATGATCATTTCGGTCTTACCAGAAAGTTTGGCTGAGGTCTCTGCTATTTTCTGATGGCTCAGAAAACCGATCAAAGTTGTCCATTGATCGTCACTCAACTGTGGCAGCGAGGCTCGATCATATCCTCCTTCACGGCGTGTTGCTGTAACGGAATTTGAAACTGGTTGCACAAGTGCTGAGTGTGCAGATCCGGTTACATCGTGCTATGTTTGAACAACGTTGGCACGAGAAAAGTTCGAGCCTTGCCCCCTTCCAAACGCACCGACAACTTCTCCTCCTCTACCATATCGACCTCGACCTCGGCCACGTCCTCTGTTCCACCACCTCTTCCACGTTCTCCACACGAGCACGATCTCAAGGGCTCGTAAACAGCTAATTCATCCCACATTTTCTTAAGTCTCCCATAGTACATCATCACACTATCTCCGTGTTGTTTGCAGTTAGCCAAATCGGCTTTCAACTCATGCACTCTTGGTCCATTCCCGACCGAGAAGTGTAGCTTCAAATCTTTCCACAAGATGCTCGCATCATCCACAAGTGTAATCGACATCCTCAAAGTCGGTTCGATCGTGTTCATGATCCATGCCACAATCATAGAATTCACGACCTCCCATTGTTCCAGATCCGATGCTCCCATAGGTTTCTTCAAGCTATAGGTTCCATATGTGAACCCAATCTTCCTCTTCGTTCGCAAGACATTCCGCACATGCTTAGCCCAATCTTCATAGTTGTCTCCTTTCAAAGGCACCGCGGTAATTAGACTTCCTGGTCCTTCGGATGGGTGCAGGTAAAACGGCGAAGAAACAAGGGTTTCTTTCACCTTCTCCACCAAGGTTGATTCATCTTTTTGTTATTCCGCCATTATCGAAGCCGTATGTTAACAAAAGAAGTTTCAGAATTTTGGATCTAGGTTTTGCTCTGATCCATGTGAAACTTAGAATAGAACGGCTTGACTTTTATTAGATACGATAAGCAACTTATATACAAGCGTGAGAACCCTACATCTCTATACAAATCTCTATACAAATAAAGAAACTTATAAGTAAAAGAATATTTACAAATCCACCCCGTAATACCCTCTCATATGATCTCAATGTCTTTTTTGTTTTTTTGCTATATTTTTGTTCAGTTTTGGCCGTTTGTATTTCTTTTTGTTCTCAAGTTTATTTAGTGATCACCGTTTTTCCAGATTCGAAGAAGATGTTTTCAGATGCAATTGATGCAAGTATTACTCAGTTTTATTTTTTATTTGACATCAACAAATATTACTCAGTTTAAAGAACCATATGTTGCATACATAGCCGAGACCTTAGAAAAAGCTTATGGAGATGATCCAAAGCCAGTCGTCCTCCGTGGTAAAGATTTTGGTTTTGGTGCTGATGCGTCAAACATTAACCGTCTTCCTCCTGCTGACCAAGTATCTGACGTTAAGATGTTATCATGTTCACATCTGTGTCTGAACAGCAAAACTGCTGCAGTAGTAAGTAAACAGAGAATTTTTCTTACTTGATCTCGCTGTTCTTGTTTCCCTTCCCCTGAAATATCTTCTTCTTAAAATGCAGATAAAATCCACGTATCTGTTCTGCTTAAAAGATCAGAAAAATCTTAAAAGATTATTTCCTCGGTAATCACTTGAAATATAGATTATTTTATCAACCATATATATCGAGGCACTAAGAATACGCTTGTGCCCTGTTCTTATATTCTTAAATTGTAATTTTTTTAACAGCTATGGAAGAAGCAAGGCTCATTGTTGTTGATTTCAATCTTGATGTACTTACTTAAGTACCCAAGGAACTTCCACTTATGCATGCGGTTTCAAATTTAATTATCCCTGCTTTGGTTGATCAGTCTGAAGAAGATTATCTTACTATACCTCTTGATGGAACCTTCACATAGTTATGAAACAGCTTCTCCTGAATAAAACTCAGTACTCATCTTCGTCTCTCGATCTGCCAAGCACCACTTTTGGATTTTCAGGGAAATTCAGCAGACACTTGTGGAAATAGGTGACAAGGATCCTTCATTTATAGGATCACGCGAGTGGATTGGTGCCATAGAGTTGAGTTTTGTGCTGGACAAACTTCTTGGTGTAAGTCTTCTCTAAACTTCCATATTCAAATATATTCTGACATGTGAACCATCTTAATGCAAGATCCAATAGTAAAGTTTTCAACATCAACTCAAAATTAGTTTTCAAGATCCAAACCGGTGAACTCAACCTTGGCTTTGATGACATCACAAACTGTGTCTTGTGTATTGTAATGGATAATGAATTTTTCAGGAGGTGGTGTTCTTGCATACACGCTTTTGGGAGTGGATTACGATGAAGGAAGCGAGGATTGCGCGTTCCTGATCCTGGATTCACATTATACAGGGAGTGAAGATCACAAGAAGATCGTCAATGGTGGATGGTGTGGCTGGAAAAAGCTGTTGATAACAAAGGAAATGGCTTTTTCTTGCACCATAAGTTTTACAATCTTCATCCTCAGCGACCTAACATGGTTGATTTTAATTTTTTTTTACATACCTACAATTACTGTGTCGCATCACAGTTTCACTATTTTGTAGTATACTCTGGGAGTTGGAATTTGAGAAATTTTGTTGTACTTCTTCTGAATGTTTAGGTCATCAGATTTTCTAAATCCACCAATTGGTATTCTAATGTTACGGAGTTAATAAGAAATTTAGCTAATAAGAGAGAGAGTTCAAAAACACTTCAAACAATAAAAGTATATTGGATCTAACTGAATCAATCAAAATTGTTCACTATGCTCCTTGGCTTACATATTGGTGGAACACTCAGAAAGAGTTCCCATTCTCCAATGTGATCATGGGTAACCCCGTAATTTTCTCCCATCAGGACATGGAGGTCTTGTGTAAGCTCGGATTCATCCGAGGGATTTCAAGCGACTATATTATCGTCGGAAATCGTTCGGAATTCCATTAGAAATTTCCGACCATTTTTCTGAGGACTCTATATCCGTTTGAAATTCCCGACGACCTCCCATCTATTGAAATTGGTTGGGAATCCGTTTGAATTTCAGACGGATAGAAGGTAATGAAAAGACCATCAGAGACGGCATTGTTTTCTTGTAGCGGACTCGCCGTGGCTACTTCTGTTTATCAAACCTAGGTAACCTTCTCAACATGTCATCAAATCTTGATCTTCCACTACAAGAGAACATACCATTTCCGCCGGCAGTTCCCGTCTGAAAAGTTCCTTTCCGATGGATTTCCGACGGGACAAAATATGTCGGTTACAGCTCGTCAGAAATTGATTTTGGTCGGAATTCCGTCGGAAATTTCTGATTGGCAGAGGTCGTCGGAATATTTATGACGGATTACCGACGGGCTTTGTTTCCGACGGATATTCCGACAAATTTTTGTCGGAATATCCTGTCGTTAGTCCGTAGGAAACTGTACATAATATTTCCGACGGACTATTTCCGACCGATTTCTGACGGAACTAAATAATTTGGTTTTTTTTAAAATTTATTTAATTAATTATTTTTATTAATTATTAATTCAAATTTTCTAAATATATTAAATAATAATCTAATTAATTAATTAAAATCAATTATAAATATAAAAAATTTCTTAATTAATAAATTCATTAAACAAAAAAAATTCATAAAACATAAAATGTGATAAAAGAAAATAAAAAACATAGAAAATTTAGTTCGGAAAGAGATGAGGGAAGGCGTTCTTCATATCCGTGAGCTCTTCCCGGGTTGAGTTGTGTGCGGACTCCAACTCCACGACCTTCGCGTCACACGGTCTTTCACCGTTTGGCTGAACCTCTCGATTTCGTCCTTGTACTCCGAAACATACCGAGGACCCGAAAAAAAGATGCTTGGGTCGGAAGTCCGCCTAGCCTAAACGGAGAGAGTCCTCGTTATTCATACGGGAAAAACATAATAATGTTAGTATATTGAATTGTAAAATTCCAAAAATTTTAAAAAAAAATCCGAAAATTTCTAAAACTTCCGAAAATTCAAAAAGTTCCAAAAATTCAAAAATTTTCATAATTTTCAAAAATCGTTTTTAAAATTCTAAGACTTTCATAATTTTTAATATTATTAAAACGTTTTTTTTAATAGATAGATAATTTTTAAAAAAGCGTTTCTAATCTTATAAAATTTAGAAAAACGTTTTGAATTGGTAGATAATTCCCAAAATAACTTTTCTAAATTTCAAATATTTTGTTAAACGTTTTTAGGAATTCGAAAATTACAAAAACGTTTTTAAAAATCGAAAAAAAATTGTTAAACTGTTTTTCATCTCACAAAAACACATTTAACAAACCTAACAATAACCAATCTCATTCCAATCCTATTTTCTAACCACCTAAAACCTAAATTTACATCAAATATCATCCTATATCCAATAAACAACAATACGTACATAACAATGAAATTTAATATACAAAAGGGATTTGAGAAACTTACATGTTTGGATCCATTAGAAATGAAGATTTGGGTTTAGATTTGTGTTTATTAGAGATAGATGAGAGGGTGTTGAGAAGAAATCGGAAGAAGATGGAGAAAGAGTTGAGAGAATCGATCGGAAGAGAGAGAGAGAGATAAGAGAGAAATGAGAATAACCGTCTCGAATTTAGGATATATATCGATTTCCAAAGGATATATACGTCGGAAATCCGCTGGATTCCCAAAAAAATTCATTTAGGTGGTCAATCTTCCCGCGGTCTCAAAAAAAACTCTTTCCAATGGATTTAGGAATATACGGTATATTTCCTGCATGTGTTTCTATTGGGCAATCAACCAACACGTGTCGAAGGACCCATATCCGTTGGAAATCCATCGGAAATTTCCGACGGATTTAGGGTATATTTGGGGTTTAGGGTTACGTGATATGGTTTAACTATCCCTAATCTACATGTTTCATTCAAAAAAGTTGTTAGTTCATCAATGTTAACGACTTTCTATGAGTTTATTAATTTTACAACAGAAAACTTAAATATTTCACAGAACATCTACTATACCTTATACTCTAACTTATACTAACACTTCCATCAGAATTTATAAAATCTATAACACATTTATTTTGAAATTTGACAAGTTGAATCTATTGTATATACATCATACAATTGTTTCTCTACAATTTCTATAAAAAAAACCTAAACCCTATACCCTAAACCACATTTTTGGTCATCCGTCGTAAATTTTCGACGGATTTGCGAGATTGGAGTTGTAAAACCTGGTTTAAACGAGATAAACGTGTTTAATACTAGGTGTACACTAATCCGTCGGAAATTTATTGGAAATTTCCTACGGATGTTACTTAACAATTATTGTTTTTTGGGTTTTCGGAAGGGTCCGTCTAATTTCCGTCGAAAATATTCCAACGGACGCATGTCGTCGGAACACCGTCGAATGTTGCCATCGGAAACATCCGACGGATTACTGACGGGTACTGTTTTCCGACGGAATTCCGAGGGATGTTAATTTCGTCCGAATTCCGTCAGAAATTACCGACGGAATTACGTCCGTCGGAAAGCACCATGTTTTCTTGTACTGTTCAGTACAAAAAAGAAGAATCTGAGGGCTCCTCAATTCACAAACTTCATAAACACACAACTTAAATTCTTCTTGAGCACAGTGAAGTCCTCATAACGCTTTTTTTTCCTTTCAAGAAATCCACGTCCAAAGTTATCTACTTTGAAACTTAAAACCAAGTGATCAAAGTTGGTTTAGGTTGACTCAATGATCCAGGAGACTCTGGTTTTGATTATTAATTGGTTGCTACATTTCTCCAACTAGATTTGTGGAAATCTATTTTTTTTATTTATTATATGAGGACCAGTACTGAATTATGAATAGAATTAATTGGTTCAGACTTTTTCCTTAGTAGCTATCGGTCTTGTCGGAAGAAATATGTGAGCGATACAAAGTGGAATGTTCCACAATTTTAGAGTCAGGCAATGTGACTTTGACTCTTATCATCGTTATATATTGTTTAAATTTGTTTGGCTGCAAAACCAAATCATACATACCAAATTTCTTCTTCAATCTCTCGCTTTGTTTCCAGTCTTTATTTTCCCAATGGTGAAACCGTATTTTCCTGTTTCTTCCATCTTCTGTTTCTTGTGTTGTGTCTTTGTATCTAGCTTCTTGGTTGACAGTCTTGTTTCTCTACCAATTCCTCGTTCCGAACAAATTGAGATCCTTCTGGCTTTTAAGAACGAGTTTCCATTCCCCAAATGCAACTTCAGTGAGTGGGCTTACTCAAAACCAATGACAAGATTTTGGACCAACAAAGACGTTAACTCCTTTGCTGGGGTTGTATTTGATAACGAGACCGGTGTAGTGACAAAACTAGACCTACATGGTGCATGTCTCAGTGGCACTCTCAGTGCTAATAGTAGCCTTTTCAGATTCCACCACCTCAGGTACCTTGATCTCTCTTACAACTACTTTGACTCGTTCTCATTCCTCCCCGAACCTGGCAAACTCACAAAATTAGAGGTCTTGGATCTTTCTCATATGGGCTTAGTCGGTGAAATTCCATCCTCCATCAGTAGCCTAAACCGCCTAACCAACTTGGACCTTTCAGATAACGAGCTTATTGGTAGTTTTTCTCCGGTATACAATCTATCAAAGCTATCTTTTTTTTTATTCTTTTAAACAATCACTTTTCTGGAAACATTCCTTGTTCTCTACTCACCATGCCTCTCCTGTCAAATCTTGATTTGAGCCAAAACCATCTCATCGACTCTCTTGAAACTATGAATTGATCTTCATCGTCTAAGCTTGAACAGTTAGACCTTGGCAGTAACCTTTTCAATGGTCGAATCCTAGAGCCTCTCTCAAAATTAACCAACCTCAAGCGCCTCGTCCTATCTTTTCAGAACACATCCTATCCAAGCAACTTCGTTTCCTAGGCCTTCAAGTCTCTAGAATATCTGGATCTTTCCGGGAATAGTATATCAAGGCTTAATACCAGTTCACCAAATTTGAACACACTATTCTTGTATAACTGCAACATTAGCAAGTTCCCCAATTTTTTTTAAAACCTCTACAAGTTGCGTATTTTGTACATTTCATACAATAGACTAGGAGAATTGCCTGAATGGTTATGGAAACTGCCTCATTTGGCCTCATTGTCACTGTCTCACAACTCCCTCGATAGGTTTGAAGGCTCGCCTAAAATGCTCCTAAGTTCGTTACTTCGCGCGTTAGATTTGCGTTCAAACGCTTTTCGAGGATATCTTCCTATTATCTCACCAAGATTGCTGTTCATGCTTGCATCAAATAATAATTTCGCAGGAGACATACCTATGTCATTGTGTAATCAAAGCTATCTAGGTGTCCTTGATCTATCGCACAACAATTTCAGTGGTTCAATTCCCCGATGCTTGAGTAAATCAGTAGAAGATTTGAATCTCCGCAACAACAACCTCACTGGGAGACTTCCCGACATATTCGACAAAAGTGGCTCACTAATAACACTTGACGTTGGCCACAATCAATTAACTGGGAGGCTTCCAAGGTCTCTTGCAAGTTGCACAAGCCTAGAGATTCTAAACGTGGAGAGCAATAGAATCACTGACACTTTTCCGTTTTGGGTGAAGGATCTACCGAATCTACGAGTCATTGTCCTACGATCAAACAGATTCCATGGTCCAATATATTCTCCTCAACATCCTCTATCATTTCCAGAACTACGGATAATCGACATATCACGTAACAAATTCACCGGAAGTCTACCACCAAGGTACTTTGTCAATTGGAGCACACCCTTGATCAATATGCCCGAAGATGATCAATGGGAAATGTACATGGGAGATAACTACATGTATGAGTATAACCCTTCCATGATTTTGAGAAACAAAGGACTAAACATGGAGCTGCAAAAAATCTTAAGGACTTACGCAGTCATTGATTTATCTGGAAACAAACTTGGAGGACAGATTCCAGAATCGATAGGTCTATTGAAGTCATTGATTGTGTTCAACTTATCCAACAATGATTTCATAGGTCATATTCCATCCTCTTTGGTGAAACTCTCGAGGCGATCGAGTCACTAGACCTATCTCGAAACCAGCTTTCTGGGAAAATTCCACAAGAGCTAGCAGCACTTTCGTTCTTGGAGTACATTGACATGTCACATAACAAACTAACGGGCCAAATACCGCAATGTACACAGTTTGGAGGACAGCCTAAATCATCTTTTGAAGGCAATATGAATCTTTTTGGTCTTCCTCTTCAAGAAAGTTGCTTAATGGGAAATGTTGCACCAACACCACATCCACAACAACTAAAATTGCCAAAGCAAGAACATGTGTTGAATTAGAAACCAGCGGCGATAGGCTATGGCCCTGGAGTCTTGTTTGGACTGGCGATCGGACAAGTCCTTGTTTCATACAAACCAGTTTTGTTCTTCAAGTTGTTTCGCCTTTTGAAATGAAGTTTTGCATTTGGTTTGTTGAAATACGTGTAAGGACGTGTAATTTCATATATTAATAAGTTTATTAGACATTAGATCTCATCCATACACGTGTACAATGGATAGAGGATGATTAGCTGAGAGTTTGTTACTCTATTAATTAATGTTAATTGTATATAAACGTTGTAACAACACAGTTTGATAGTTAATGAGAGAATCAGATTTACATTCTCTTAATATGGTATCAGAGACCTTAAATTCTGATTTTCTCGCACTTTCCCATAAAATTTATCATTTTCCTTCGCATTCCGCATCATTTTTTCTTTCATTTTTCCTTTGATTTCTTCGATCTCTATCGAGAGATCGATCTTCTTATTACTTGATCTTCTTGTTATTATCTCATGAAAGTGAGATGAGAGAAAAGATGGGTTTCCTTTTCTCTTTCCCGTAGGTTCCAAGAAACTTCAGGATCTCGTTGTTAGATTCCTCAATGTGTTTATTATAGCTACTCTAATTCTATTTCAAAGAATTGAAAGGTAAAGTACGGGTGAAAGCGCCCTTAGTCCAGTAGTTGAATTAAGGATTAATTAATGCTTATACACCAAGAGATCTGGGTTTCAATTCCCAGAATATGCGATTATTGTAGGTTAAAGGAGTCAAGCTTAAAAAAGAAAGTCTTCAACGTGGTGCAAGGAAAGTCGGTCGATGTGGTCCCAGTCTGCGTGGATTCTTGTGGAACGAATAAATTGTCCTTGTAATTATTTTCCTAATTTGTAATAAAAATTTCAGACGACAAAAAAAAGAAGGTAAAGTACTCTGTTATTTATTTGCTTGAGCACGTGATAGGCACGTGTCTTTTAATGTTTACTATATCACTAAGCGTATACACAGATTTATAATATATTTTATAACGCCTGAAAAAAAAGTAAAAACAAAAAAAATAGAAAAACAAATTGATCACCCGTGAAACAAAGGATTAAAAACGTTGACTCAAACCCACAAAAGCTGACCATTATTTATTTATTCATTTTTGTTTCTCTTTTTTATTATTTTATTTCCAAACTAATTTTATAACATATTTAAAAAATATTTAAGTTTTTCTATTCCTATTTGAATTAGGTTTATTTTTTATTATTTAACTATTTATATATCTATTTTCCTAAGGGTGAATTGGCTAACTAGCCATATTGGGCCATGGAATTAAGAATATAGCCATATTGAAATGGATTTAGGTAACTAACCAAAAAGAAAGGTTTTGGACTCTTTTCTCCCTCGTTGAAGACTATTTACATAGAATAACTTAGCATTCTATTCTATAGATTCTATGTAAATAGTATAGTATTTGGTTGTTGTGAGATAAAAAGTGGAAAACTAGGGGAGAAATCGATTGGCTGTAGAAATGCGGTGCTTGCACTTCTGCTGGAAGGAGAGATGTGGTGTTTGCACTGCTGCTGGAAGGGGAGAAAAACAAATACTATATTATGGACTTAAGGTAAATAGTATAATATTTGGTTGATGGGAGATGCGGTGCTTGCACTGCTGCTAGAAGGGGATGTAGTGTTTGTATGCTGCTGGAAGGGGAGAGAAGTGAGGAAGAGAAGAAAAAAAAGAAGAAAAAAAAAAAGAAGAAGGTAAAAGTGTATATATTGTAAAAGATATGCTCTATATCCTAACAACTCTTATTATAGTCATTCTATTAATATATTTCTCCAATATGGTTATATAGTTCTATTTTCCTTTTTCCTAATACTTTGACGAATTGATTATATTTTTGGAAAATATTATTGGACTTACGATTTTTTGGTGTCTAATTGAGAGACTACTAAATTGTTTATATAGATGTGTGAAATTAGAATTCTTTTTTTATAGGATTAGTAATCTTTTATTTAATTTTCTTAATCTAAATGGAAACTAATGAATTTTTAATATTTTTTTTTAATTAACTTTAACTTTTAGATTAAATTTAAATTTCTATTTTTTTTTATTTTTGTTTAGTAGGGATCGATTAATAATTTTTTTTGAATATTTTTTTTCTTTTTTTATTAACTTTGGATTTTAAGATAAATTTACATTTTCTATTTTTTTTTCTTTTTGTTTGGTAACTTTACATTTTACGATTAAGAATCAATTATAAATTTTTCCTTTTATTGTTACTATTATGTGCAAAATCTAATTGAAATTTGTTTAACGCGTGTCAAAATCTTATCTATTGACTTGACACGTGTCGCAATCAAGTGAATTACTAAATTTGAAACATTGAACTTTGATTTACCCTTTAGCACACTTTCATTTACATTATAGACATTTTCCAAATGAAGCACACTTTGACTACTATTTGGCACATGATAAGTCCAAACTACCATTTTTTACTCTACTTCATCAAATCTCCTTTGCGACTCTTAAACAACACTACACATTCGTCGAAACTTCATGATTGAGTCTCTCTTCCTCGACTCCGACAAGAAACAGCGGCTTCGTATCTTATTCGGCGAGCTTCTGTCGCCTCAAATTCAAATAACAGATTCCTGCATAAAAACAAATTGGTGGTTCGAGAAACAACGATGGAAATCAGTGCTTTGAACTGTTTTTCAAAAGAATCGATGAAACACAAATTTCTTGTGAGTCTGATTGAATAAGAAATAACAAATTGGTGTTTCGGGATTTTGTTTGGTATTTTGGATTTTTGATTGCGAATCAGAACCAAAAATTATCTAAAGTTTTGCAATTTGGTGTGGAATGGCGATATATTTTATGGTTTTCGTGATTTAGGGTTTAGTTAGGGTAATTAGAGATCTAAGGCCATCTCCATCCATTAGAACCCCATTAGGGGTTCTTAGCATTTTTTAATAATAAACTTAAGAACCTCTGTTAAGAACCTGTTCTAAAAGCTCTTATATAAGAACCGGTTCTTAAGAAGAGGTTCTTAACGCGCGTTTACCGATACAGTTTATAATTTTTTAATGCTAAGAACCCCTCCCTAAGAACCCCTCCTTCCCACCAATGGAGATGCCCTAAGCTTGAGGAGAAAGATAGTCTTCAAACATGGAATAAGAAGAAATCGGATTCAACCTTCTACGCACTTCGTCTTATGATGGTGATATAGGGTTGAGCTTGGATTTGAAGGAAGATAATGAAGTTAATGGAGATTGTGGTGGTGGGATGATCAACGGACAAAACTTTATGGATGTAGTACTGGTGGATGGATATACGGGAATAACAAACGTACACATATGATTGAGTATAAGTTTTGATGGATGGGTGTTATATAGAAACTTTATAGAAATGCAGTACGAATAAATTTACAGAAATTTTGAGACTAGTATTTAAAATTTATTAAGCAAAACAATGTAAAATTAGAACAGGTTCTTATAATCCTTTGTGTATGTATAGAGATATTATAATTTAAAAGATGATAACACAATTTAACTAAACACCAAAGCAGGATGATTTGTGGATACGTTTTGATGGACCTAATATCGTAGACATGTTCAGGTGTTGATAACTAGATCATGTGGTGCTGCAACAATCTCCAACATAAGTTGTTTTTCTTATTTTCCAATGTTATAAATAATTTTCGGTGGACAAGATCAGGATGATTTGTGGATAGGTTTTGATGGACTTATTATCGTGGACATGTTATGGTGTTGATAACTAGAACATGTTCCGGTGGACAAGATTTTGTGGATAAGTTTCAATGGACATGATATTGTGAACATGTTCGGTGTTGATAACTAAAACATGCGTTGCTGCATGAAAAACAACGTTGACACAAGTTAACATGGACAACATATCGTGGATTAGGGAACGTAGATAATATTTTAGAAACATTGAAAGACAAATAAAGCCGAGAAAGAAACCAAAAAAAAATTGTCGCATCAAATTTGTATATGAACATCAAATGAATAAAAATCTATAAACACAAACTGTACTAAAAGCGGAACATCAGACGAATCAGAATCTAGAGAAAATAATCAAAACATCAAATTTGTATACATCAATAGACCAAGAGTGGAAAAAACTAACTAAAGATGAAACATGATTTGAAACTGAATAAAAACAAAACATAATTTGCAACTGAAATCAGCATCATATGTATTAACATCAAATCTTTAAACATGAGTAGGAAAAAAAAAATCAAACAAAAATTCAACTGAAATCAGTACCATCCATTTTTTTCATGGAAACCCCTCCATCTCATTTCAAACATCTCCATCATCCACAAATGATCCGAACATGTGGTCCCTGTTTTGTGTACACGCCTTTGAGCAAAATTAATGTTTTCTTCCAAAGTAAATTTTCCGCCAAAACCAAGAAAATGTTAGTTTGTAAAAGGTTACAACTTTTCTCCTTCATATTGATAGACATCAGATAGCTCAACCAAGGCAACGCCACAAAACAACTCTTGTTTCATGCACAATTGGGATTTCCACAGTGTAGCATAACCTGGAAAAGCCAAAACCCATCTTATATTCATGATATTAAGCAATTACAAAATAAGCACATTACCAAATCCAAAGATCTAGCAAAGTAAAACCAGAGAAAAGAACCTAAAACACACCAAAAGAAATCGAATCGAGCAACTTCACACAAAAATTACACAACAAATAGTCAGTGAGAGTAAACCCCAAGCAAATCACATCTCAAATAGTGGTTACACATTAGAGCTTGCCTCTTCTCATCGTTATTTAAAGCTTTCATCTCTCTGAGTTTTTCTTTAATTTCACTTTTCACTAATTGCCAAACAGAAAACAACAATTAACAACCAAGAAACAATTGTTTCTTCATCAAAATTATATATATAAAAGAAGGGTTTCACTCTCTCCCAATTGGGCCACTTGGCGCTCTTATTTTCAAAAAAAAATTAAAAAAAAAATATTTCATTTAAACTACACAATTAAACCACATTCAACCCCTTCAACTCATGCAAACATAAAAAAATATTTAAGGTTTCTTTTATCAAACAAAAACAACATCTTGGTATCTTTCTCTTAAGCAAAAAAAAAAAAAAAAAA
>PKMM01023027.1:695860-812739 GCA_002933915.1 Eutrema heterophyllum | reverse complement strand
ATATATATATATATATAATTATATATCAACTATGGAACAAAAACCACGAACTAAAAAGTATATTTCATATTAGAAAACAATTCAAAGAGGACAATATAATCGTACCCCCATCAATATAATTTGCAATAGTTATTAAATTTAGTGTGAATAATAAATTATCCCATAAACAATATAACATGTATATGTCAAATTTATTAAAAGAAATATAACAAAAACAAATAATAATAACTCCATTAAGAGGACATTAAATCATACTAAACATTTGCAACTCAATTATTACATGTTCATAATTACCTATTTGTAACGTCAATTAAACTCTAAAAAAAAGGAACCTCAATTTGTAATTTGATTGACTAAGCTTTCAACGGAGAGTTAATGACATCTCATTTATTGTTGTAACATTGCAATTATTAATTACTTTGCCCTCATTTGTTATAAATAGTAATTTTTGATTTCACTACTACACACAAATCTAAAAATTTCAATTAAAATAGAAACTTGTAAACATCACTTTCTCTTAGTATGTGAAGGTCAATCATTCAAAAAAATATTGTTTACTTCATGTTCATGTTCCTTTTTTCGTCGTTAATTAAAAGCATGTCTTAACAAGAATGCTGAATAATTATTTTTAATGTAATAGCTTTTGAATAAGAAAATTGAAAACAGAATGTAGTGGAAGGTAGTGAATTGAGATTGAACATTTGGTGTCCCGACCAAAAAGTTTTTGATCATTAAAGTAAGTTTAAACTTCCCAAAAACATTTCTTCTATTTTTCTAATGCTTTTTGTTCTATTTTTTTGCAACCTGGCGAATGAAGTTTTGTTTATAGGATATTCATTCAGTTTCAATATTATTGCAAGTTTCACAATATAGTACTATAATATGATATAGTGTATAATTATTTATTCTCTTATATATTTTTAGACTTGAATTCTAACAATTTGTTTTATAAAGGCATACATGAATTGATACAAACCTCAATAAGTGACATTCATGTTGAATTTCATAAATAACTTTGTTTCGAATCTCTCTTTCTCTCTATGAGTTTATTAACATTGTTATATTTGGAAAAAACTGCTCAAACTGCGCAAACTTCGTCCCCTAGCAGCATAATTCATGAAACACCAGGTACGAAACGGAGAAAATACTCACTTTTGGTTTGATAAATAGACCGATTTTGGAAGGTTGATTGACATTAGTGGGGACTCGGGTACTCGTAACCTTGGGATTCCTCGTCAAGGCCTGGTTGCTGATGCAGTTGCGGAATCGAACTGGTCGATTCGAACATGCCGACATATCACTCTCCGTCAAGTCAGAAGAAACATCATCTCTACAAGGCCTCCTCAAGCCCAAGCGGGTTCAGACGTAATTCTTTGGAGATCAACAAGTGATAAATTTGTTGATTATTTCTCAAGAAAAAACACTTGGGAAAACATAAGAGAGCGTGGTCAAGGGATTTGGTGGAGTCATATTGCCTGGTTCAAGCAAGCTACTCCTCGTTTTGCTTTTACAACTTGGCTGGCTTTGCGAAACCGATTATTGACGGGAGATAGGATGAGAGCATGGGGTCTAGAGCAGCCTTGTGTTTTGTGTGGAGAGCGAAACGAGACGAGGGATCATTTGTTCTTTGCCTGCCCCTACACATTCACGGTTTGGAATATTCTCAGCAATAAGCTTTTCAAGGTCGCCAAAATCCAGATTGGACAACAACCTCAAGACAGATGATGGAAAAAGAGGTAACAAATTTGATGCGATCTTTGCGAAACTCTTATTTCAGGCCTGTATCTACAGAATATGGCAAAAACTCGTTTCTCACTCCTACCATAGTCATCGTCATCGGAACTTGCCCCATCCGGATCTTCGTAGCCATCAAATATGGAAGATAAATCTTCGTCTTCGTCATCGGAGCTTGCGCCATCCGGATCTTCGCAGCCATCAAATCTGAAAGATAAATCTTCGTCTTCTTCATCTCCTTCTTCAACTTGATCTTGTTCTCCTTCTTGTTCGAATGATCTACCAGAACTTTTCCCAATTTCACGATCACCTACTGGTATAGATGGTTTAACATCTTCGACAACCTCTTCTTCATCAACCATCGAGTTCCCAAATTTCTCTTGAATCTCAACACATAAAAGAACCATTTCGTGTTTAAATTATGGCAAAAAAAAACTCAACTGTCTTGAATTTCCTACAAATACAAGAGGTGTATCTTGTGGTAATCTTTGCTGTACCTGATTCGACAACATATAACTGAATTGCACCTCATAAAACTGATGATCCAAACCAAAATCATCATACATCATTCCAAGGAAATCACCATAAGAGGTTTGTCGATCTACCCCTACGATTCTACATCTTTTTGACTTATCTACGACGAACACCTACCTATTTTTCTGAAAACACCAATTACCACATACCAAAATGATTTTCTCCATGATTGAAGATGATGAACGGTGAAAAAAAAAAAAAAGAGGGATCAGGACCGTGAAGAAGAAGAGAAGAAGAGAAGAAGAGGAGAAGGTTGAAAAAGTGTGATAAGAGGTGGAGATTACATGTGGATGGTAGAGAAAAGGGAAAAATGAGGTTCCTCTGGTTTTGAAGATGGTAGAACAGCTTGACGGCAACCCTAGTTGTTGAAGATGGTGCCTCTGGTTTTTTCGTAGATCTGAGATTTAGTGTCTACCACCAAACAATGTCTATAAATCTACCGTCAAAAAAGTCTACCAATACACTACAAATAAATCTACCAAATGAAGGTTATCTGAGTAAATACCAAAGAATTTACTAAATCTACCGCCATTACAAATAAACCTACCAAATAGTTTTAAATCTACCGTTATTAATATTAAATTTACCACCATAACAAAACGAAATCATCAAGATCTTAGACGTTTTTATATCTACCACCATTACAAACAAATCTACCAAATATTTTAAATCTACCGTCACTAATATTAAATCTACCACCGTTAGAAAACGAATGCACCAATTATTTAAATCTACCGCAATTATAAATAAATCTACCAACCTAATAAAAATCTACCGTCAAAAAAATAAATCTACCATCACGAAAAAATAATTCACACTGATTAACTCTACCACCAAAAGAAATAAGTCTACTGTTTTATAAGATTAATCTACCACCATTGTCAATAAATCTACCAAAAAGTCAAACATTTTCGGTTAGTCAACGGTTTGGTCGTAAAGTCTACCAACTCATAAACAAATCTACCATCAAAGACAATATATCTACCGCGTCGTTAAAATAAGTCTACCAAAAATAAGTCTACCAAGATTTAACAAATCTACCATCTTTCAAACAAATCTACCATCCATCAAACAAATCTACCGACCGAAATTTGAGTTGACCAACATCAAACAAGTCTACCGTCAAATAACGGTAGACTTATTGTTTTTTGGGCGCTGGTTTTTGCCTATGTGGCAAAAGAAAAGTAATGGCATTTTTTTAATTACGTTTTTTCAACAAATGATTGAAGGGTTTTTCAGTATTTTTCAAAATGTTAGGTTAATCTAGTTTTTTTGATAAAATATACTCAAACTAATAATTTTTAAAGGATTTAAACATTACTTTAGTAATCCACCCTATTATAAATGTATAAACTTTATAAAATATAAACCCGCGCGTATAGTGTGGATACATGTAATTATTAGTAAAAGTTTTAATGAGACAGTTTGGCTACATAGCGTAGTTGAAACCGTTGACAGTGAATCTTCCGTCAACGTAAATGACATGTCCTATAACGTAAGAGGCTGCGGGAAGGGAGAGGAAAGCAACAAGCGATGCGACTTCCTCTTGTTCTCCAAGTGGGGTTCACGAAACTACCGCCTCCTCATAACACTATATAATATTTGATTATATTATGCTATTCATATAACATCATCTAATGCTCCTCTTCTAAACGTGGACAGTTAACAATCGATATCGGGTTATCGGTCTTAGTTTAAACTTTTGGATTCAAATTCATTTCGGTTCAGTTTGGTTTATATGCCAACCCTAACTCTTTTCCTTCTGCAACTTTATCAATCTAAATTAAAAATTGTTCCATAACCGCAATTAGTTCTGATGTTGTCGTATGCCCACTCGCCAGCTAGATATCTTGTTAGCTGATTAAGTGCTCCTGCGAAAAAAACCCTAGATTAATCGTAGTTATGAAAAGATGAAGAGGCGCAGTGTGTTTACTTGTAGGTCCTCCAACAATAATATCAATTGCAACCAAACACTACAAAAAAACACAGTTTTTGCATCGAAGCTTTACGACTAAAATATTTTGTTGTAAAATACCATGCACTTTATGACGAATATACATTTCGTCGTAAATTCGTTGTTAATTTCCAACTAAATATATCATCATCAGTTCGTCGTAAATTATAATCCATTGTACGGCGGATTTACGACGACATGTATATTTGTCATAAACTCGTTGTTAATAGCCAACGAATTGGTGAGGAAATATATTTGTTGGAAATTAACAAGCTTTTAATAACTAAAATAAGTTAGGTGAACACATGAATTTTGTTAGGTGTACCGGTTTATTTACGACGAAATACGTAGTTGTCATCGTTAATATTTGTTTTGTTGGTAATTTGTTGTAAATTTTGTTGTTAATTCGATTGTAAGAAAAACAATCTATATATAGTGGCCAGCCTCATTAATCAAAACATCAAAGACAAAAAACATTCACTTTTCTGACCAACAAAATATGTCATTATACAAATTACGAAGATGGATGTATAATCATATAGATAATGAGGTATCGATGACAAAAGAGTTCCGGGATGGGCTTGAAGGATTCATGTATCAAGCGGAAAGTCTGCAAAACACGGTTGAAAGTGGTATGATGTACTGTCATTGTCTGAAATGCATGAATATAATTTTTTTTCTTATATCGAAGGTGTGGACGCGTTTATTGAATAGATGGTTTATGCTGCAATACTAAATTTGGTATAGTTATGGAGATGGGCATGGAGGGGAACTGCAGCTAGTAGTAGTAATTATCAAGCTACATATTTTGATGAGTCAAATAATTTACATCAATTTCATTATCATGTGGAGCAGAGTGCATATTATGATAGGATTCATGATATGGTTACAGATGCATTTCATGAAACCACAAGTACATTTGTAAATGATCATAATTATAATGTTTATGACGAACCCAATCTAGATGCGAAATTTTTTTACGATATGCTAGACACTGCAAATCAGCTATTCTACAATGGGTGTAGAGAAGGGCACTCTAAATTGTCGTTGGCACCTAGGATGATAACCATTAAAACTGATCATAACTTAGCTGAGGTTTGCATGGATGATATGGCTGATCTGATTAAAGAGTATTTTCCAGAGGACAATTTAGCTGCTGAAACATACTAAGAGATACATAAGCTGGTTTTTAGTCTTGGGTTGCATTCTGAGATGATAGATGTTTGTGTTGACAATTGCATCTTTTATTTGAAAGATGATGATAAGTTGCAGGAATGTCAATTTTGCCATAAGCCAAGATATAAGTCGCAAGGTGTTGGTTGGAGTAAGGTACCATACCGGCGGATGTGGTACCTTCCTATAATTGATAGGTTAAATAAAAAAAAATGTATCCGTCTGAAAAGACATCTGCATCGATGAGATGGCATGCATATTATTCGCAGACAGATGGGGAAGTCACTCATCTATTAGATGCAAAAGCATGGAAACACTTTAAGACGGCACATGCAGACTTTGCTAGAGAGAAATAGAATGTATATCTTGGTCTTTGCACAAATGGATTTAGTCCATTTGGTATGTCTGGAAGGCAATATTCGTTATGGCCAATAATCCTAACGCCTTACAACCTCCCCATAGATATGTGCATGTAAAGAGAATTTATATTCTTGAGGATTTTAGTCCCTAGTTTGAAGCATCCGAAGCTGTCTATTGATGTGTTTTTGCAGTCTCTGATAGAGGAGTTGAAGCAGTTGTGGTATATTGGGGTTCATGCGTATGATTTTTCAAGGAAAATAAATTTTGCAATGCGAGCGGTGCTTATGTGGACAATAAGCGACTTCTCTATTTACAAGATGCTATCAGGTTGGACTACGCAAGAGCGGTTGTCTTGTCCTTATTGTCTCAATCGAACAGAAGTGTTTCAACTGAAACATGGTCAGAAAACAAGCTGGTTTGATTGTCACTGCCGATTTCTACTGATTCACCATCCATACCGGAGAAACAAGCGGTTGTTTAGAAAGAACTAAGTTGTATGTGTTCCTCCTCCCGTGGATCTATCTTGGGAAGATCTAGAAGCGCAAATTGATCATTATGGTGCACATGGTACAATAATTCGTGGTGGAAATTGGCACATTCCAGCTAATATGCCGGATGGATACGGGGAACATCACGATTGGCATAAACATGATTTTGGGTTCTTCCATACTAGAAAGATCATCTGCTTAGACACAATCTCGATGTCAGGCACATTGAGATATTTGTTTTTGATAAAATCATGTTTACAGTGTAGAACGTTACATGAAGAACTAAAGTAAGCAGAAACTCAAGATTAGACTTGCATGATCTTTGTTCACAAAAAGAGTTGCATATTTCAAGCAATGGGAAAGTACATGTTCATGTATTCCGATTGGGTGCGGAAGAAAAGTCATCTTTGTTCAAAATGGCGTCATCTGATGTGAATTTCTCTGATGGGTACGTTTCCAATCTATTTAGATGTGTTAAGAAAGGTGATGAGTTGGTA
Source organism: Eutrema heterophyllum (assembly GCA_002933915.1). NCBI lineage: Eukaryota > Viridiplantae > Streptophyta > Magnoliopsida > Brassicales > Brassicaceae > Eutrema > Eutrema heterophyllum. Next base: position 805,999 of record PKMM01023027.1, on the reverse strand, counting down.
TTTTGGTGTTTTTAAGCCTTTTTCACTACAAGAAAACTACCTGAAACCGACGGCCAAAACCGTCGGTATCCCATCGGAAACAGCCGTTCCAGATGGATTTCCGACGGATTTCAGCCGTCGGATCTATCTCCTTGGAAATCGAAATTCGTCGGAAATCCCTCGGATTTTTCCGACGGATTCCCGAGGGCTAAATTACCCGACGGATTTCCGAGGACCTATTACCCTCAAGAAAATTCCGAGGGATTTCCGAGGACCATTCCGTTCGGGATAATTCCGAGGACTAGTCCATCCGGAATAATTCCGTGGGATTCCTGACGGCCAAAATACCGACGATTTTCCGAGGGATTTAGGATCGATCGATCCAAAAAGATGGGATCGCTCGAGCTTGTTATTTGGTCGATCCACCGAATCCGTCGGAAATCCCTCGGAAATTTCCGACGGATTTAAAAATTTCATTTAAAAAATAAAAAATAATAATAAATTGAATTATTCATTTATTAAAACAAAAAATGAAAAATTAATTAATATTTAAAAATCTTATAAAATTATAAAATATTATTACAAGTTTTAGAAATTGTTGGAAAATTACAAAAAAAAACTAAATCAAAATAAATCAGGCGGGAAATCCGAAAACTTTGTTTTAAAGTAATCCGCCAATTTCCCGCTCTTCGTTTTCTGAGTCGAGAGCTCGTCCTCCAAAGCCGTGACCTTCTCCTTGAGCTCTTCGTTTTGCCGGATAATGTTTTCATCCATCGGGAAACCGGCCGAAGAAGATGCTCGTTGAGTCGCAATCTTACCCAACCCAGGCTGACGACCTTTTTTAACGGGTACTTCCTACAAAAACAATACAAAAATATTAGATCTAATTAACAAATAATTATCTAAATTGAAATGATAATCTATAAGTATTACTTACCCCGAGCACTAGGTCGTTGGAATCGGTGATGCCATCTTGTGATCTCTGGGTCAGGATCTCCTCATGCGCCTTCGTCACCTTTTTGACAATCTCCCTGACGGCAGGATCTTGAATTTGACCGGTCTTCTTGTTTGTGTTCCTCCTCACCCTCACTTTCAGGTGATCCGAAGCTTCGCCGTCTTCCTCCTCTGTCTACAAAATAACTAAAACCGGTAGTTATTAATAAATATATTAAAAACAATATTTGAAAATAACTAAAAACACCAAAATACTTACCATTTCGATTTCGGTTTTTTTGAAACTCTTCGCCTCGTTGTTGTGGACAGCGGGTCCCTTACCTTCTCGAGGACTCTTCTGGTTCTTGGAGTTAGTCTGAGAGAGAGCTTCGGTCTCAGGCTCTTCCCAGTACGGGACGTAGTCCTTCCACACTTCCGCGTTCAAGCCTTTTGGCTTATCTCCACCCTTTCTCCAAACCTGCTTCCACTCGTACATGTTGCGCGAGAATTGCGTGGAGGTTTCCCTGAAAAATTCCGTCTCCACCGTTTTCGTGATGGTAGACCTCCAATCAGATTCTTGCTAAAAAAGTAACATAATTAAAGATGTTAAAAAATCTCAAAATATAACAAAAATTAAATACATGATAACTTTCCGTAAACGTTCGAAACCAAATGATTTTTTCGTCTAACAGAACATCCAAAAATTTATTGTGCGGTGTCGAGGATGGAGTGCAACATCTTCAAAACTGAATTACTAATGTCATTCCCCGATATTCCAAACCTATAAAAATACAAATTAAGAATCGGTAATTAAACAAAAAAAATAAAAATATTACCAAGTAGATTTCGAAATGGGGAGGTCCGGATCGAGAATTGTGAGTAATTCTTGTCCCGGCTGTTTGACTAGCTCCTCAACGGTCATGATCGGAGGAGGAGATTCACTGTGACTGTCCGGAATAGGAGGCGCATGAGGCGGAAGAGTACTCGGGCTCGGAGGTGCGGAAGTGCTCCGACGCCCCGATCGAACAGAACCGCCATCACGTGTGGTGTGGAAATTACCGTACGACCTACAAAAATAAAAACAGAATAATTGAATCACTTAAAAAAGCGTCTAAAAAATCATAAATAGTTTTCAAAAAAATAAATAAAATGCTTTAAATATATAATTTACCCCTAAAAATATATTTAATAAAAATAAAATTGTTTATAAATATAAAAAATAAACTGTTTTGGAAAATTTTACTTTTGAAAAACATTTTAAAAATTATATTTATAACTAATATTTATAAAAAAACATTTTGTCAAATCTAATAATTATAAAAAACGTTTTTTGAAATCTAATAAATTATAATAAATTCAACAAAATCTAATCTAAAATCTAAAATCTAATTATATTTATAAAATTGTTTTTTGAAAAACAGATTTATAAAAAAACCTTTAAAAAATAGATTTACAAAAAAATTAATTCCAAAAACCAACAAATCTAACCACAAAGAATCAACAAATCTAATTCCATCAAAAAATCTAATTCCACAATCTAATTCTCTAACCTAACTACAAATCTAACAAATTAACAACAATTCTAACAAATTAAAAATCATAAAAAAAAATTATAAATCTAACCCTTGCTCAATCGGAGTAGAGGAAGCAGAGGCGGCAGCGTCGGCGTCGGCGTGGAGAGGAGGAGCGACGAGGCGGTGGCGTGGAGAGGAAGAGAGAAGAAGAGAGAAGAAGGAGAGGAGAGGAGAGGAAAGGAAGAGAGAAGAAGGAGAGGAGAGGAAGAGAGAAGTTCATGGTCCGTCGGAAATCCCTCGGACTTGAAATTTTATTGTCTTACACTCAAAAAATGCTAAGTATAGAACATCAAAATATCAAGGTCTGTTGGAAATCCCTCGGAAATTTCCGAGGGATTTCTGACGGATTTTAGAATCCCCGGCTAAAACTTACATTCCGAGGGATTTCCGACGGATTCAAATATATTTCATGGGATTTCCATTCTAGCCGGGAACATACTAACATAATTTTGATTTTTTGAGGACTCATTGAAAAACAGAAAAGTTTTGTCAATTTCCATTGGAAAAATCCGAGAAACACTCTGATATTGTTATGCTAAATGAAATAAAATAAGAAAAAAAAAACAAAAAGTTTTTACTTCATCAAAATGTGAAAACATTACACGGCTGCAAGGGGACCTTATATAATGGTCCTATCAGCTTAGACTCAATGAAATAAAAGACTCAAAACAACATGACTTGTGAAAATAAAAACTACAAGGCGTTTAATTGCCAAAATTAACTTTGTTTTGAAATATATAAAAAAATACTTAGAGAAATAAATTTATTACATAATTAATTACTCCGAGTCCGATGAATAATCTCATGTAGCTAAATCGGAATCCTCGTCAAATTCTCCGATCTCTTCCTCATAATCCTCAAATACCTCGTAATCCCCGTCCATGGTGAAATCAACCTCGATGTCAACTTCAAGAGAATGCTCGATCGAACATAAGTTACCAATTGAGTTTTCCTACAAAGGGCCGTGCTCGGAAACACCATCAAATCTTCCCCTTGGGTGTATTGACGTAACAGTAATCCAAGGGTCTTGCTTGTTCCTAACCCTGGGATCGGAAATACCAATCGCAGAAGAACGCATTGCACCTCAAGTCGATCATTCCCGGATAATGGATCTCCAATATTTCGCGGAGGACACCGTAGTTGACAACTTTTCCAAATTGAGACGATATACCAGAATTACAAGTTGTCTTTGAGCTTCCTTCCCGATGAGCCTTAAAAGCATACCCTCGGGTGCAATGCATCGGATAAGACTGTGCAATAAACGTCGGGCCTTTCACCATCTCAACTAACCACGTTGTAAACGAAACCCTGCTAGCAGTCATCTGACCAACCTGTAAAAATTTCATGTGGACAATAATCGACACAATGTTTATATAAGGAAGTTATACAATTTAATTATATAATAAAACATCATTTAACACTTACATAATATTTCAACCAATCACCAAAGTTATTATGCTTGATGACAGCAAGCTCATCCTCTGTGTAATTTGGATACCAATCACGTATTTGGGCCATGAACATCATGTGCATGAACAAATGCATTAGAAAACTTTGTTAACTAATTAAAAAAAAAAATTTAGGTACCTCTCATATTCCAAAACGTCGTCGCAATTTATCAGAATATACATATGCAATTGCCTTTGCTCCTCTTCTAATAGTCGTCCAATCTGAGTAAATATATCGGGGACATAGACAGGATAACTAACTCAGTTCCCTCCATCATCATGCCGTGCGGGGCATCTACTTTTTGTTTGGACTTGCGTTGGAAAGTAGTAGCCGGCAAAGTTGGAAGTTTCTTCATTAATGCTCTGTGCGACAATAGAAACCCTCGCCTCTAGCAAGATTTTTCACCTTCTTCTTTAGGTGGAACATATACCGCTTAAAAGGGTACATCCCCGGTATTGAACCGGGCCACCAAGTGCTGCTTTTCGAGGGAGATGAATAGGAAGATTTTCCATAACATCAAAAAAGGCAGAAGGAAATATTTTCTCGAGGTTGCAAAGTAGAACCGGTATGTTTCCCCTAGATTTCGGATTCCGGCTGATGTAAGTGATCTCATGCATAGATCCCGGAAGAAAGCACTGATCCTTGCATATATAGTAGACAAAAAAAATAACTTATGTATAATGATCACAAATAAAAATATGGTAACATACGTAATAGTGTAAATGTATGTACCTGCAATAGCTCCATGGACGTTTATAGGAAGAAGACCTTCAAATGCAAATGGAAGGAGGCGCTGCATGACAACATGACAATCATGACTCTTCATCCCATAAAACTTCCCTTCTGAACTATCAACGCAATAAAAAAGGTTAGATGCGTATCCGTCTGGGAATTTGACACCGTGCTTAATCCAATCGAAGAACTCCTCCTTTGAAGTCGCATCCAGCCGGAAAGCCAGGGGCAGTGATTTCTCGTTCGCCATTACATGCAACTCCTTACGAGAACAAATATCTGGCAAGTCCAATCTGGCATTCAAATTATCTTTCGTCTTTCCTTGTACATTTAGAACAGTGTTCATGATGTTGTCGAAAAAGTTCTTTTCAATGTGTATCACATCTAGATTATGGCGCAACAAATGATCCTTCAAATATGGCAAATCCCATAAAATACTATTCTTTTGCCAATTGTGGTACTCGCCACAACCGTCAACGGGATAATGCTCATTACCCCCGCATGAAACTGTTCTCTCAGCACCAAAATCTCTCAACTGAGTCATAATATAATTTCCATCTAACTCAGGAGGTGGACCATCAAAAACTTTTTTGTTCTTTCTAAACAATGTTGTGCTCCGACGATATGAATGATCATGCAGTAGAAATCGTCGATGACAATCGAACCAAGAAGTCTTACGTATGTTCTTCAATTCGAACACATCAGTGTTATCTTGACAATACGGACACGCCAACCTTCCATGCGTCGACCATCCATATAGCATACCGTATGCTGGGAAATCACTTATGGTCCACATAAATACCGCACGCATCATAAAATTCTGTTGCAGGAAAACATCGTACGCTTCAACACCATTTTTCCACAACATTCTCAACTCATAAATTAATGGCTGCAAGAAAATATTGAGGGATCTCTTAGGATGCTCTGGACCGGGGACGAGGATCGTGAGGAACAAAAATTCTCGTTTCATGCACAAAGTTGACGGCAAATTGTAAGGTGTGACGATTACTGGCCATAACGAATATTGCCTCCCATGCTTTCCAAAATGGTTGAATCCATCCGTAGATAACCCGAGATATACGGTCCTTGGCTCACACGCAAAACTAGGATAAACCTCTTGAAAAATTTCCCATGCTTCTGCATCTAAGGGATGCGCAATCTCTCCATATGAGTTATGTTCTGCATGCCATCTCATAGGCCCTGCCGTGCACTTAGATTGATATAACCTCTTCAACCTATTAGCTAGGGGCACATACCACATCCGTTTATGTGGAACAAGTACTCTGCCACCTGTATCCTGATACCGAGGTTTGTGACAAAAGCGACACTTCAACCGGTTTTTGTCCTTTCTCCAGTAGATCATACAGTTGTCGATGCACACATCTATCATCTGATATGGTAATCCAAGACCACCTACAAGCTTTTGAATCTCGTAGTATGAAGCCGGTGAAATATTATCTTCAGGTAAGATATCTCTCACAAAATCAGCTATCGCATCAACACAATCCTCAGCTAAGTTGAAATCCGTCTTTATAGTCATCAACCTGCTTGTAGTTGATAGAAACGATATTCCATCTCTACATCATTTGTATAATGGCTGCTTAGACGCATCTAGCATATCAAAAAACTTTCGCGCTTCTAAATTTGGTTCCTCTATCCTGTTACCATCCTCAACATGATACGATGTTATGTTTTCACGGATATATAGCCGTCGAAAATCGGTCAGAAATTTCCGACGGCTATATATCCCTCGGATATCGGTCGGAAATTCCCCACCGATTTCCGACGGCCATGAAACGGTCGGAATGTTCCGACCGATTTCCGAGGGAATACCAGCGTATATTAATTCGTCGGAAATTGGTCGGGATTTTCCGAGGAATTTCCGACGACCCTCGAAATTATATTTGCCGGTATTCCCTCAGAAAATTCCGACGGTTTGAAGGCCGTCGGTAATGCTGTCGGAAATGCATGTGTTTTCTTGTAGTGTTTTATTGCAAAGTTTTGGGTATTAACTCACCATTTTCACTTGTAAATACGCATTTATTCATTTTTAGCCTAATTCACGTTTAGAGTCCTAGGATTGCATATATTTTGCATTTGATGTTGTTTCTCCTATATGGATGGTTGATTGGTAGAAACCGGCGGTGACAATCAAACCAACATTTTTTTTGACCATGTTTCAGCTGAAACGCATCTGTCCGATCGAGGCAATAAGGGCAAGATAACCTCCCATGCGTCGTCCAACCTGATAGCATTTCGTATGCAGGGAAGTCGCTTATTGTCCACATAAGCACCGCACGGATCGTAAATTTTTTTTCCTCGAACAGTCATATGTACGAACTCCTGTAGACCACAACTGTTTCAACTCATGTATGAGAGGCTGCAAAAACACATCAAGGGACCGCTTCGGATGATTGGGACCAGGGACTAAAATACTCAGGAATATAAATTTCCTTTGCATGAACATATCTGGGGGAAGGTTATAAGGCGTTACGATAACTGGCCACAAAGAATATTGCCTACCAGACATACCGAATGGACTAAATCCATCAGTGCAAAGACCAAGATACACATTTCGCTTAGAGTTAGCAAAGTCGGGGTGTACCGTGTTAAAGTGTTTCCAAGCTTTTGCATCTGACGGGTGAGTCACTTCTCCTTCTCTCTGTGAATGTTCTGCATGCCACCTCATCGATGCAGCTGTCCTTTCAGATTGATACAATCGTTTCAACCTATCAGTTATAGGAAGATACCACATCTGTTGGTACGGTATCTTACTACGCCCAGAAGTTTGCGGCCTAAATCTCGGTTTTTTGGCAAAATCGACATTCCTGCAGCTTATCATCATCTTTCCAAAAAATCATACAATTGTCAACACATACATCTATCATCTCAGAAGGCAACCCAAGACTAAACACCAACTTCTGAATCTCATAGTATGTTTTGGCAGCCAAATTATCCTCTGGCAAATACTCTTTAATAAGATCAGCCCAATCATCAATGCAAACCTCAGCTAAGTTATGATCCATTTTAATTGTCATCATCCTAGCTGCTAACGACAATTTAGACTGACCTTCTCTACATCTATTGTAGAGTGGCTCATTTTCAGCGTCTAGCATATAATAAAATCGCTTCGCATCTACGTTAGGTTCCTCAATAGTACTATTATCAACATTTGTTTCATGAAATGCATCATTAACCATGGCATGCATCCTATCATGATCTTGACCCTAATCAAATTGATGTTGACCATGATGATAACTACCATGATAATTTGATTCATCAAAATCTACTTGACCTTGATAATTACTAATACTATGATCAACTGCTTGACTCCTTTCAAAACCCTCTCCATGTTGATACCAAACATAATATTACGGCATAAACCCTCTATTTAGTAAATGTTTCCACACCGTCTCAATAAAAATATATCTCGTATTCTTGCATTTATGACAAGGACAGAAGATTTTACCGCTTTCCAGGGTTGTTTGCATATTTCCGGCTTGATACATGAATATTTCAAGCCCCTCTTTGAATTCTTTCGTCAACGCTCCCTCCGAATTCTTTTGCGTATACATCCATCTTCGTAGATCGTATATAGACATTTTATAAAAAAATATTTTACAGTATTTTTTTTTGTTATAAACTTTCGTTTGATGTAAGGATGTATTTATAGAAATTTTTTCAGAACACCAACGGATTTACAACGGATTTACGATGTAAATTCGATGTAAATTTGTTAGGTAAACCTATTAAAAAACGTGTTCTACCAAACTAGAAACTATCGACGTGAAGTCGTCGTTAATGTAAGTCATTGTAAATTCGATGTAAAATGACATCGAGTTTACAACTTAAAATGTGAGAGTCATATTCGTCGTAAATTCGATGTAATTTTATATCGAATTTACAACGATTTATTATGTCGTCGTATAATCGTCGTACTTTGACGACGAAGTTACATCGAACACATATTTCGTCGTAAAACCGTCGTAAAATCGATGTAAAGTTACATCAATTTAAAACTGTCGTAAATTTTCGTTGGAAATAGGCAGTTTTCTTATAGTGTATGGAAGATACAATTATCCAAACATGAGTTTAACTCGTCCGCATTTCAAGCTGGAAGTGACAGGAGGGGAATTCACTGACTCTAAGATTCTTGTAATGCTAGGAGAGAAGGGTACAAAAAGACCACCTTCATCCGAATGCTGGTAGAGTATAACAATGCCTTTTCATCGTTTTTATACTCTTCTCTTGATTCTTAAAAAAGATTTCTCTCGACTCCTGTAGGCCAGTTTTCTGCCACCTGACGAGGTAGAAGGTGTGGAACTATGGAGCCCAGATTATATTGTGTTATACAAACCGAATAACTTGAGGAGTGAGTGGACAGTCAGGCAATTGCTACAAACGAAGCGTCCTATTGCAGGTTTCCATCATTAGTTTGTATCTGATGTGATAAAACCGCTTCAGATTGAGGGATTGCTGGATCGAAAAGTGGCATCACTCTCGTGTGGAGAAACGCAGAAGGTTGCCATAACTCTCTGCCTGGCGACAGTGAGTATGGTTTTACAACAATAAAAAAATCTCAAGAGTTAGACCAAAGGAAAATGGATGATGTATTTGTGCATTGTGCATCATTTGTTACTTATTTGAAGAAAAACAAAATTCTCCTTACAGCCCGCGAATGTCTACCTGATGGATGAGCCAAGTGCGTATCTGGACTCAGATCAGCGAATTAACGCTGCAATTGCCATAAGGTGGCACATGCGGATAGCCGCGGTTATTGTGGAGCATGACTTTATGATGGCGGCCTATTTGGCAGACCAAGTGATTTTGGTTGAAGGAACGCCATCAAAAACCAAGTTTACTACTTCTTCTCTATACCCACTTGTCACAGGGATGAAGAAATTCTTGTCGGTAAGTCACTTATTTAGACTTTACGAATCCTCAACGAAGCATATAAAACATGTTGTTAGCTCTTGCAGCATCTGAATATCACATTCCAATGGGATCTGGATAGCTTCAGATTGACACCAAGGGTCAACAAATTAGGGTTGATCGAGGACATGGAGCCAAAGGCTGCAGGCGACTACTACCTTGTGGATTGATTGATCGGTAAAAGAGAGGGAGAGTGCCAATAGTATCTTAAAGGTCTTTCTCTGGATCATACATACATATACAAATATTATCAACACAATTATACCCATACATAAAAGATTGGGTCTTATATGGTGACACAAAGCAATAAAAGCTTTTTGTATGTGTGATTTTCTTTAATGCGAGTGTGGGAGTGAAAATCCCAGTCCAGTAAAACATGCCCATTAAACAAGTAGTAAAAAGTCCTGAGAAGTGAAGGACAAGGACGAGGTGACGAGCCGAGATAAAAGGCACACCAGGTGAGTTTACGGTCAAAAGGGAATAAATGCGTATCTATCAGTCAATCCGCCAAAACCAAAAACTCGTTCAAATAGGTGATATAAGGTGCATGAACGTAACGGTCGTAACCTCCGAATTAAAGACCATTCATGGCGAATCAAGCGGAGTAAATGACAATGTTAAACACGGACTCGGAGTATAAAGCAAGGATGAGAGCAAAATGCACAAACAACTTCTTCTTCTTGTAACCTGCACTTCTCACTTAAACACTTAGATTTTCTTTGTTTTTGTTCTTGTGTAAACACTCCCTATGACAAAATTCTAAGCTCACTCTAGTCCCATTTTCATGTCTAAATCGCTTCTTGATCCGCTCGGCTCGTTTCGAGCAATATACTTTATGTTTATTGCTCAAAAACCATTTATTTCTTCTGTTATTAAAGATAAGCCAAAATCCTCCGTTTATTTCTATTAACCAATTTTGACCGTTGTAATTCTAGCTACAGCGAGGTTCAGTCTTCATCAAGAATCGTCAATATTTAAGATTCTACTCGTATTTTTTTTATAATTCTCGTGTATATTTTCTTTTTCTCGATTCCGTTTCTTTAAAAAAATTAACCAAGTATATGGATTTGATTTTTAGGCTTTAGTGAGTATTATATCATCAAATTTCTTTGAAGAAAATAATCTCCTTATTAGATTTTAGTATGTTTATATAGAATCTTACCATGTCAATTACATCCCCACATGTAAAAATTCAAGAAATAAACATAACACAAGATAACATAACAAACATAACAAAAGTTCCACAAGTTTAGGACTCTTGAATCTCAACAAATCACAGATGGACATTCATCGAGGGTGGGTAACCACAACTTTTCTTACAACGTTCATGGCACACATTGTCAGTGCCACAACCAACATCGCAATTCCGGTAACATATGATCCGTTGGTCTACTTCATTGGCCTCTGTAAACATAATAAAAATCATTATCATCATTTGCCAATACAAATATACAACGAATCTAAATTTTATAACGAACACAAAGTATTTTTTTCACTTTGATTTTATACCATACTAGTCACTGCAGAAACCACGTGGTAACTAGATTCCGAAGCCATGAGATCTGATTATATATATATAAGAAATTGGTTATCGAGATTGAGAGTTTTGGTTATGTACTTGTGTCGGAATAGTGAAAAGATGGAGGAGAAGCGCATCCAAACACACAACCATTACAAGCCATATTGTTCATGTTTTGACACTGGGACTTGCAGTCTGTTTCTTGACACTCAGTCACAGTCTTTGCTCTCACGCCCATTACTACCAAAGCCATCATCATTGTTATCTTGATCATACTCGACATCTTCTTTGGTTTTTTGTTTCTTTTGTTTTTGTGGGATCTTATCAACTTTTGATTCAACACGGTCTTTTTTTTTGGTCAACTATTCAACACAATCTTCTTATTATATAAAGTTGAACGCGTCTCATGATAATTGAACACGTGTCAAGATACATTTTAAAACAAATTGCCATATCTTTAAAATTTTAAAATACATTAACTTTCTTAGACTATAATCTATAAGAAATAAAGATGCTTTGATAATTTACCTAAATTGTAAGTATCTCTATCTTTCGTAATTGCAATTAAAAATATAAACAATTTAAGTAAAGTCTAGCACTATGTAAAATTAAGCATAAAAGGAAAATATGAATGTTGTATTGTTACGAATAAAAATGTAAATAAATATTTTTGAAAATCGTGGAAAAATCTAGTAAAACAAAAATTTGAAATAAAAACTTAGTAATTTTTTTTTCAAGTAATTACCAAATTTTGTTTCTAATTTGAATTATAAAAATAGAAATAGCAATAAAGTACATCATTAAAATATAGCTCATTAAGCACCGAAAGGAAAATTTTATTTGTAAGTTAAGATATATACTTTGAAATAGTAAAAAATATTTGCAAAAAGTTGAATGGCAACTTGGAACGTTACGAAATATTTTTTATTTTTTAATATACTCAGAAAACATCAAATGGAAATATAAGTAAATAACAATATATCAAACTAAATACCAACAGGATTTTTTATTTTGTAAATTTATGAATATAGAAATATAAAATTGAAAAATTCAATGGCCACTTGGAAATGTATGTGAATGCTTATATTTTTTTTATTATAATCAGAAAACAGTAAATGGAAATGTAAGTAAATCTAGCAATATATAAAACTAAACACCAAAAGGAAAGCTCAATTTTGTAAATTTAACAAGAATAAATTGTCTAGAATTGTCCAAAATTATAAAAATGCTAATAGTACACTGTTATCGACCTAAAATAAAAAATTTAAAGTATTTTACAATTAGTTATAGAGAAATTGTTCAAAATGGCACTTTTTAAAAACTTTCTGACCAAACAAGCACCCTAATAAAAAAAGCCCCATTTTTAGCATTCATTAAAGAGGTAAAAGACAACTTTGCCCATAGTCAATTTCCAGAAATTCATTAATCATCACCGACGATTTCTGTTAGTATGATCGACGATTCACCAATTGAAGATGATAAGATTGTTTCGCTCGATGCTCTTCTCAATCTCGGAATCGGTAAGGATGCTCGTTCATCAAGTCCCCGAGCATCGAAAACCTCAAATCCCTCCGACACAACATCCAATCCATCAGCAAATTTCGACACCGCCGTCAAATCCGACCTCCTTTCGAGATCCAGAGAAAGCTAATCAGTAAGCAAGACAAAGAGGATGTGAAGAGGGAGATTCAGATAAAGCAGTATTTGTCTGGGGAAGCAAACATCGTTGAGATCAAAGGTGCTTATGAGGATAGACAATCTGTTCATATGGTGATGGAATTGTGTGCTAGGGGTGAGTTGTTTGATAGGATCATAGCTCAGGGACATTACTCGGAGAGAACTGCTGGTGGAATCATTAGGTCGATTGTGAATGTTGTTCAGATTTGTCATTTCATGAGTGTGATTCATCGAGATCTCAAGCCTGAGAATTTCTTGCTCTCGAGTAAAGAGGAGAATGCTATGCTTAAAGCAACCGATTTCGGGTTGTCTGTGTTCATTGAAGAAGGTGAGCTAGAGATTTAAACATATTTTTTTTGATAGAATCATCTTTAGGAGTTTTAATCTATAAGATTGTCTTGCACAATCGAAAATCTGCGATTTTTTTGCTACAGTCATAAGCCAAAGTGGTGATTTATGTTCCACTGCATTAAAATTTCTACTTCTTTATAGAAAGTTTAGCTTTTTGAACATATTCTTAGCACCTTGATCTTTGAATGAATCACCTTAAATATGTGATAGCTTTGAGTCTGGCTTTGGTATGTCAATGTTTGGATTATTTAAGTATTGTTGAGTATGCCTTTTTAGTTTGTTTGATTCTTATATTCAGATGATTGATGTGCCGTTTCTGAAACCAATAATTACAGTAAAAGTTTACCGGTATATAGTCGGGAGTGCTTACAATGTTTATTTGTTTAGTTAAACTGAACGTTGATTAAGTTATAGACAAAGGAAGGCAGGCAGACACGGCAAACGCAATAGTCAATTTAGGATTATGTTATGCTGTAGAAGAATCTTAATTCCATTGATCTTTAGTGATGCTTCTGTTTTTGTTCATTTCGGGAGACTTTCCGAAATACGTTATATATGTTTCTAAATACGATTCATTTTCAAGAAATGATCAGTTTTCATCATTTGTATCTTTCTTTTATTTCTTTGTGTATCTAAAACAACAACACATTTGTTCTGATGCTTCATTTACGCATGAAAATCAACATGAAATATCGTTTTCTGTTTTTGTTCATTTCTGAAGACTTTCCGAAATATGTTATCTATGTTCCTAAATACAATTCATTTTCAAGAAATGATCAGTTTTCATCATTTATATATTTCTTTATTTCTTTGTGTAGACAAAACAATAACACATTTGTTATGATGTTTTATTTACGCATGGAAATCAACAGGAAATATCGTTTTTTTATAGTTTTCTGTTTTTGTTCATTTTGGAAGACTTTCCGAAATACGTTATATATGTTCCTAAATACTGTTCTTTTTCAAGAAAGGATCAGTTTTCATCATTTGTATCTTTCTCTTATTTCTTTGTGTATCCAAAACAACAACACATTTGTTCAGATGCTTCATTTACGCATGGAAATCAGCAGGAAATATCGTTCTGTTTTTGTTCATTTCGGAAGACTTTCCGAAATACGTTATATATGTTCCTAAATACGATTCTTTTACGGAGGCTTTCCTAAATTAGTTATATAAGTTCCTAAATGGTTCCTAAATACGTTTCATTTCAAGGAAAGAATCATTTTTCATCATTTGTATATTTCTTTCTTTGTGTAGGCAAACAAAATCACATGTTTTGATGCTTCATTTACGCATGAAAATCAACAGTTAATATAGTCTTATAGAGTTTTTCCTGTTTCTTGTTCATTTACGAATGCTTTCATAAATTAGTTATATATGTTCCGAAATGGTTCATAAATACGTTTCATTTCAAGGAAATGATCAATTTTCATCATTTGTATATTTCTTTCTAAATACGTTTAGGAAGGCTTTCCTAAATATGTTATATATGTTCCTAAATACGTTATATATGTTCCTAAATACGTCTTATTTCCAGAAAGGATTATTTTTCATCATTTAGGAAGGCTTTCCTAAATACGTTATATATGTTCCTAAATACGTTTCATTTCCAGAAATGATCATTTTTCATCATTTAGGAAGGCTTTCCTAAATACATTATATATGTTCCTAAATGGTTCCTAAATACGTTTCATTTTCAGAAATGATCATTTTTCATCATTTGTATCTTTCTTTCTTTGTGTAGGCAAACAATAACACATGTTCTGATGCTTCATTTACGCATGAAAATCAACATTTAATATGGTCTTTTATATTTTTTCTGTTTCTTGTTCATTTAGGAATGCTTTCCTAAATACGTTATATATGTTCCTAATTGGTTCCTAAATACGTTGCATTTCCAGAAATTATCATTTCAACATTTGTATATTTCTTTCTTTGTGTAGACAAATAACAACACATGTTCAGATGCTTCATTTACGCATGAAAATCAACATGAGATATAGTTTTTTATAATTTGTCTCTGCATAACTTAAGTGAAATCATACTTTTTCTGTTTCTTGTTGATTTAGGAAGGCTTTCCTAAATACGTACGTTATATATGTTCCTAAATGGTTCCTAAATACGTTACATTTTCAGAAAGATCATTTCAAAATGTATCTTTCTTTCTTTGTGTAGGCAAACAACAACACATGTTCAGATGCTAACAAACCAGTGGAGAGCAACGGTTGTGGATGCGCTGAGGAAGATCACCGTGGAGGCAACTGCACCTTTAATGATCACGTTCAATCCCGGTGAAGTCATGAAAGTGATGACTGGGCCAAGAAAAACAGAGAGACAACAAGTGGATAGTGAGAGGAGTTTCACTTTCTTTATGGTTGATGAGATTGGGCCATAGTAAACCACTCCTCCTCCTTTCTCTTCTTCCTTCTCTTGTGGTCCGATGCTGATCTTGTCTCATCATCATCCTCTCTAGTATTTGCTCCAGATGATGCCCAGCTTCTTTGGTTAAGAGATGGAACCTCAAGGAATCTGACCTTAGGGGTCACTGATGATGATGGCCATGTCCCTTCTATTGACTAATGATATCCTGAAAAAGAAATAAGAATTCTGATGTTTGATGAATCTGTGTCATTCATCTAGTTACTTTAAGAGTAAGACACTAACAAACATGGAATTCGACCAAATAGTTAGACTCAATATCAGTAAAGTAGAGCTTTGTAGACTAAAAGAATTGAAGATCTAGCCAAGACAATATCAATGGGATCTAGAAGATGGCACTGGATCCTGACTATATATTGCCTTAACACTGCTAAGACTCAAAATACTTCAATGGAGCTGGAAAAATCATAGCTTTCTATATCTCATCCAAATGAAGTTATGGTGGATCATGCTAAAGTCAATTTCAAATCCATTGCAGTTCAGTGAATTGGGTCAGATCAAGCAAAGTACTTTCACCATAAAATCGGAAAAGGAAAAACAGAATCACGAGAGAGATTTTAGCATTTGGATAGAAAACCCATAAAGCCAATAGCTGTCGTTTCTACTCTAGAATTGTACGAATGGGTGTTTCCCGTAAAAATAAATCTCTCCCTAGAAGCTGAAAACAAAGATAAAAGCAAACATAAACTCTCAAAACATTCTTTATAATATCATCACTCAAGACAAAAATTTCCAGTCTGATGGAAGTATGCAATGGTAAATCCTCCTAGAGCAACCAATACTCGTAAAGAAATGAAAGAATCTTCATATTTCTAAACAAATTTTCACGAAATTTCAACCGTGATATTTCTTTCTACCTTCCTAGTTTTAGGGTAAGAGAATCTGTAAACGGGAGAATTCGACTATTCCATGAACTAATCGAATCCCACCAGGTGACCAGTGAGTACCTTATCGCGCACCCAGCCACCGGCGACACGAAGCTGCGTGTCGAGGTTGCAATACCGGAGAGTACCAAGAAGCCGGTCGAAAATTTCTCGCTCCTTCTAAGTGAGATCAATCTTCTCTTTCAATTCGACTGAGAACGTCGATCGCTTCTCCTCCTCCCCTCCAACAGTCGCCGTTATCGCCAGTAACAACACAGACTCGGAGAAACAACACCGGAAATGGGAAGAAGTGATGAAGTACGAAACGCGAAGATAAAATACCTCGATTTTGGGCCATGAGAAGCTTCGAGATCAGAGAAATTGATCCAGCCATGATATCAGAGTGAAGTGTTTCCGGCGAGATGAAGAATGGCGTCGGGAAAGGGATTTTTTTTATTTGTGTTTGTTTAAGGTTAAATGAGTCTTTTTCCCTTTTAATGAATGCTAGTTTTGGGATTTTCACCCTTGTGTGCTAAATTATTGAATATTAAATTTTTTTGTACTATTTTGTAGAATTGCCCTTAGTTATATCAAGAAGCGTCGGTAAATAGGAATTTAAAATTCTTTATGAGATATCCTCAACCAACACGATTTGTATTAATACCGGCAATTAATTAAAATATTTTCAAAATTAAATGCGAATACATTTTTTGATCCGAATATTGTGTGTAAATTATGCACAAATTGAATGATGCTTTTTAATTTATTGTTTTTAATTTGTTTGGTTATAAAGATAGTAGGAAAAAAATCATTGAACTTGTTTGGTTGTTTGGCAACAAATGTAATCAATATAAGTTGTTTTCCGAAATTACTCTTAATGAACTTATTAAATTGTTTTAAATTCTAATGAAATTCTTTGTAAATAATAAAAGAACACGTAAGTAAAATGTTATATCTAACAATAATTCTGTTTTAATATTATAGATGTACATCATACACTCTTCCAAATCGGAAGATCGAACCTCTTAATACATGTTAGAGAAATTAAACACGTATACATAGTCGTTTTTTGCTTTAAACATGTAACTATCTTTCATTCATAAACTTTGCAAGAGTTTTTAATCTAAACATGTATATCTTTTCTCTTTTTCTTCACTTGTATATTTCTTTTTTAGATTTTGGTGTTAGATTGAAAACATTATGAGATATTGCAATAGTTTTACTATAATATATTATATTTTATTTGAATTTATATTAAAAAAAAGTTGAAAATATTTTACTATTTTTATAAAAAGTTAGACACTAGAAAATTAGTTTTGTTAAGAGTTCATGGACTGACCACAAAAACCAGAGTCTATAAACGGTGCATATTAGAATTATGTTTTCAAGATTATAGGTTTTTACGGGTTAGCTCGAATAATATTCTAGTCAATTAAAAAACGGGTTAAGTAGACAAGTTAGTCCGTTTTGACAGCTCTATCTATAATCATGAGTTAGACATATTATAAAATTCAAGTAAAAACAATTTTTTAAAAATTTCAAAACAACTTTTTATTAAAAATTAACCCACGCTATTGCTAGCGCGGGTTAAGTCCTAGTGTATTTTATTTTAAGGTACTAGTGAGTTGATACACTCAGGTTTTAATCTTTAAAAGAAACTGCAAATTCATCTCAATCGCAGTATTATTTAGGAACTGAATTTACATAGACTAAGTGTTACACTACAACACTACAAGAATAAAGTAGATCTAAGACAACATATGGTTTGTTTCTTATTTAGATACATGAAAATAAATTACTAAATATGAAATAACGATTTAAAATTATGAACTAAAAAAGGAAAGTTTCAAGGAAATTTGTAGGAAATTAAGAATCACAAAATGCGATAATAGAATGAAGAAAATTTTAAGCACCGAACTCAAATTACTGTTTTATAATCAACTTAATATCATAGCATCCATTACTACAATTTAGAAAGTTAAACATGCATTGAAGTCCAAGTTCGATTATGTTTGCAAGACGTCCTATCATCAACCTTTGTTGGATAGGGACGTTTTGTCATCCATGTAATATCACACAATTTATCAACACTTTTGATAAGTAAATTAATCTAAGATAAAAAACTAGGTGACATGAACGTTATAACGTTAAAAACAATGGTAGATGGAAAACTATCAGATAAATCCATATTTTTACTAATGCTAATCTAGGAATTCATTAAATTCACAGCAATTCGCAGTAATATTTAGGAACCGAATTTACGGAGACTAAGTGTTAATTGCACTACAAGAATAAAGTAGATTTAAGACAACACATGTTTTGTTTGTTATCTAGTTACATGAAAATAAATGACTAAATATAAAATAGCGATTTAAAATTATGAACTAAAAACGGCAAATATTAGGGAAATTAATAGGAAATTAAGAATCACAAAATGCGATTATATAACATGGAAGAGTTTAAGCACTGAACTAAAATTTCTGGTTTATAATACATAATATATAGAATACATAATATCCTAAACTGTCATTAGAATATAAAGCTAGACATGCACTGAAGTCCAAGTTCGATATGTTTGGAAAACGTCATAATATCAGCTTTCATTGGCTAGAGACGTTTTGTCATCTATGTAAAATCATCCAATTTATCAACACTTTTGATGAGTAAATTAATCTAAATCAAAAACTAGGTGGTATGAATGTTTCAACGTTAAGAACAACGGTACATGGAGAGAAACTATGGGATATATATATATATATATATATATATATATTCTACTAATCATAATCTAGCAATTCATTAAATCCCTCTAGAACTCTAAAACCTAACTATGAACCTACTCAAAAATGATCATATGGACAAAGCAAAGAGACGAAAATAATTTCATAACTAAATTAATTAAAAATTATATATAAATTAGGTTCATAAATTCGTTTAGAGATGCAGAGTCAAAGATTTGTCTCCCTCGAATTTATAGAGAAAACCTGAAGCAAAAGTATGAATATAACCAATCGTAGCCTAAACAAGTGACTTAAAATAAGTATATATAGGTCTAGGGTTAGATTAGGTTGAGTCTTGAATATTCCAAGCAGTTTCAGAATTTTTCTTTTTTGTTGGGAAGATGGATTGGTCAACTTGGCTAGATTTATTGCAAAACCTCTGTTTCCTCATACCGAGAGCGATCGATCGGTTGGTCGGATCTATTGGTTGGACATATCTATAGATCTTTTGTAGTTCGTCAAAAACATTTTTTGTCTCGTCACATCGGGATCAGTCGATAGGTTGACCAGATTGATCTATCTTGCTCATTTTGGAAATTGGCTTGTCATGTCAAGACTTGGATCGATCCTCCTGGAAAAAATCTTCATTGTACGTACACTACAAGAATACATGCGATTTCCGACGGCTGTTTCCGTCGAAAAACGCTATTTTCCGACAAATATTTTCCGTAAGTTCCAGTTCGTCGGAAATTAATATCCATCGGAAATCCGTCAGACTATTCCGACGGAACTTGGTCGTCAGAAAAGGGTCAGAATATTCCGACGGCTATGTTTACGACGGATGTTAGGTCGGAACTAAACGTCGGAAACCCGTCGGAAATATTCCGACGAGTCATATTTCCGACGGATATTCCGACGGCTAAAAGATCGGAAGTAAACGTCGGAAATTGGTCGGAAAGCCGTCGGAAATATTTCCGACGGGATTCCGACGGCATTATTCTCGACGGATTTCCGATGGCGTTAAGTTCCGACGGATATTCAATTTGATTTTTTTATATTTTTTTTAATTTTATTCAATTAATTCTCATTTATAAATTATAATAAATAAATAATTAAATGAAATTATTTTAAAAAAAGAAATTAATTAATAAAAATTCATTATCATAAAAAAAATAATTCATTAAACAAAATATTTTAATGTTCAAAAAAAAAAAAAATTTCAAACGGTCGGAGAGTTGTCGGGATTGTCGGGATTGTTGTGTTGAAAGAGTTGAGGAAAGGCGCCATGCATGATCTTTTGCAAAGAATTGAGCTGGGTCTGGGTTGAGGTGAGCTGGGTCTGGGTTGAGGTGTGTGCGGACTTTAGCTCCTCGACCTCCGCATCACATTTTAAAAAAAGCAGAATGTTAGTATTCGAAATTAAAATTGACAAAATAAACTAAAAAAAGAATACAAATCGAAAATTTACTTACCGTGAAACTCCGGTGCCACAAGTCCTTCTAGTCTTTTGGCATGTCCGAGTACTTCTCGTATGGTTTGTCCAACATGTTGTGGAGCATCCGTAAGATCGCTTTTGTGATCTCAGGTGAAAACTTAAACCTGAAAACAATTAAAAAAAGAATTAAGTCCGTTTAATTAGATTCAAAATCTTAAAAAATTGAAGTAGCAATCAAAATTTCACTTACCAAGTCCCGTCTTCAAACTTCGGGTCGAGACGGATGCAATGGCTCTGGTTGGGCTGTTGGACTAGGTCCTCGATGCTAATCCGGCTCCGAGCTGCGAATTGTTGGGACTCCGAAACTTGAGTTCCCGAGCTCGATCAGCCAGGAGGCGTAGCCCGAGAACCCCGAGAACGGCGGCCTTGGGAGCCGCCGCCCAACTGTAGTGCGTCCTCGTTATTCCGGCGGGAAAAACAATAAAATCGTTAGTACTTACTAAAATTAAAAAAAATATCCACAAATTCAAGAAAAATAAAAAATTCCCGAAAATTTCAAATGTCCCAAAAAATACAAATTTGCCGAAAATTTCAAAATTCCCAAAAATTTCAAAATTTCCGAATATTTCAAAATTCACGAAAATTTCCAAAAAATTTCAAAAATTCCTAAAAAATTCAAACAATTCCTAAAATTTCACAAAATTTCAAAACAAAATTAACAAACGTTTTTTATATAATTATACAATTTGTTTTTATAAAAACGTTTTTTATATAATTCTAATAATATTTATACAAAAACGTTTTTACAAACTTATAAATTACTAAATCTAAAATTATAAATTACAAAAACGTTTTTAATTAGTAATAAATTCTGAAAAATTCAATTATAATTTTCTAAAACCCAAAACATATATAAAAACGTTTTTTAAAATTGTAAAAATATATAAAAACGTTTTTAAACATTTTTCTAAAAATCAAAACTAACAACCTAATATTTATATAAAAACGTTTTATATAATCCTAATATTACAAAAACGTTTTATATAATCCTAAAATTATATATACTAATTTTCGAAATTATACAAAAATTCTAACAATCCTAACAAATTCTAAATACCATTCCCTAATTTCATAAACCCTAATATTTCAATCCGAAAATCTAACAAATTGTAAATACTAATCTAACAATTCTAATGACTAATCTAACAATGAAAATGAGTAATTTTTAGAAAATTAGAGGGACTTACATGTTGGGATCCATGAGGATTGAAGGATTGAGGCTTGAGAAGAGGATTGAGAGGAGAGATTGAGGATTTAGAAACGTTTTTTCGCAAGAACATGAGAGAGAGAAGAGAAAAAATCGTCCGAAGAGAGAGAGAGAAGAGAAAAATGAAGAAAAACAAAACCGTTTCTCGGATATATTCGGATTTCCGACAGCCAGATCCGTCAGTTTTTTTTTTTTTTTTCATTTAGGCGGTTCAGTTTCCCGCGGTCTCGAAAAAACCAAAGTTATATGATTTATGGTATATTTGGGGTTTATGGTATATTTGGGGTTTAGGATTTAGGGTATGGTTATATGATTTAGGGACCCCTAATGTACATGTTTCATTAAAAAAATAAGAAATTCACCATTGTTAAAGACTTTGCATGAGTGTATAACTTATACAACATCAAAACCTATACATTTAACATAAATCAACTATATCACTATACCTTATATAAACACTTCCATCAAATTTTCTAAATTCTATATAACACATTTATTTTGAAATATGACAAGTTCAAACTATTGTATATACATCATACAAGTGTTTGTAACCATTTTCTAAAAAAAAAACCTATACTCTAAACCACATTTTTGAACATTCCGACGGATATGAGAGGTAAAACATGATTAAATCGAGGTAAACGTGCTTAATCAAAAACCCAAAAATGCTAAGTATGCATCCGTCAGAATTGGTAAAACATGATTGAATCGAGGTAAAACATGATTGAATCGAGGTATACTTCCTTTAGCTAAAACTGGTTTCAGTATGCCTGGACTGTCTAAACCTTCGGCTAAAAATGTATTTCCGACGGATATATACTTCCTTCGGCTAAAACTGGTTTCGGTTTGTCTGGACTGTCTGAACCTTCGGCTAAAACTGTATCTTCTGACGGATTTCTGACGGATATATATTTCCTTCGGCTAAAACTGGTTTCGAAATGTATACTTGGCATTTTTTTAAAATTTTCGAAATGGATTATTACACTTAAGTATATCAAATGTTTAAGTACAAGTACATTACACATAACTAATAAATTCCACATAACAAATATCTAGTACAACTACAAGTACATATTTTACAATGCAAAGTTTATAAAACTACTTTGAATCCGATGATGAGTAATATGATTCTTCTGAATCGGAAGTTTTCCCAAATTCGTCTAATTCTTCCTCTGAATCCTCAAATACCCGATCATCTGCATGTATGGTGAAATCAACAACAAGGTCGACCTCTAGGGAATGCTCGATTGAACCCAAACCTACAGAGCTTTGTTGGAGGGGTTCATGATCGGACATCCCATGAACCCTACCTCTCGGGTTTATCGATGTGACTTTGTAACCCACGAGTCTTGCTTGTTTGTCACCCGAGGATAGGGAATATAGCATACCTAGACCATGTAATAAAGTCATATAAAAATTTAACCACGGGAATGCAAAAATACTAAATTAAAAATTAACGTAAAAGAAAAAAAAAAACCTGGTCTGCTTGTGAAGCAAGTACGAATGGCTCGTATTTCTGAAGTCGCCTTCTGCTATGTAATGATGTAACACCAAATTGATCGTTTCGCACACCGCTTCCTACTAATTGGTCGTTCCAGTCGCATAAAAATGCAACGCATCTCAAACCGAGCATTCCCGGGTACTGAACATCAAAAATCTCACGTACGATACCATAGTATAAAAGATCACCGTAATATGAAGTTGTCGCACTCCTATCATCCCGAAGAATCTTAAAAGCATACCCCCGTGTGCTATACATCACATGTGACTGTACGTTTGCTAGTGGAAAACGCACAATTTCTTCTAACCATGTGGGAAATCTTTGTCCAAATTTCAAAGGATTACGGGTATATTATTCGCAAGGTTGCGGATACCGTCTGATGTAAGAGACCGCGAACATATATCTCGAAAAAGGCACAAATCCCTGCATAATATGCATAACAAATGAATAAATAAATTAATACTAAAGTATTGTGTAAAGTATTTAAAAATTAATTTTATGATTGTATACCTGCAATTGCTTCGTGGACATTACGTGGTAGAAGATATGCAAAGGCAAATGGAAGGAGGCGCTGCATCACCACATGGTAATAATGACTTCATCCCAGTAAACTTCCCTTCTCCATTATCAACGCAGTTCTGGAGGTTAGATGCGTATCCGTCCGGGAATCTAACACTATCCAGCAAAAAAACTCGGCCTTTGAACGTTCATCCAACCAAAAAGTCAGGACCGGAGGCTTCCCGTTCCCTGTCACATGTAGTGCTCTACGAGAACAAATGTCTGGGAAGTCCAATCTAGACTTCAGATTGTCCTTCTTCTTCCCTTGGACATTGAGAACGGTGTTCATAATGTTGTCGAAATTTTTTTTCTCAATGTGCATGACATCCAGATTATGCCTCAAAAGATGGTCTTTCCAATAAGGCGAATCCCAGAAAATACTCTTCTTGTGCCAATTATGTAAGTTCCCACAACCATCAACAGGATGATGCCCGTTACCACCACAATCAACGGTACTATCTGCACCAAAATCTCTGAACTGAGTCAGCAAATATTGTCCATCTAACTCAAAAGGTGGACCATCAATTACTTTCCGGTTCTTCCTAAACAATGTGGTGCTCCGACGATAAGGATGATCTCTTTGTAGGAATCGCCTATGACAATCAAACCAAGACGTTTTGCGTCCGTGCTTCAATTTGAACGCATCTGTGTTATCTTGACAGTACGGGCACGATAACCTTCCGTGCGTTGTCCATCCTGATAACATGCCATATGCTGGAAAATCGTTAATGGTCCACATAAGTACCGACCGCATGACGAAATTCTGCTGACAAGAAACATCAAACGCCTCAATTCCATGCTCCCATAACATTTGCAGCTCATAAATCAATGGCTACAAAAACACATCGAGTGCTCTCTTCGGATGCTCTGGTCCAGGAACGAGAATGCTAAGGAACAAGAACTCCCGTCTCATGCACAAAGATGGCGGCAAATTGTAAGGTGTTACAATTACTGGCCACAATGGATATTGTCTACCGTGCTTCCCAAAAGGGTTGAAACCATCAGTACATAATCCAATGTATACGTTCCTCGCCTCATACGCAAAACTAGGATACATTGATTGAAAATGTTTCCATGCTCTTGCGTCTGAGGGATGAGCAATTTCTCCATCCATTGTATGCTCTGCATGCCATCTCATTGCTCCCACTGTGCGCTCTGACTGATATAACCTCTTCAATCTCTCTGTTAACGGCAAATACCACATCCGTTTATATGGCACTGACACTCTTCCATCCGTTTATATCGAGGTTTGCGACAAAAACGACATGTCGAATGGCATGCGTCCTCTCACCAGTATATCATACAGTTGTCGATGCATACATCTATCATCTGATACGGAAATCCTAGCCCAACAACAAGTTTCTGTATCTCATAGTACGATGCCGGTGCAAGATTATCTTCTGGCAAAATGTCTTTCACAAAATCAGCGATTGCATCCACGCATTCCTCACTCAAATTGAAATCCGTCTTTATACCCATCATTCTAGTTGCAGCTGATAAAGGGGAATGTCCACCTCTACACCCATCATATAAAGGATTTTTAGCAACGTCTAACATATCAAAGAATTTCCGAGCTTATGCGTTAGGTTCTTCCCGTCTATCTCCATACTCAGCAACTGATGGCATACATTCACGGAATGCATCGTTCACCATCTGAACATGACCTACAGTACTTTCTACTTCCATTGCAGGTTCTTCTAAGCTAGCGCTATCCCCAATATATTGTTCACTAGTACTAGCATAATTATCAACCATTGTATCATTTTCTCCATGATAATACCAAATCTTGTAACCCGGCACAAACCCATGACAATAAAGGTGTGACCATACTTCATCTATCACGATTAATCTACGATTCCGAAAATTCGTACAAGAACAGTAGATTTTACCGGTTTTTTCGCTTTCTTCTGCTTAGCCGCAAATGCCATGAATTCCTGCAGACCTTCTCTGAATTCTTCCGTAACTAGGCCCGTGTCCAGAATTTGATGAGGCTTGTCCATCCATGATCGAAAATAATTATAAGGATCTGAAGAAGACATTTTTGTAAGAAATTGTAGATGAGAGGTTTTTTTTTGTGATTGTAAATGAGAGGGTGTATACGTTTTTATAAGGAAATTGTACGCGTTTTCCGACGGATTTCTGACGGATTTAACGGCTATATTAAAACGGCTATGTAACGTATATATTATTTCAAACGGCTACAATCCGTCGGAAAATCCGTCGGAATGTGTCCGACGGATGGTCATCGTCGGAAATCCGTCGGCAACGTCAAACGGCTACATCATATGTCAAAAATCCGTCGAAAATTCGTCGGTTCTATTACGACGGATCATTGGCGTCAGAAATCTGTCGAAAATTTCCGACGAATTTCCGACGAATTTCCGACGGATGTTATTTTCGTCCAATTCCCGTCGGAAATCCGTCGAAAATTTCCGACAGAATTATGGCCGTCAGAAAAGACCTTGTTTTCTTGTAGTGGTAGTTCAATTGGCAGAGTCGATCGATCGATCTTTGTTCTCATGTTTAGCCTTCATCTTTGTTTCACTCATTTTCGCTTGGTTTTGGTCAAAAAGCTTCAATCTCCATTAAACCGACATGTAACTTGAAATGACTCGACAAAGGACAAAAAAACTCTAACAAAGAGACAAAATCAATATGAAAACATAGGTACAAACCGCTTAAAATGGAACACATCAACTCACTCGGACTTTGTCTTTTCCTTGCCCTCGAAGCAAACAGAATACGCTAAGCACAAGAAATTGGTTTGAAAATCACGTGAACTCACATATTATTGGGAAACATTCCTTGAAGTACAACATGTATACCACATAGAACAAAATCTTCTTACTATACTTTTACCACGACCTCCACAAGCTTGGTCTATATTTTGAATGTCGATTCTACAAAAACTCTAAATTCACATCAGTTAAGACTCTACATTCATTAAGTTTGGTGTAAGCTTCTCATCAAGGTATCTCCACCAGGTAATGGGTTCCGTAAATTATGGCTTTATTGGTGAGGCTGAGTGTTCAACCTAGGTTGGCGGAAGCGGTTGTACATTGATGACTGTCGATGATTTCCATTGGATGGTGATTGATCCGAACAAGATGGGAAAAGATTAAGATCCAAGGGGAAATCACGTGAGGATAATGGGACTCTAAGGAATTCAAAACTCAAGGGAAAACCATGACTTAAGAAACCAAGAAGAACTATACGCAAAAAAATAAATCTTGAGAGCTTATTAGACAATTGATTTGTTCTTTACAAGTGAGAATAGTACTGGACTTATATAGGCTCATAACACACATAGACCAAGTAGTCATACAAACTAAGAAGAAAACTTGATAATTTGAAATAAATGAAAAATAATACAAATTAAGGATCGGATAGAAAGTAGCCGTTGGAGGCTTGATGGCGTGAAGATGTGGGTGGATTTTAGTCTTGTTAAGGCAAGAGAATAGGTGCCTATTTCCTGGCTTGAATGTCCTAGGCGTTGTGCATTCAAGGCAGGATGCATTCACGGCCAAAAATGGTAGATATGATTACCTTTATATCTTGAGAAAGTCTTGTTACTTTGTCGGATCTTGGGTCCTCTAGAACTCGCTCATAGGTCCAGGGACGTGGGAGAATCAAGGTGGATCGAGCCAAATGGGTATGATGGGTAAATTTTCATATATAGGTCCAAATATGACCATTTGATTGTGCCTTTGGTTCTGGTTGGTTCTGGTCGGGCCTTGGACGGGTCATAGGTGGTCTTTGACTTTTGGTGGGTCAAGAATAGAGGCTAGGTTGGTTCTGAGCTGGTCCTCTTTTGGTTGGGTTAATGATCTTCATTATTGGGCCATATATCATTACATGGTGGGAAATGGCTTGGTATGGTCGGTGGTTGATATGCGGGTAGGCTCTCTCGACCATCTATGTATTTGGTTTAATACATGGGTAATATGTCTCTCAACCATAATGTTTCTTATGACGGCCAAGATAGTTTTTGGATAGTCTTTGATGCTGGTTCGGGTATGGTGGCTAAGTGGTAGATGATAAGTAGATGTGATGGACGTTGGTACTACTAGTACGGCAAGAACACGTCCACATGGTTGATCCAGTGAAGTTCTCTCAACGTATGGGTAATTATCCTCGACCCAAAGTTTGTTTATCTCGACCAAAGTTATTTTCTCCTCGACCAAAGTTTTGTTTGGTCTGATTTTCTCCCTGGTCTGAATCTGGTGGTTTCTCCGTGACATCCCTCACTCTATGGTCCACCTTGGTTTGGATATCTAATGTACTCGTATTTTTACCGGTTCTTAGTATGACTTTTAATGGTTTTTATAAGATTTTTATAAGGTTTTAGTGTTTTTGTTGGGGTCGGTTTTCACCCGTTCGAGATTAAGGCATCAGAAAGATGACAGAGCATACCGAGCCGAACGAAGAGATCGCCTCGGACGCCTCGCCTCAGCAAAGTAATCTTGAGTAGAACGAAGCCGAGCTGAGGTCAGGGTATTGATATCCTGAACCGATCTCGGGACAGAAGTAGATCAAGCCATATGATCCATGGGCTGAAACGAGGCATATTCGATGACTCCCATGGGCCGGGCTAAAGGCCCACATCACCCAAAACCCTAGTTGACGGTCGCACGAAGCAAAAGGAAATATTCCTCTTTTCTCCGAGATTGACGCCAATGAAGACCAACATAAATAGCATTCATTATCATCTTTGTAACGGATCTGAAAAACCCTAGCAGCTCCCTCTTAGCAACTCATTCTTGTACGCTTACTAAACAGCAATAAAAACCATCTTTGGATCTCTTTGGGTGTTTTCTCTCGGAAACTTTTGTTCCCTCTTAAATCCCTTACAAAAATTGATTGTGTGAGTTTTGACTCACACAATTTGGCACCGTCTACGGGGAACTAGAAGTTTGCTAACTCAAAACACTGAGAACGAGATTCGCAGAGATGGCCGAAGATCGACAGCTAACCGCCGACGGTACGAACAACAACAACAACGGATCTGGAGGCAGCGGCAACGAAACCACAAGACTCAACCTCGTTCCGAAACTTGAAGCTGTTGCCAAGGATCTAGCTCTCGCTGTGGTTGGTCCTCCGGTCAAATCCCAAGCGCAAGATAGTGCTCCTGCCGCTTCTCAGATTAACCTGATTCCTGACGACAGCTCCACTGAATCCAACAAGATGGTCCCCCCTAAGAAACCAGAGCGTCTTTCGTACAGGGAGAGGATGCGACTGCGTCCAGCTCCGACGCCAGCTGGTGCTCTTGACAAGAAAGTCAAGGAGGCTCTAGGTAAGTCTGCCCATGTTGAGAGCTCGCGTCGCGAGGAACCCAGAAAGGATGACCATCACGAGTCCAATGCTGATCGCGGTGATGGTGGCAGCCTTCCTACGGGTGGTGAGACTGAGGTCGCTCGGCATGATGCGCGAGCTGGGAGCTCCAAAAGGTCAATCTCCAGGGCATCCTTAAAGGAGTCTAGCCACTCTGTCGAGCACCAATCTCGCCTTAAGTGATATCACGGCGATGGGTCTGAGGTCGAAGAAATAGCGAGGAGGCAGGTGGCACCTCGCTCGCAGAGCGGCGGAAGCAGCTCTCCGAACGCTTTCAGGTTTGATTTTGACGGACCTGAGGCGGTTGTTGAAAACAGCTCTCAACTTGCAAATCTCTTCAGGCGCGTTAGGCCTTCTTCTTGCTTCTTGCCATCCCTTAGAAATATGAAGAAACCCGAGGGCTACACTAAGCTTGCGAGTGCGATGGGCCAGGTAACTTCAATTATTTTCTCCTTACTTTACTTTTTGATTTCCTTGCTGAGTTTTTGAATTTCTTTTTAGGCTATCTCTGCTGCGAATGAGCTGGTTAACTCGTTCGAGCAGGATCTCCGCTCCACCACCCAACCTGAGGAGGTCGAGAGGGCGGCTAAGACTATTACCGATTTGGTCACTGAACGGGACGAGCTGGCGGCGAGGCTTGCTCTGAGTGAGGAGAAAGTGGCTAACATCGCCCTCCTGGAGAATCAAGTTAAAGTTCAGGCCGACTTGGCCAAGAAGTGGGAGGACTCTGCTCGGGAAGCTTGGGCTCGCTCAGACACCCTCCAAGGTCAGATCTCCTTATTGGAGAAATCCAGTGAAGATTTGAGGGTGAACCTCCGAGTTGCCGAGGGTCGTGCTGGAGCTGCTGAGGATGGCATACGCTCTGCCAACGAGAATATCGTCGGCCTCAGGGTCCAGGTTGAGAAAGTCAAGGAGGACTCGAGGAAGCTTGTCAAGAAGCAAACGGAGATGGTGAAGACGGCAGAGAAGGCTGCGAGGAAGGAGATGTCCAAGCAATACCATGCCATTCTGCTGAGGATAAAGGAGAAATTTGAGAAGAAGAAGGTTGAGGTTGACACCGAGACCCAGATCATGGAGTGTAAGTCCAACATCATTCTTCTTGACGACATCATTAATCAGACAATCAATGATTTCGAGGCTGAGAAGAAGAATATCGAGGCTGAGAAGCTGAGGCTGGATGCGGAACTCGCCATTGTCCAGGTATCCGATCTTTCCTTGGGCAAACCGATCTTCAGCAGATATTCGAGGATTCGGTTACTTTACCTGCTGGGTCGAATGTGCAAGCACTAAGTGACCAACTGGACCTTGGTTCTCAGGAGCTCAGGAGGGACTTCCCGTTGCCCCCGGTCCAGTCTGTCACAGCGAGCGAGCCGGCTGAGCCTGCCAGCTAGTGACTTTTCCCTTCTCTTTATCCTTTTTTGGACTATCTTTTGAACTCAGTGCCTGGGGAGGCCTTTAAACCCATTTCCTATTGTTGTTGAACTTATTATGCCCGAGGGGGCCTCTTTTTTGTTTTATGTTGAACTCATGCTCCTTTTGTGGAGGCTTAATTTTATTCACTTTGATTTTTAAAAATCTTTCGTTTTTAGAATCATTTATCATTTCCGCCATTTAGAGGCTGACACTTTTCAATGGATAAAAGACATTCTTTCAACCAAAGATCCGGGCCGTTCAGAGACCTTGCTCCCAGGTCGTTTAGAGACCTCGGTAGCTGACCAGGCGATTTTAAGACGCAAGGTCGAAGCCGTTTAGAGGCAGGCATGGAACCTAAACAGTTTAGACGTAGAGGTTGTTGTCATTCAGAGACTAGAAAGGTTGTGACCTTGCAATTTAGACGCAAAGTCGAGTCTGTGTGTTGATAATTTTGAAGATTAATGAGTGCTCGATCTCGACGCTCGTCGATGACATCGAGCTGGTCGAGAAGCATTTCGTTATTCAGTTCCTCATTTATGAGACACACATCTACCCTCAAGCTGGGGGCTGCAACCTTGGCAGGGACCACAACCTCAATCCCATAAGGCAAGGAGAATGGTGTTTATGAGGTTGCTTTACGAGGTGAGGTCTGACAGGCCCATATCACTCATGGGAGTTCGTCAGACCAATTTTCCTTTTTAGCGTCCAATCGTTTCTTGAGATTACTCAATATCAGTTTGTTTGCTGCCTCGGCCTCCCCGTTGCCCTGAGGGTAACGCGGAGTTGAGGTTATCAGCCTGATATTGTGATCTTCACAGAATTCGAGGAACCAATTTGAAATGAACTGTGAGCTATTATCGGTTACGATTTCATACGGGATTCCGTGCCGGCAAACTACATTTTGCCATACAAATTCTTCCACATGTGTTGCTTTAACCACTTGGAAGGCCCCTGCTTCTATCCATTTGGTGAAGTAGTCAGTAAGGACGAGCAGGAAGCGACACCTCCTTTTTCCCGAGGTTATCAAAGGTCCTACTATATCCATAGACCATCTCATAAAGAGGTATGGAGATGAGATGGAGGACAAATTTTCAGTAGGCTGATGTAACGTGGGAGCATGCCGTTGGCATTTGTCGCATGCTCTAGAGTGTTCTTCACAATCAGCGACCAAGGTGGGCCAAAAATACCCTTGTCTCTTGATTCTGATGGCTAACGTCCTTCCTCCTGAATGACTGCCACACGAACCCCCGTGAACTTTCAGCATAATCGTGAAAGCTTTGAGTCCGTGGACACACACAAGGTAGGGGCCATTCATGGTTCGTTTGTAGAGGCGAGAACCGATTATACAATATCTTGAAGCTATGGTTTTGAGTTTACGGGCTTCCCACTTGCTGGGGGGAGCCTCACCCCCCTCAATGTATTGTATAATCGCTGCTCGCCAATCAATTCTCGCAACCATTTTTTCGCGGAGGGAAACATGCCTGTCGTCAAGTGGAGCTTGGTCCGGGTCCTCAGCTTCCCCTATTTCAGGAGAAGGTCATCCTCTATTGGGGCCAGCACTACATCCAACTCCATATTATCGACATCGATTTCCATTAAATCTTCAACATCTTTTTTGACGTTAATACTAGGCTTTCGATTCCTTCGACATGAATCACTTTTTTCACAAGAGGATTCGAGGTTGAAGCGAGAGCTGCCAACGCGTCTGCGATCATGTTCTCACCTCGCAGGATCCGTGTCAGGCTAAAGACTTCGAATCCCTTGACTAGCTCGCGGACTACAGCTAGATACGATTCCATTCTGCTATCTCTGGATTCGTATTCTCCATGGAACTGGCTTGTAACGAGCTAAGAATCGCTGAATGCACTCAAGTTGAGTGTTCCTATTCCAACTGCGAGTCGGAGACCTGCTATTAAAGCCTCGTTCTCGGCTTCGTTATTTGATGCTGAAAGACTGTTCCACGACCTCGTTGGTCGGGGATACGAGGTGGATTCCAACACCTGCCCCCTGTTTCGAGGAAGCTCCATCAACGTAGAGCAACCAGGTTCCGGAGCTCGATTCAGCCATCTCGCTGCTTGCTACAAGCTTGATAACGAAGTCAGCTAATACTTTTGCCTTGGCGCTAGTTCGAGGTCGATACTCAATATCGTACTCGCTTCGCTCAATAGCCCACTTGGCTAGCCTACCAGAGTGGCTGGGGCTGTGTAGTACTGTGCGCAATGGCTGTGTTGTCATCACAATGATAGAGTGTGACTGGAAGTACGGCCTGAGCTTGCGAGCTGACACTACTACCGCCAAGGCCAATTTTTCCATTCGAGGATACCTGGTTTCAGCATTCACTAGGGACTTGCTCACGTAGTAGATCGGTCTCTACTCAGCTCACTCCTCTCTTACGAGGACACCACTTACCGCGGCCTCAGAGATTGCTACGTACAGGTAGAGGGGTTCTCCCTCAACTGGCTTTAAAAGAATGGGGGGGGGGGGGCTCAGAAAGGTTTGCTTTTAGCTGCTTAAAGGCTTCCCCACACTTATCATCCCAAATGAATTTTTTGTTTCCCTTTAACAGTTGATAAAAGGGGAGACACTTGTCAGTCGACCTGGAAATAAATCGGTTTAGAGCAGCAATGCGACCTTTCAGCCTCTGCACCTCCTTTGCCGAGCTCGGAGGTTGCATTTCCAAGAACGCACTAATGTGTTTAGGGTTTGCTTCTATTCCTCTTCGGGTTATTTAACCTAGGAATTCACCCGAAGCAACTCCAAAGGTACACTTTAGGGGATTCTGTTTCATCCCATACTTATTCAGTAAGTCGAAACATTCCCCTAGTTGACTTATGTGATCTTCTTCTTTCAAAGATTTAACCAACATGTCGTCAATGTAGACCTCCATTGACTTGCCCAGGAGGCTGGCAAACATCTTGTTCATAAGTCTCTGGTAGGTCGGTCCTGCGTTTTTGAGGCCGAACGGCATCACTTTATAACAATACGTTCCTCGTTCTATTATGAAGGATGTCTTATCTTTGTCCTCAAGGTTCATTTGTATTTGATTATACCCCGAGAACGCATCCATGAAGCTGAGGACCTGGTGCCCTGCGGTAGCTTCTACCAACTGATCAATGTGAGGTAGTGGAAAGCTATCCTTAGGACATGCTTTATTCAGATCCGTAAAATCCACGCAGACTCGCCAGGTGCCATTTTTCTTTTTCACCACGACTGGATTTGCTAGCCAGTCGGGATACTTGACTTCCTTGATGAAACCAACGCTTAGCAACCTAGTAACCTTGCTATTAACAGCCTCGGTCTTATCATGTCCGAACTTTCGACGCTTTTGACGCACTCGCTTATGATTCATATCGACATTGAGTTCGTGTGAGATGATGCTCAGATCGATGCCAGGCATATCGGCTGTTGTCCATGCAAATGAACCGATATTTTTCTTGAGGAAGGCTATTAATTGGTCCTTTTAGGCCTTGGAAAGCTCGGATCCGATTCCTACCTTCTGGTTAGGATGGGACTTGTTGACCACGAGTTTCTTGATAAAGTCCTTGCGAGGTCCGATGGCACCTGGACCACTCTTCTTTCTGGCCAGGCGATCTGCGAGCTCATCCTTATGCTGTAATTGCTATAATGTGTTTTCCTTTGCTATTTGGAAACCTCCCATATAGCATATTCTGGATGCTGTTTGACTCCCCTTCACTGTTGTGATTCCATGCTGGGTAGGGAATTGTATACACTGATGGTAGGTTGAGGATACAGCCCTCATTAAGTGTATCCACGTTCTGCCCAAGATGGCATTGAATGGGGCTGGCCTATCTATCACAGTGAATTCAACCATCCTCCTTACTCCAGCTGCTATCACAGGGAGTCTTATTGTTCCGAGGTATAACGTAGTTTCCCTGGAGAAGTCGGTTAACACCATCTTATCCCCCTCGACTTCGTGATCTTGTATGCCCATTTTCCTAAGAACACTTAGGAGGATGAGCTCTACAGAGCTCTCAGTGTCCACGAGCATCTTGGTGCGCTCGCATCCACCCACTTCCAGCATAATTAGGAGAGCATCATCATGTGGAGAATCCACCTCAACGGCCTCGCTTTCCCAGAATAAGATTTGCGTGTCAGGTCCCTTGAATGGAGTTCTATCCCGTATGCCAGTGTTTACCCTCCGCTGATGTTTCTTGATCGAATTCACGGAGTTGCGACACAACTGGGATCCTCCATGAATAAAATCAATTCTTTTCTTCGTGTTGGGAGGAGGTAGATCCGCCTCCCCGTCCTGGTTGCGTCCTCGGATGAGCGTTCTCGCCTTTCGCCATCTCGAGCTGGGTAATAGTTCCTCCTCGGAAGGGATTTCTCCAGCTCGACGTTGCCCAGCTCTCCTACTGCGAATTTCGCAGCGAGCTGCTTCTTCACCTCGTAGCACTCCTCAGTCGAATGACCTTTGATTTTATGAAAGTCACACCACTTGCTGGGGTCATACGGCTTGAATCTGTTATGAGGTCAGCTTCCTACTGAGTACGAATGTAACCCTTGACCTTGTTTTTGATCTTGGGATTCTTTCTTCCCAAACTTTTTAGGTCCTTGGTTGCTTACCCGAGGTTGCGGGTGCCTGCTGCTTTGATTGAGCTGCCACTGCCTCCTAGAGAATAATCCAGCGCGAAGCGCAGTGTAGCGCATCATATAGCGACACCGGCTCCCGAACTGTGAGCTCCTCGAAGAATTTTGAGGATTTTAGCAGTCCGTTTTGAAGAGCTTTCAGGGCCGTTGGGTTATGTAAATTGACAATTTTTGCCTTAACGGCCTTAAAACTGTCAATGTACTTCCGCAATGAGTCGCCTGGCTTTTGAGTAAGTACCCATAGATCGTCCTCCGAGGTCTCGATCTGGATAAATACCGAATATTGCTTCAAGAATGCTGCTTGAAGCTGGGTGAAGTTGTCAATCGAATTCGGCTCCAGAGAGGTGAACCATTCCAAGGCCGAATTCGTTAGATTTTCGGCAAAGAACGACAGTGTAATGCCTCGAGGTTGCCCTCGGGTAGTCGCACCCATGAAAAGGCGAATTTGGAACTTCTCATAAATGCCTTGGGGTCGGTTTCTCCGTTATATCGGGGAAATCGAATGTTCCCAACGTCTCCGAGCTAGGGACTCGCAATCCGCGAGGTGAATGGGGTTTGGTTGACTTCATCAATCACCCGATCTATTTCAGGAGCCGAGCTCAGAGCGGCGTGGACCTGCGATCTCATCCGCTGAAGCTCGGCACTGGTGTCTTCATAGTATTTCTTGATTGACTCAAACCCATGCAAGGCACCGAATCCTAAACCGTTCTCAGTATTGCCCGGAGGCCGGAGCAGGAATCCTTCTGTGAGCTGGGCAAGGTTTCCGATCTCGTTTTTAGGTCGCGTTTCGATCTCGGGATTGTCCCGAGCTTTAACTTTGTTGGCGCTCGCAGAATGATCCTGACTGGCAAATCGGTTTGAGGTCCGACCTATTCCCGGAAAGGTCGCAATTGAAGGAATCCCTCCTTCCGCGATCTGGATCGTAGAAGGAGTAAATATAGGGTCCGCGAGGTGTTGGTTGAGCAGACCACTCTGCTGGTCGACGCATCGATACCGGAAAAGTTCAGCCTTGTTACTGGTGGAGGTGTAAACATTAATCCTCCTTGTCCTGGTGCAAATGGGGCTTGTGTTCCAGGTTGGAGAACATATCACAGGTTACAAGAAGGAAATTGTTTTGCTCCTTCCCCACAGACGGCGCCAAATTGTGAAAGCAGAATTTCACAACCTCAATTCTCGGCTTGCTTTAGGTTGAATGTACTTAGAAAAACTTAGAGGAAATTGAAAGAAAAGTTGTATATTATTTTGTTCGCCAAGAATTCGGTCCTCTTACAATATGATTGGTGTTTCAAACATATACAAGTTGAAAACGTAACTGCCTAGTCTTAATTATTTACATTAAACGCAGAATTAAATCTATAATCTCTATCTTTAATACTGAGCTTGATTCTAGGATCTCAAGTTAGCGCGTTTGACTTGGTAAAATACACGCTCCTGCTCCCAACGACCTCGCTTCCTTTCCTCATGCTTGGTTCTTTCCAGTTTGTTGACTTGCTCCATCTTGGGACCTCGCTTACTTCAGCTTGTAAATAGTCTCATGAGATCTCGTCGTGGGTCGAGCCTTCCTTGTCAAGCCTGTTTACTCGTGCTGGGCCTTGAGTGCAGAATCTGGGCCCAACTGACAGGGTCGAGACACTGGCGTCAGAAGGTCGAACCAGAGATCTGCAATCAGGATACCTCGGCTCGGGGATGCTCCCCCCAAGGATGCTAAAAAGAAAGCTCGGTCTCAACCCTACGGCACTTGACTTCTCAAGGCCCCGGACAACCTCGACACACGAAGGGCTGCTACCATCCAACCCATCCGACGAAGTGACCCCCAAAGAAACAAGGCCGCCCCTTCTCAATCAGAGAACGGGGCAACAAACCGAGCCCGCAGGAACACGTCTCGGAGTAATCGACATTGGCGCAACTCAAAACGAAGGAATTAACACCTCGGCCCGAATCACTCACGACAAACTTGCCTCGGCTCTGGCGGCAGTGAGGACTGCGGGTGACGCCCCTAGTACGAGCCAACTCGGCAACGGCCTAACGGAGCAAGAAGAGAACATACATGGTAGAACAGATGCAGCATGTCGAAGAGGCGAGAAGATCGGCCCAAAACCAGCGCGAGCCAATGGAGACGAGCCAAGCCCATGCAACCGAACTGAACGAGATCAAAGCCGCTATGGCCAAAAACAATGCCGAGATGCAAACTATCCGTTAGAAGGTACACCATGCGACCAGTGCCACGCCGGAGATCGATCGGTTGTTGGAAGAGGCACAACGAACCCCTTTCATGGCTCGGATCACCGAAGCGATCGTGTCGGACCCCAGCAATATCAGGATCCCATTTTATGACGGAACTACAGACCCGAAGGTTCACATCAAGGCCTTCCGAATTGCGATGGGACGATCCAAGCTCAAAGACCACGAGAAGGATGTTGGATTTTGTATTTTGTTTGTAGAACACCTCAAGGGAGCTGCTCTCGACTGGTTCTCAAGACTGGATAGAAATTCAATCGACAATTTCCAACAACTGTCTTCCGAATTCCTGAAACAATACTCCGTTTTTATGGAACGAGAAATGTCCGATGCCGATCTATGGACCATGGGGTAAGCCCATACCGAAGCACTGCGAAGTTTCATGGGAAGGTTCAAGACGGTGCTATCAAAGCTAGAAGGTGTGAGCGACCGAGCGGCACTCATCGCGTTGAAAAAGGCCTTGTGGTACAAATCGGATCTCCGAAGAGAAATCGCCTTGAACGCGCCTCCTACAATCCAGGACGCATTGCACCGAGCCACAGATTTCATCATTGACGAAGAAGAGATGAAAATCCTCGAGGAGAGGTTCGAACCAACAACGCCAACAAACCGAAATGCCGCCTCGACATCATTCCCATCCAACCCTCGGAGGAATACCCAGAATGGAGGATTCGTGCACCACGAAGGACTGAAGCTCCAAGGCGCCCATAACTACCAAGTGGGAGCAGGACGAGGCAAGGCACCATGGAACACATGGACAAGGAATTCTAAGAATTTTGACGAGAAGGCTTACT
This sequence comes from Eutrema heterophyllum, assembly GCA_002933915.1. NCBI lineage: Eukaryota > Viridiplantae > Streptophyta > Magnoliopsida > Brassicales > Brassicaceae > Eutrema > Eutrema heterophyllum. The sequence continues at coordinate 767,683 of PKMM01023027.1, read as the reverse complement.
ACAAACATCATCAGTGTTACAGTCATCTCACAGCAAACTGTCGAAGCCTGGGAGAAAAATTGGCGGCTAAGTTCATGGCAGGAGAGCTCGGGAATATAGTGACCCTCAAAGATTTTGAGCGAGAAGACGACAACCAAAACAAGCCGAACTGAGGCACTTTAGGAGAACAAAACCAAGCCGACGCCCCAAAACGAGGTCGAAGAAACGAGGAAGAATCACCACAGGCACCTCGGATGAGGACAAACATGATAATGGGAGGATCGCGATACTGCACAGACACGATATCATCGATTAAAGCTTTTCAGCGCCGAGCCGAAACCGGCGCCAACTGGTCTAAGCTGCCAAACTTTCCAAACGTCACCATCTCTTTCGCTGAAGAAGAAACTGTCGGTATCGACAAGCAGCATAACAACCCTCTCGTAATCGAATTGACCATTCGGGGTCACGACGTTGCAAGGATACTGGTCGATACATGAAGCTTGGTCGACCTTATTTTCCGAGACACCCTGAGACAGATGGAATTCAAGTTGACTGAAATAATTGCCGATCTGAGGCCCCTAACTGGATTTAATGGCAACACGACAATGACACTAGGAACGATCAGACTTCCCGTGCATGCGAAAGGCGTGACGAAGATCGTGGAATTTTCTGTAGCAGACCACCCAGCGATCTACAATGTCATCATGGGAACCCCGTGGAGAAACTCCATGCGAGCTATCCCTTCGACCTACCATCTCTGCATCAAATTCCCGACCCCTGCCGGCATCAAAACTATCTGGGGTAGTCAGAGGGAATCCCGGGTCTGCTTCCTCGCCGAGCACAAGCTTCGCAATCCGGTCACGAACCCGAACGCAAACTCAAAAAAGACAAAGACGGATAAGGAGACTGAGGAAGACCTTTCCAAGCTCTTATAGCAATTACAGATCACAGAAGCTTGCGAGGAAGAAACTAAGCCGACCTGCGAGCCCATGACCTCGGTATGCATCGATGAGGATCACCCAGAACGATGCGTCAAAATCGGAGCCACACTAGACGGGACGATCCGCAATGAGCTGATTTGTTTCTTGAAAGAGAATGTACATACGTTCGCTTGGTCCGCAGAGGACATGTCAGGGATTAGCATCGACATCACCTGTCACGAGCTCAATGTGGACCCCCTTTTCAAACCCGTCAAGCAGAAGATAAGGAAACTAGGGCCAGAACGAGCTAAGGCCGTTAATGAAGAGGTGGAAAGACTGTTGAAGGTCGGCTCAATTGCCGAGGCAAAGTACCCCGATTGGCTCGCCAATCCAGTCGTAGTGAAGAAAAAGAATGGCAAATGCCGAGTGTGTGTAGACTTTACCGATCTCAACAAGGCATGTCCCAAAGATAGTTTCCCATTGCCCCACATCGACAGTCTCATCGAAGCAACCGCCGGCAATAAACACTTATGTTTTATGGATGTTTTCTCTGGTTATAATCAAATTTTGATGCACCCCGACGACAGAGAAAAGACAGCATTCATCACGGATCGCGGAACCTACTGCTATAAAGTGATGCCATTCGGACTCAAAAACGCAGGAGAAACATATCAGAGGCTGGTCAACAAAATGTTCGGGGAGCAGCTCGGTAAAACGATGGAGGTCTATATCCATGATATGTTGGTTAAATCGCTCGACAAAAATGATCACATCGAACATCTACGAGATTGTTTTAAACAATTGAACAAGCACAACATGAAGTTAAACCCTGCCAAATGCAGATTTGCTGTGACTTTAGGGGATTGCTCGGTTATCTCGTCACTCACTGAGGTATCGAGGCCAATACGAAGCAGATAAAAGCACTGATCGAAATGGCATCACCAAAGACGAAGTGTGAGGTCAAATGCGGCTCTCAATCGTTTCATCTCGCGATATAACGACAAATGCATGTTGTTATACGACACCCTACGCGGTAACAAGAAATTCGAATGGACGAACCGATGCGAAGACGCTTTCCAGGAGCTGAAGCGATACTTAGCCAGTCCACCTATCCTACCCAAACCCGTAAAAGGAGAGCCTTTATTCCTCTACAACGCCAGTCAGTGGAGTGCTCGTCATGGATGAGCGAGGAGAGCAGAAGCCAATCTTCTACGTCAGCCAGCCTTTGACCGACGCGGAGACCAGATACCAGAAGATGGAAAAATTGGCGCTCGCGGTAGTTATGCCAGCTCGGAAATTATGACCTTACTTTCAATCGCACTCTATCGTGGTGCTGGCCACTTTCCCGTTGCGAATGGTCTTACACAGCCCGAGTCAGTCTGGGAGACTTGCGAAATGGGCCGTCGAGCTCAGCGAATATGACATCAAGTACCAGAACAGAACCTGCGCGAAGTCCTAGGTACTTGCAGACTTCGTAGTCGAACTCCCAGCCAAAGGAATCGAAGAACCGAAGCCGAACTCTAGCTGGATACTCCATGTCAACGGCTCGTCCTCAAAGTAGGGGTCTGGAGTAGGAATTTTCCTAACATCCCCAACCGGCGAGGTCTTAGAGCAGTCATTCCGGCTGACTTTCCCCGCTTCAAACAACGAGGCGGAATACGAAGCACTGATCGCCGACCTAAAACTCGCTCATGAGATAAAAATATCAAACTTAAACGCATTTTGCGACTCTCAGCTGGTAGCAAACCAGTTCAACGGAGACTATAGAGCTAGGGACGAAAGAATGGAAGCCTACCTAAAGATTGTCCAGAAATAGGCAAAACAGTTCACCGAGTTCACACTGACTCGAATCCCTCGCGGCGAGAATACTCAGGCCGACGCCCTAGCCGCCCTAGCATCAACCTCGGACCCCGGCTTAAAGAGAGTAATCCCAGTTGAATTCATCGAACATCCGAGCATCGAAACACCCGGACTCGATAATGCGACGCCCTACATAAGCCACCTGTCTGGGACAAAGCGGTCGATATGGACATAGACGAACATCACGAAGGGGAATATGGCTGCGATAAAGAATGGATGGGGCCTATCCGCGCCTACATCATGTACGGGGAGCTACCACCAAATAAATGGGCTGCCCGGAAACTCAAATCTCAGGCAACCTAATATATCCTATTGGACGGAAACGTCTTCAAATGGCGATTCTCAGGACCCCTAATGACCTGTGTCGAAGGCTCATGCGGCAACCATTCCGGTGGAAGAGCTCTCGCAATCAAAATAAAACGACACGGCTACTACTGGCCGACCATGATAAAATATTGCGAGAAATTCTCTATCAAATGCGAGAAATGTCAGTGACACGCCCCGACAATCCACCAACCCACCGAGCTGCTGTCATCAATCTCTTCGCCCTACCCATTCATGAGATGGTCTATGGACATCGTAGGCCCACTTCATCGGCCGAAGCAAAAAAGATTCCTACTGGTCTTAACAGATTTCTTCTCCAAATGGATCGAAGCAGACTCTTACGCCAATATCAAGGATGTTCAAGTGGAACACTTTTTCTGGAAGAACATCATATGCCGCCATCGAGTTCCGTACGAAATCTTCACAGAGAATGGCTCGCAATTCATTTCGACAAGGTTCAAGGCGTTCTGCAAAAAATGGAAGATACCGCTGAACAAGTCCACCCCACGTCGCTCACAAGGTAACAGACACGCCAAAGCTGCAAACAAAACCGTCCTCGATGGCCTGAAGAAACGCCTCGACGAAAAGAAGGACCGCTGGGCTGATAAACTCGAAGGCGTACTCTGGTCCTACCGCACTACTCCGCGCCGAGCCACGGGTGAGACACCCTTCGCCCTCGTTTATGGGAAAAAATGCGTAATTCCACCCGAGGTCGAAGTCCCTGGCATACGACGCACACTCTTGCCCGGACAAGAGGTTCTCTACCATCTTATGCTCCTCGACGAGCTGGACTTGCTGAATGAACGACGAGACCAGGCCCTTATCCGTATACAGAACTACCAGCAAGCAACCGCCAGGTACTATAACTCAAACGTTCGGATCAGAAGATTCAGAGAGGGGGACCTAGTCCTTCGCAAAGTCTTCCAGAACACAGCAGAACGCAACGCCGGTAAGCTCATAGCCAACTGGGAAGGACCGTACAAGATTACCAAAACAATTCGACCTGGAGTTTACGAGCTCGCCAACATGTCCGGCGATCCGATACAAAGTTCATGGAACGCAATGCACCTGAAGAAGTACTATCAATGAGACCACAACTTACTAAACATGAACTACGAGATGGCTCGATCCCTACAAAGGGTACGTAGGCAACCAATCTTCGGAAAGGTTAAGCTGTCCCCCCTCTCAAATGGGGGGGGGGGGGGGGGGGGGGGGGGGGGNNGGGGGGGGGGGGGGGGGGGAGTGGGTACGTGTACTCACATATACTCCCACCTGTAAACGCGACCTTCTGCTCTAAGTTTTTATCAATACACCAAGTTTTTATCGATACTTTTCATTTGCAATCACTATTTTCGTTTGTTGCTGGCCCCAACAACGAGCTCCTACATCCTCCTCGGATATTAACCCACATCTTGTTAAGGATAACGGTTCATTACAGTCCTCTTTGGATTAAAAGTGCGCTATATAAATCCAAGGCAGGTATATTTGGGCCAGAGGAAGGGAAAAATATACCTCGACCAAAATCTAAACCGAGTAACTAACCGCTTCATAGCACAATGGTCTTTGACGACTCAACATTACTAAACATATCATCTCAAAACACGACATTTGGTATGAGGCTTAACGTGCCTCGACACGCCCAATTTAAACATCAATACGAAACACACCATCATATTTCTCAAAGCAATACGCCTCGTTACAATACATGTACGATAACCAATACAAAGTACAAATCTAACAACATTCTACAGACAATAAAAAGGCTACACAGGTCGATTCACTTCGTCTTCCATAATCAAGAGGTCGGCAATTCAAGGAACGCACTCGTTGAACCCCGCAGGATCTGTGACACCGACGCTAGCCGCGGTAAGCTTAACCGGATCGTTCCTGAAGAGAGTGGCCACGAAATCTTCCGAAACGGGAGAGACCACCAAGTCCTTCAACCAGGAGGCGATCTTAGCAAACTCCTTGTCCGCTCCAAAGAACTCGGCTTTCCAGCTTGTCAACTTCTTCGCCTCAGCTTCCAAGGTCGGAGGATCATCCTTTCGGAGAATATCCAAAAGTTATAGGTTTCTATTAGTCTCGGCCAGATCAAGCCTTTATCCTTGACGACCTCCAGCTGATCCACGCTCTTTCTGATTTTGTCAAGTCGATTTTGGAACCTCCGAGCCGACTCCCGCATCTCCGCCTTCTGAGCCTTCTTGATTTTGGAGTCGCGGAGAGCATTTTTTGCCTCGACCTGTCTCTTCAGCGAAGCTACAACGGACCCCAATCTCTTTCTCTCCTCGTTCAAGCTGAGGGCGCGACCAGCCGCCTTAGCCGAATTCTCCCTCAGGGTTGCTTTCTCCCTCTCGAGGTCCAAAACTCTAGCCGCGGCAAGAACAAGTCTTTTCTCAACCGCGTCGCGTTTGCCCTTCAACGCCAAAGCTTTTCCTCTCGCATCCTCAACGAGCAGCTTATCTCGGCAGATGCTCGATTCATATGCAGCAACCAGCTCGTTGATAGAAGCAACGAACTGCAAAACACTAACGATATAAGGGAAAGACGAGATTTCATGATTTCATGACTTGCAAGGATAAACGGTTTCGTACCCGAATACCGCACAACGACATATCGGCATACGCATTATCATTGATCAGAACGCCCAAAAGAGGAATACGAAATTCAGGGCCACTGATCTGTGCAAGAGTAGCAGTGGAAGCAGCATCATCGTCGATAATCGTTGCGGGTAGTGAGAAGTCAACGGAATCAGAAACATCGGTCCTCTTCTTTTTTGTAGCCTTGCCTCGGTTGTCGCTCGATGGGGGGTGTTTTTCACCCCGCCTATGAGCATGCTTTGCCAGAGCCGAAACAACAAGACGGGACTCAAGATCCTTGGAAGCAGGGGCCTCGGGGAAGACCGTGGGATTCGCTTCGACGACGTCAGCAACGACCATCTCGGTAACAGTCACCTCGGGAGATGTCACTACAGCTCCTCCAGCAGCTCACCTCGCTGCTTCCCTCGCTTCCCTCGCCTTTTTGCCACGGGCGTGTATCCTCTCCATGATCGTCGTCCTTAGAGCCCTTGAAGACGAAGAGTCCGAACTAACCAAAACGCCTCTAACAAGGGCTCGGGCTTTCTCTACTCTCCGAAGCGAGAAGTGCTTTCTCTAGTGAACCTTCTCCGCCTTCAAAAACATCAAATAACAATCCGAGCTAAAATCTACAGGTCGGCTACCAATCGGTCCCCAATTCGTCTTAACTAAATGAAGGAAGCCTCTATCAACAGAAGACTCGGAAATGCGAACGAAGAAGAAGTGATCCTCCCAACCACTGTCCTTGCTCGGATGCCCCGTGACGATCCTCATGTTCTTCCTGTTCCCAATATAAAACTTGGCGGGCGAAGACTTGGAGACCCTCCGGATGATTTCGGAGGTGATCTACAGTCACCTCAATGTCGCATTCGTAACTACGAATTAGGATCCCTATGAGGTGACGAAGCCCACGAACTTTGATATGGGCTAAGGCAAGGCCATGCATCCATAAATAACGAAGGATAACCTCGGGAATCATAAACCAAAGAAAACATAGGTTGAAAAAGGCCTCGTAAAAAGTGAAACAATCCAGAGGAGGATTGTGAGCTCGGTCGGATGGTTCGGGAACTATGAAGTCAACATCCTCAGATATATTGAACCGCGCTCGTAGTTCATCCAAAGAGGCCGGGGTGGAAAGTGTAGAACCGGATGGAACGGCTCCCCGATTTCCGCTTCGGCGGATCCGATTGATACATGTTCACAAGGCGATCTATTTCTGCCCTTGCCTCGTTCGGATTCCAAAAGAAGTCTTCATCTTCGATTTTTATCTTTTCTGCCACTATAGTGTCATCAACGACAGACCGAACCAAACCTTCGGAGGGGACGACGCCAAGGCCTTGACTCATAGACCTTTGAACTTGGCAGAGCGAGGGATTCGCCTTGGAGGAATTATTAACCTCGGCGACACATAGTCCTTAATGCCAGTCCCCACGGCCGAAGCACAAGGAGCATATTCGTCACTCGCCTCGGTGGACCTATTCACTTCGGCTCCCGAGGTAGATTCGCAGTTTGGCAGGATACGATCGGTCGAACCAACCGAGCCGTTGGGAGTATCGCAGCCTGACATATCACTTCAAATATAATAAATTAAGAAGGAAAAGAAGAGAGAGAAGGGAGCGACCTGAATTTCAGAAGTTTGGTAGTGATGAAAGAAAATGAGGAGGAATTTTGTCTTTATAGACACGGCGCGTGGGCGCGCATGACCTCAGAAACCAACGTTAATCATTCACAACTTTCAAGACATTTAAGGCAAAGCGCGTGGGCGCGATGATATGCTCAAATTAATACCCTAAAAGTACTAAAGCAGTTGTTGCAGTATAATTAGGGGTCGAACACAAGAACTCCAGAATTCACGCAATAGATTGTATAAATTCGAATTAAGCTAAACCAACCAATGAAATTAAATGCAAGTGCGTAAAGTAAACAAGTTGTGAATCAATGAGAAAGAAGATAGGCTCAGGATATTTCTCAGGAATTCAATGAATGTAGATAAAATAACTAACAGGATTCAGATTTAGCGCGGTTCTTGAACTCAAATCACTAAAGTATAGCTAACCAACTCTCGTTGCGAAAACTATCTAAGTCTAAATCCTAGAATTCCAAATCTCTTTGCGAATCCTAAAGTCTAAACCAGCTTTTAGTTCAAGTTTGATTTGTTCACAAAACAACTAAACCAAATCTCTTTGCGAATAGTTATTTTGCTCACCCTAAGTTCTATCAGGTAATTAATCGCACTCTCGTGCCTAATCAATTATCCTAAGATCTAAGTTCCAGATTCGTCAACCTAGAATTAGCTATGAGAACAACCTATGGTGAAGAACTAATTCAGATGGTGAATCCTAATTAACTAATTAACCTAACATTCAGAGAAAATCCTTATGAGAACCCTGAACCTAACAGTGGATCTACTCAGACATGGAGATTGAAACAAGCAACATGATTGAATAGATCATCAAATCAAATAAATAGAAGAGAGTAAAACAAGGGTTCGAAATCTTCTCTCAGGCGAACAGAGTTTCAGACTTGTCTCCCTCCAAAGCTCTCTCAGAGAAAACCAGAATAAAATAAAGCGTAATTAGAACGTAATAGCCAAAGTGGCTTAAAAACCTAACTTAAACTCCTAAAACACGTTTTGGGCTAAATTGTAAATAATAAAGTCTTCTGGGCAATTTTGCAATTCTTCAACTCTTCATAAAAGTCGCGACTTGTGTCTTGCTGCAGTGAGTATCGACCGATACTAGGGTAGTATCGATCGATACTAAGGCTTCAAATCGGGTACTCAGCTACACGAACTTCTGTTTTGCTCCAAAATGCTCCAAAAAGCTCCAATATCTCCAATTATGCTCCAAACGTGCTAAAACCTGTAAAAGACTCTAAAACACTACAAAATAGTAGAAAGACTCTATAAAACGGACTTATATCATGGCTTAAAAGGGGTAAAAACCATGATATATCAACTCCCCCAGACTTAGCCTTTGCTTGCCCTCAAGCAAATAGAAGACTAAACCAGAGAAAGAGGTTTGAAAACACGGAGACTCACCTGTTCATGAAACATTGCAATGACCCTTTTCCCAAGCACCCAAATGTCACCTAACCAGTTCCAAGACTAACCACCATGTACTTCTCCTTAGGCATTCGCAGCTTCCCCAGACTACACACATTATTTCGCAGCTTCATTCAATTAAACCCATCATCGCCAGTTTCATCGCTGTGATTAATACCAAGAACCTTCTAGATTCTTTCCCATACAATATCATGACAAGGAACCACCCAATTTCACACTTTTTGTATCACTTTCTCTCCCCCAGACTTATTTCTTATTTTGTTCTCTTTTTTTCTTTTTTTTTTTAGATTCGCATATACACATCAAGGTATGAGACGCGAGTATTGATGGTGTTTGCCACCGAATCCCCGGTTCTTCCCTCTCAATGTATCAAAGGGTGTAGGCGAATAATGGCATCATAGGAAAATCCTAGCCTCGCTTCCAACCTTTGTGTGATCATTCCTCACCAAGTAGAATAATGGGATCGCTGGAAACATTCCTAACCCTCTACTCAGAAGAAAATCATTTCATCTTTTTATGCTTTTTTTTATTAACTTATAACAGGGGAGAGAGATACTATCACTTTAAACACATGGGTTCCTTTGTGAGATATGAATGATGAATCAAGCTCTATGAATACTAACCACGTCAATGAAGTGCAAAAATTTGGCTCAGGCTTTAAGAGAACTCTGCTGGAAACATGTGTGTCTTCTAGTTGACTGGTCAGCCTTTGGATTTTTCATTAGTCGATCTGTAGCTGATTCTGTAATCAGTCGACATCTAGAAGCAAAGTCAAAACAATAGGGTCAAGAACACGATCATAATCTCCAACAAAATTTTGACTCAATAAAACAAATTTTGACACAAAAAAACGACTGACTCTAAGAAAAACAAACACAATGTCAGCGACTACCTCCCCCAGACTTAAACAACACTGTCCCCAGTGTTATCCGGCCGAGAGGTGGTAAAAGAAAACAAATGAACCAAGTGGATTGTGAAAATCGAAAATCTTACCTGTGAAGGTGATGAGTGTCGATCGATACAGGCTGTGTCGGTCGACACCAGTAGTATGTCGACACACTGATTTCAAATCAGTGTAATCGAGTTGCTTAACTCAGGGAAAGTGATCCAAAGTGTTAGAAATTAGCACTGTTAGGAACTCTAAAAAAAACAAGTTAATAGCAACAAGATACTCCAGCATAAATCCATAAGTTCAAATGCAAAAACAAGGCTGACATAAGTTCAACAGAAACGAAAAAAAAATAAAAAGAAAAGAAAAGAGAGAAAAAGAAAAACAAACGTGAAAACAGAAGAACACTAATCCTCTGTCGCCTCGGAGTCACCATCAGCATCAGGATCATCAACTGGAGTCTGCGAGGGTCCAGGCTGCCCGCGCAGTGTCGATCGACACCATGTAGTGTCGATCGATACTCCTCCTCTAAATCTGCTTCACGGTAAGACACAAGACACAAAACCAAAAATTAAAAACGAAAATAAAAACATATGTACGGACTCACCAGTGGGTTGCCTCCCACCAAGCGTTTGTTTAACGTCACGAGCTTGACTTTGCTCAGGTGATCAGTCGGGGCGAGGTTGAGAGCTTACTCCCATGCAGGTTCCACAGCTAGAGACTTGCAGACTCAGAGTTCTACGCAACATGCTCTCTATAACCTCCTTTCCTTTCTCTTTCAGCTCCGAAGTAAGAATGATTCTAGCCTTGGAGAATGGTCTCGAGGCTCCTTTGCATTTCACCTTGTACTCAATCGAGTCTCCATCACACTTCCGAGGGATTAAAGTAACTGGGGCAGTACTATCAACTTTCTTGCTCTTTGCTTTCTTCTTTGTTGCATTAGCCTTCTTGGCAACTTTCTCAGTGATGCTGGGAGGTTCATCCGAAACAGTCGCGGCTTTCGGCTCATAGTAAGGCTCATCCAGCAAATCGATCATCAGTGTCTCGCCGGCAGCAGTGGTGATGCATGAGATATGTCTGGGTGCTCTTCTAGCAGGGATGGCGTCATAGTAGACCTCGTCGTCAATGTAAGAGAAAGAGATTCTCTTGTTCGGTGTGTCCATGATCGCGCCAGCAGTGGCCATAAACGGTCTTCCCAAAATCAAAGGGACCTTCGATCCTTCGCTCATCTCCACAACCTGAAAATCAGTAGGAACCAGACAGTCTCCTATTTTGACTGGCTAATCAAGGATCGTGGCATAGGGAAGAGAGCTGATGGAGTTAGCGTATGTGAGAATCGTGTTGGGAGATCCCATATCAGCTTTCAATCTCTTCGCAATCTCCCTTGACATGAGGTTGACACTAGACCCTGAGTCAACAAGAGACTCCTTGAACTCGACTCCAGAAATGGAGCATGGAACAGAAAATTTCCCTGGGTCTTCCCTCTTTATCAGCTGCCTAGGCGGTAGCGATCTGGCTCTTGCCTTGTTGAAGAGTACTTCGATCTCTTCCATGGTTTCTCTGCAATCTTTGAAATGGCTAAGTAAAGGGCAGTACTCTAGAGCTTCTTCAAAAGTCAGCGTGTGGGGAATTCTTCGTACCATCTTCTCAAAACCAAGCAGCTGCTTCGGAGTAATAGGAGCTCTGAGATGTCGAGGAGTCGTAGGCTTAAGTACCGTAGACTTATGAGCTCTGCCGACACTCGTCCTTGGTTTCTTGCCGACCAAGGGGTGGGTATCGATCGACATAGGGGGGTGTCGATTGATGCTTGCTGCTTTGAGACGTCCTTGGTGGATTTTTGGAGTGGTTTCGATCGATACTCGATGGTGTCGGTCGACACATAGGCGATTTCTGGGTCCGCATCTCCATCTTCAGCTTGGTGTCGATCGACACTAGTGGTGGTGTCGATCGATACCCTGGAATTTTCAGAATCCTCATCGTCAAGATCGACAAAATTTCCTGCAGTTAGGCCAATTTTTTCTCCCGGATTGACCTCTTCATCACTCGTCGAGGTGATTGCATGAACGTGTTCACTCTGTGAATGAACCATCTTTCCCTTGACAGCTGCTGAAACCTGAGTTACCTGAGTTTCCAGCATCCTGTGGCTAGTACTGAGTGCTTCGATTTTCCCATTCAGATCTGCATATAAGGCATCCATCTTCCACTGACATCCACTGTCATCTTCTGCTGTCCCTGAAGAATCTGTTCAAGCATAGATTCAACTTTGCTTTCAGGAGCCTTGGGTGGTGGAGATTGGTATCCTCCTTGCTGAGCATAGTTGGTGGAGTGTATGTTGTTGTTGTGCTGGTATTGATACCTTTGACCTTGAAACCTAGCTCCACCAACATAGTTAACATCTTCGACTTCATTGTCAGCGGCAAAGTGGACATCTTTCTTGGTCCTTCCCATCAAAAGATTGTGCACAGAATCCAACTTGGCCTGAACTTCAGCAATCTGCGATCCATCAACTCCTCCAGCTTGCTTATTCCGCTCGAAATCAGCATTCTTGGTGCTATTGCTAGACGCCAAGTTCTCAATAAGCACATAAGCATCGTCTGGGTACCTGGTATTGAAATTCCCATTACTCGCAGTGTCTAAAGCCATTTGATACCTCCAATGGATTCCTCTGAAGAAAATACCCAGCAACTGAACCTTAGTGAACCCGTGATGTGGACAATCCCTCTGATATGACCTGAATCGTATCCACGCAGCCTTAAACGCTTCAGTTGGTCCCTGAGAGAACTGAGAAATCTTGTTCCTGAGCTCTTCGGATCTCGCATCATCATAGAAATTGTTCAGGAACGCTGTCTTAGTCTCATCCCACGTAGTCAATGACCCAGCTGGTAATTGCTTGAGCCAATGGGAAGCATCCCCACCAAGAGAGTATGGGAAAAGCTTGCAGAACAAGTAGTCGTAGGACACTCCATTGCACTTGATGCTAGAGACCAAGTCCTCAAACCTCTCAATGTGATCCATGGGGTGTTCATGAGGAAGACCATGGAAAGGGTGCTGACCCACAAGAGTGAAGTATGCAGGTTTCAACTCAAAGTCATTCCTCTGAAAAGCAGGTGGACGAATCGCTGATCGATTGGCGTAGAACTGATCAGGCCTGTTATACTCTCCAATCGTCCTACCACGATTAACCATAGCATTCCCATCATTCACCTCGTTGTTGCGCGCAGCTCGCGCGGCAACCTCATCGACAGATGGTGGAGGGATTATGATGTTTCCCTCTCCATCAAGTCGATGTCCAGCTTCATTGCACAAATGACCCTCTTGGTCTCTGAAAGCACCAGCCTCATCCCGAATCAAAATCACTGGATTATTGTTCATCGTTGTTTGCTTTTCTGAGTGTGCGTTCCAAATGTGCTAGTTCCTCGTTTGACAGATCGACTAGCTGAGTGTTCTTGTTTCTCCTGGTTTCTCGAGTAGGCATACACCTGAAACACAAAAGATCAAGAACGTAAGTAACTATAAAAAAAAACGTGTCAGGTGTCGACCGATACCAAGTAGTATCGATCAATACTCGACGATTTAGACGAAATTCTTCACTAAAATCTAATGGCGAAATTGAGTCCCCGGCAACGGCGCCAAATTTGATATGCTCAAATTAATACCCTAAAAGTACTAAAGCAGTTGTTGCAGTATAGTTAGGGGTCGAACACAAGAACTCCAGAATTCACGCAATAGATTGTATAGATTCGAATTAAGCTAAACCAACCAATGAAATTAAATGCAAGTGCGTAAAGTAAACAAGTTGTGAATCAATGAGAAAGAAGATAGGCTCAGGGTATTTCTCAGGAATTCAATGAATGTAGATAAAATAACTAACAAGATTCAGATTTAGCGCGGTTCTTGAACTCAAATCACTAAAGTATAGCTAACCAACTCTCGTTGCGAAAACTATCTAAGTCTAAATCCTAGAATTCCAAATCTCTTTGCGAATCCTAAAGTCTAAACCAGCTCTTAGTTCAAGTTTGATTTGTTCACAAAACAACTAAACCAAATCTCTTTGCGAATAATTATTTTGCTCACCTAGGTTCTGTCAGGTAATCAATCGCACTCTCGTGCCTAACCAATTATCCTAAGATCTAAGTTCTAGATTCGTCAACCTAGAATTAGCTATGGGAACAACTTAAGGCGAAGAACTAATTCAGATGGTGAATCCTAATCAATCAATTAACCTAACATTCAGAGAAAACCTTTATGAGAACCCTGAACCTAACAAGGGATCTACTCAGACATGGAGATTGAAACAATAAACATGATTGAATAGATCATCAAATAAATCAAATAAGAAAATAGGAGTTCAGAGTTGTCTCTCCAAAAACCAAAGTAGAACAGAAGTAAAATCCAGCTTAGCCAACAAAAGTGGCTGAAAAACCTAATTATAATGTTAAAACACGTTTTGGGGCTTCTTGTAATTATTAAAGGCTTCTGGACCAAGGTGCAAACTCTCCAGACTTGTAAAAAGTCGAGTTTCCTGTTTTCCTGTAGTTAGTATCGACCGACACTAAGGTAGTATCGACCGACACTAGTCACTGCTCGCCAAACTGAAATGTCTTCACGAAAACTGACATAACTTTTGATCGCACCGTTGGAATGACCTCAAACCACTTTCAAATGAAAGCTAATCCAAAAATCTGTCTTGTGTCCAAATTTGAGCTCAATCCATCGGTGGGAAGTTCTTCAAATCTTCATTTAAAGTCGCAACTCGTAATTCAGTGAGTATCGACCGATACTAGTTAGTATCGATCGATACTGAGGCCTCAAATCGGGTACTCAGCTACACGAACTTCTGTTTTGCTCCAAAATGCTCCAAAATGCTACAGAAATCTCCAATATCTCCAATTATGCTCCAAACGTGCTAAAACCTGTAAAAGACTCTAAAACACTACAAAATAGTAGAAAGACTCTATAAAACGGACCTATATCATGGCCTAAAAGGGGTAAAAACCATGATATATCACGCGACAACAGAAGGTTGTCAAAGCAAAAACGATGGAGACACTACTCAGAAGGAAACGAAGCGTAACGAACTCACTTCAAAGAGTATCATATCAAACAAAGGGTTCCTCGGGGTCACGGCTCGTCATCCACCCAGTTCCGCGATTAGTCTCGACCCCAATAAATCCTACCTCGTCATAATCACGCATGAATCTAACGAGCTGGGGGCAAACTGTTGGGGTCGGTTTTCACCCGTTCGAGATTAACGCATCAGGAAGATGACAAAGCATACCGAGCCGAACGAAGAGATCGCCTCGGACGCCCCACCTCGGCAAAGTAATCTTGAGTAGAACGAAGCCGAGCTGAGGTCAGGGCATTGATATCCTGAACCGATCTCGGGACAGAAGTAGATTAAGCCATATGATCCATGGGCTGAAACGAGGCTTATCCGATGACTCCCATGGGTCGGGCTAAAGGCCCAAAACCCTAGTTGACGGTCGCACGAAGCAAAAGGAAATATTCCTCTTTTCTCCGAGATTGACGCCAATGAAGACCAACATAGATAGCATTCATTATCATCTTTGTAACGGATCTGAAAAAACCCTAGCAGCTCGCTCTTAGCCACTCATTCTTGTACGCTTACTAAACAGCGATAAAAACCATCTTCGGATCTCTTTGTGTGTTTTCTCTCGGAAACTTTTGTTCCCTCTTAAATCTCTTACAAAAATCTATTGTGTGAGTTTTGACTCACACTGTTTTTATTCTAATTCAGCTGAAGACGGGTCAATATGGCGAGCAAACAGAGCAAGCCCAAGAAGTAACAAGGAGATCGACTGATCCCCGACCCGATTTTTACGAAAATTTTCCGAATTCATCGAGATTCATCCTAATTTTTTGAAGAAAACCCCAAGTCGATTTTGAAAACATCTATGAACTATAAATACACTTATTATGAGATGGGTAATGAATCTTCAATGTCATTTGTTCTTGTGAGCTCCTTCCTTGCATATGTGGGAGCAATTGTGGGTTTTTCCAATCAGTGAGTTTCTTTCACCAAAATCCAAAAGACAGTCTATCCCGCAATTTCTACCACGGGCTCTTATTGTATAACCATCTACAATGGAGGGAAACTAATTTTGGATCCCATAAATGACAAGGAGAAATCCCAAAACGTTCCTATATAAGCGCTTTCCATGACATCTACTGAAATTATCAAACCGACAAAATCTGATTGCAAAAGTATATCAAGTTACAAAGTTTTGACTTTGGCTTCTCAAAGGTGTGTTGGAGACATGATTTAAGACATTTTACGCCTTGGGCACGTCCTAAAGCACCTTCAGGACCAGCACTATCTGATTCTCCTTGGTATAAAAAGCACTTTGCCAACTACCTAGCTACATAACATAAACCGCCATAATTCACTAGTTAGAAGAAGAAGAAATTAATTCTTACGGCATATAAGAATGTACTTTTGGTATGAGCCATATCTCTACAAACATTGTTCAGATGGTATGTTCAGAAGATGCAATCCAAAGAAGGATGGGCCATGTATTCTTTTCTCATTTCACATATTAGACAAGGTGGACACTTTGCCACTTTCAAAAAGGTTTATAATGTTTTGCAAACTGGTTTTTGGTGGTCTACAATGTTCAAGGACACTAATATCTTTATCTATAATAGTGATACTCATCGTAGACAAGTTTTTGATGTGTGGGGGATCGACTTTAATGGTCATTTTCCTTCATCTTTTGGGAACAAACACATCTTTGTTAATGTTGACTACGTGTCTAGGTGGGTGGAATCAATAGCCAACCCCACAAATGATGCAAAAATAGTGATAAAGATATTCACGTCGATCATTTTCTCCAAGATTTGGTGTTCTACAAATCGTGATTAGTGATGGAAGCTCTCACTTCATCAATGAAGTGTTAGAGAATCTATTGACGAAGAATGGGGTGAAACAAAAAGTTGCTACACCTTATCACCCTCATACAAGTGAACAGGTGGAGATCTCCAACAGAGAAATCAAGAGGATTTGAAGAAGAAAGTAAGAAAGACGAGGAAGGATTAGTCACTAAATCTTAGATGATGTTCTTTGGGCATATAAAAATGCATTCAAAACTCCTTTTGGAACCACTCGTTTTCATCTTGTCTATGGTAAAGCATGTCATTTTAATGTTGAGATAGAGTACACGACAACATGGGCATTGAAGAAGCTAAATTACGACATCAAGACAACAGGTGAGAAACGTTTGATTCAGTTGAATGAGTTGGACGAAATTCGCCATCATTCTTATGAGAGTTCAGCGACCTACAAGGAAAAAACTAACGCAGCGAAGTTTTACTCTTCAACTCCCGCCTGAAGTTTTTTTCTAATAAGCTTAAATTTTGATGGTAAGGACTGCTCAATACCAAAGAGGTGAAACCATATGATGATGTGGTGCTTTGGAACCGCGAGGAAGGTGATTTCACTGTTAGTGAACAACGTCTTAAGTCATATCTCGTAGACATCAAAGAAGTTGGGAGAGAAACAAATCCCTTAGCTGATGCTCCTCACGCCTAATATGACAACCAAGTAAGCTAAAAGATTTAAAACAAACGCTTAGTGGAGGGGAGGGGGCACTGGTAAGAGTGTAGTTTAGTTTTCCTTCCTTTTATTTTTAACGTTTTTGGTATAATGTCTCAGAGAAATTCCGAAAAAGAACTGGCTGCATCACAGAACGATCGATCCCACTATAAGATCGATCAATATATCATGTTTCAACAGTGATCGATCTATGTCATGTTTCCATAGAAATCGATCAATCTCTCATCTTGCTATTTCAACATGAGAGTTTCTTCCAACAACAAATCGATTGATCACTGCGAGATTGATCGATCCTTCATTCCATAGAAGGATCCCAACCTCTTGTCCAGTTAGGGATCGATCGATCCACATGCGCTTCTCTAATGGAATTTCTCTTCGTTATTGAAAAGAATAGATTCTTTTATGGAATGAATCTCGCTAATCATATATGATATTCAACAATATCCAAGTACTTTTCAATTCCTATATAATTTTATCTTTCGTGGATTAAATCTGTCTATACCGATTTGGTCCTCAAATTAGACCAAAGTTGATTGTTCACAGATCTATTTTTTCATTCATCCATTCTCACCCAAAAAAACAAGTATGGGGGACTTGTGCACACTAACAAGTGATTCCAAGAGATTTGCTAGGAAAATTTGAACTCGACATGAACATATCAAGACATCATGTACTTAAGACGGACATCAAACTAACATAAACGGAAACAAAGAACAACATCAACACTTGCAAAACTTGTAACACCCACTTCAACACTACTGATTCTAGGTGACTTCATTCCATTACACTTTCCATTTCACCAAATTTACCATCTACTCATTCCATCTTTTTTCTTGACCTTACCACACTTGATAAAGTGTGAATTAAGCCTAGGAGATGATGTTCATCCTTTGATAATTATTCTCTTTTAATGTTTTCTCTTTAATTTTTAATTTTTATCGAGTCATTTTATTGAGGCAAAAAATTTGTTGGATAATATGAGCTTTTCTTGGAACTAACTTTGTTGCACTAGCATTCTAGTGAGTATTGTGACAGCGATTGACAACATATACAGAATAGAAAACCTATAGGTGGATTGATCTACCAAAAACGACCATATCTCTGGTTTATTCGATTGATCCAGCGCTGACTCCGCACCAAAAGAACTTATTTATCTCGTCATGGGGCTTGAAATACATCGAACGAAGACTCCTTGCTCAAGTATGAAAAGACATGTCTGTGTGAAAGTATGGTTATCCTCTCTTTTCCCTTCAATTCCAATTCAAAAAGAAAAGAAAAGGATATAGATAGCAAAGAAGTGAACCGGGAATCGGGTGACCATAGGTCATTCTCGCATCTCATGGAAGCATGTCCAAGAAAAAAGGATATGGTAGCAAGGCAGTGACTATTAAATGAATGGCCATATCTTCATTCTTGCGTCTCATTGAAGAATGTCCAAAGAAGAATATCCCATAAAAATATAAGGGAAAGGAAATCGATAAAAAATACATTGATAGCCTAGAAAAGTAAGGAAAAATTGATCAAAAGGAAGAAAGGAAAGGAGAAGAAGGATAGTCGTATTGGGGAAAACTTGAAAGAGCACACACTTTTAATCTTACGGAGTTAGCATTGGAGATTTTGGATTACACTAGAGCATTGTGGATTTGAATCTCGGATGGTTGTTAAGCTTGTGGCGAAGTACATAGAAGTGATATTTAAATGTCGATGTTGTTATAAGTAGCTTACATGACAATGGTCAACACAACATTTTAAAGTATATGTAAGTTTCCGCGATTTTCAAACAACTTTTCTATTATTATATTTGTTTTGCTTGAGTACAAGATACGATCCCGATTGCTTTTATGGAATAGGAATCCCTCATTTTCAAGGCGATTGCAACAAATGGCATGAAAAAGGAAAACACAAGCATGTGTTATGAACCCATAGATAGCATCCTCATTGACTTTTGATTGACTCCCCACTTTGGTGCAGCTAGTGTGCCCTTTTGCTAATGGCATTTGCAATTAAATCTAATGTTTTGGTGAAGATTGCTTTGTCCCAAGGGCCTGAGAGAAATGCGTGCAAGGCGGTTAAGTATGAGGTGTTCTAGGGGGTTGGAACTTGCGTTTTCGTTTTGTGATCGAAACATGTTACTGAGGTCAACTTTGGCGTTTGGTGACTTGCGGTTGGAAAATAGCTGTTGCGGTTCGAGATTGCTTAATGGATAATCTAGGGTTTCATGCGGCCAGGGTTTTGAATAGGTTTCTTATGTCGTAAGCAACCTCTCAGTGATTTCTTGCGGTTGTAAGCAACACCACACGCGGCTAGGGTTTCATAATGCACCGCAAACCACTTCACCTCACCCCTCGGCTTCGTCATTGTGGCACCACCGGCAACTCTCTTGCTGATAAATTGATGAGAGTAAGAACACAAAGGTTTTTAAGAAAAATTATATTAGACTCATGAAAATAATGTTACAAGATGCATAGACTTATATAGATATGAAAGAAACTTAATTTCCTAAACTAATATGGAATTAATATATTTAAGATAAAGCTAAATTTCCTAGGATAAGATATTGGTAAATATCCATATTTTTCTAAATCCTTCTTGAACTTTATGATTTCCATCATCTTGGTATGGTTGATCTCATCAATCTCCCAATACCATTTTGCAAGCTCATACGTGGTAACCGGTTGTAGGGTCAAATTGGTTCGATGAAAAATCCATCATCACCACCACAGTAGCTCGCGATTACGAGATCGAAAAACAACTCGCGAGGGCGATAATTCAAATCAAAAGAAGATGTCAAATTCACGAGGGCGAGAAAAACAATGATAAATAGATGAGAGTGAGAACACAAAAGTGTTTAAGAAGAATTATATTACTCTCATGAAAATAATGTTACAAGATGCATAGACTTATATAGATATGGAAGCAACCTAATTTCCTAAACTAATATGAACTTAATATATTTAAGATAAAACTAAATTTCCAAATATAAGATATTGGTAAATATCCATATTTTTTGAAATTCTTCTTCAACTTTATGATTTCCATAATCTCGGTAGGGTCGATCTCATCGACCTCCCAATACTTGCCTCCACCGCGGTTCACCCGACAACTCCCCTGCCGCCGATCTCCTCCTCGGCGCCACCACTCTCTTCTCTCCTCTCGGTTTCTGATAAGTAGGATTTTACTTCCTAGGAATCAATCCTAAGTATGGTCATGTCATTGCAATACTTTAGATGTCAATCCAATCGGGGTTGAGTTTAATACAACAAGAATGCAAGAAACTCTCTAATTTAAGCTAAACAAGTGAAGTTGGTTGTTCTATTATCCTAAATGAAACTTAATAGCAAGCAAACAAGTAAACAATCACTAAAAAAAGATTAAGAAATAAGATAAAGGCAAGCCCTTGGATGAGGTTATGGACTTTGGGGACTTCTATAATCAATCTATGATGTTAATTCACACAATAAAACAATTTCCTTTAGCCTAGAACACTTAAACAAGACTAATCCACTCTCATGGTCTTAATCACTTTGCTAATCAACTTAATCAAGATCAAATTCTCATTTGTGAAAAGTTAATTATCAAGCATTAATCACAAGTTCCAATAGCCATAATCCTTCCTAAACCTCTATTCTCATAGGTTAAGCAAGCAAAATCTCCTATCTAGTTCTTTGAGGAATTTCATCAAACACCTTGTGTGTGTGAAATTCCCTATGTTCTAGATAAGATTTCTCAAGATAAATCTAGCAATTAATACCACTAAATAAGAGAATGAAAGAAGTAATCTAAACCCTAGACATCATTGATCAATCAAGAAATCCCCTAATCTACCTCACCCATGAGCTCTAAAAAGAACTACTCACTAATCATGGTGAAATCCTCAAATCCCATAAGGAAGATGATAGATTTCATGATTAGAGAATAAAAAGATGAAAGATTAAGAGAGATTAAGAGAAACAAACTTTAAATTTCATTAAAACTCAAGATATCTTTTACAAAAATCTTAGAATGAAGTTCTTTGCAAGAGAAAAGGATATAAAAAGCATAGATTATAAAAAATTAGGTTTAAGCATATTTATAGCAAAAGTGGGAGAACCGGGTCAACCCGGGACAAACCGGGTGTTGACCCGGTCGGATCTGGGTTAAGTGGCTTCACACCGGCCGGATGTTGGTCGGTGTTGCTGATGTCATCACACCGGCTGATGACATCGACGAAAGGTGGGTCTGTGTTGAGTGAGATAAGTTGAATACCGGGTGAGCTTTGGTCGGTGTTGAGAGTGTCTTGGGTCGGTGTTTCATTCTGTCTTGACACCGACCAAGTGAACCGGGCAGAGGAGGGTCGGTGTTGAGTTGCAGCAGGTTGGACACCGGGTGAGGTTTGGTCGGTGTCATAGGTCGGTGCTCGTTTTTGTCTTGATACCGACCAAGGACACCGGGCAAAGGAGGGTCGGTGTTGAAGGAGGCTTGAGCTGAACACCGAGTGGCTGTTGGTCAGTGTTGAAGGAGGCTTGGGTCGGTGTTCCCTTCTGTCTTGACACCAACCAAGGACACCGACCCAATGCTGGTCGGTGCATGTTAGTCGATGATCTTGTGCGCCATACAGACATAAACTTGGTAAAATCGCCATCTACTTTGAACCACATATCCAAATGACCTGAAACCACCTCCAGACAACATCTAACTCATTTGTCCACGATGGTCATGAAGATCTTCGAAGCTAAATCCGATTGGAAACTCTTCATCCGGCCATATCTTTCAGACACCTCGGGTGACCTTTGCATTTTTCCTTTGCTGCATAACTCCTTTCATCTCCAAAACGTTTCCATGTACCTAGAAAACACTCCAAATGATATAAGACTCACTAGGACCTAATGCAAACTAGCTAAACTCTAATTAAGACCAAAGCACTAAAGAAAGCTATGAAAACACATGCATGAGACTCAAAATACTAAGATAAATGCATGCTAAAATGAGTAAAATATGAGAATATCAACTCCCCTAAACTTATTCATTTGCTTGTCCTCAAGCAAACAAACAAGACCAAGAAGAGAGCGAGGTTGACGGTGGGAGCTAAAATCCAAAAGCATCACAAGAAGAAATCGAATTCAACGTCCAAGTTTGTAATTCTAGAACGCATTAAGCGAGTCTACTCCAAAAAAGTTAGCCATTTCTATCTCCACATGCATCAAGTCCAAGTCCAAGTCCTAACCTACACAAGCATTCTTATCATTCGACCCTTTAACATTCTTTAATTGTTTGGCGTGAATCAAGCTTGTGCAACTAAAACGATCCTATTTGGCTAAGGGACGGTTTTGAGACAAAAGTGATCTCAACATATGCGGCGGTTTCCGAGCAAAGGGATCTCTCAAAGGGATCTCTCATCTACCCCAATGCCCTATATTAACTTCAACTCATATTCTCTAAACGCATGTTGACTTTTCCTAAGCTACCCTTTTCCACAAGGCCATTTGCCTTCATAAATCACAATGCTTCTCCACGTCTCTTCCCTTCAAATACTGAGGGGATTCTCTTCTTCACCTTATGAACAATTGGTTTGGCTTTCAAAATTTCCTTTTCTTAGCTCTTCTTTTACTTTATCTAGTCTCTTTCATTTCTTTTCTAGCTTGCCTTAGCCATTTTTGGCTTCTTATCTTTCCTTTCAAAGCTAGAGACTACTTTTCCTTTATCACTTAGAGCTAACCCAACTTTTCTCTTGCCAACCATTTCAAACATTTGCTTATCCCCTACTTCTCCTTCCCATCTCTTCCCCATTTCCACTTTTTTTTTTTGTTATCGAAGTATTTCTCTTTTCCTTTCTCAATCCCCAAACTTCCCATCCTATCTAGCCCTAACCTATGTCTAGCCCATTGATGTTGAGCTAGTTCTACATGGAAGCTTCTCCTTGTCGTTCTAAACTCAACACTTTTTGCATAGTTGATTCGAAAAAGGCCTCACAACACGCACAATTGATTTTGGCTTGTAGGACGGCTTGGTTACGGGACCGTTCCAATGATGGGAATCGGCTATTTGAGCAAACAAAGAGTGGTAAAAGAGGAAAGATAGCTCAAATATGTATATCGGTATCCATGATATCATCTTTCGTTGCACAAACATGATAATTATGAGTCAATGTTAAGGTTTTTATAAATAGGGTCGAATTTTAATTCACAACTTGCTTTAATCAAGACAAAAACATTGATGCATGAGAACTAAAGATGGTGCATCCTTAATTTCAAACTCACTTGAATGCATTAGACAACTACGAACGTGGGCGTTGAACTAATTTCTTAAAGTGATACTCTACAAGGATTATCATTGCTCCCAATGCAATATGCAATGCACCCTATATGCAAACTAGACTCAATTCTTTTTCGAAAAATTTCATAATTTTCAATTTTTGTGAATGCAAGTGCAAGATATGCTTGAGACTCAAGATGCAAAATTCAAAATAAAAACACAAAAAAACAAGATTAGATAACACACAAACCCTCCCCCAAACTTAAATTACACAGTCCCTTGTGTAATAAAATCTTAAGAGAGAGCTAAACAATGCATAAGACAAAGAAAAAGATATGATTCTAAATACTATTTACAAAGTTTGGAGTGGTACCTTGGAAGTTTCGGGATGGGGAAGAGAACCACCTTTTTGTTCAACACCGACCAACATTGGCTCGGTGTGGCCGACTAGTGAGCCTCTCTCAAGCTCCTAACTCCTTTCACTCAAGACCAATGGCCACTTAGATCACCCTCTCACCTACAAACACTTGACCAAAGATCAAAAGGTACTAGAAACATAAAATTGAACTAGAAAGCAAAGAGAATATATACAATGATAAACATGGGAATGTCTCCCAAGTGCACTTTGTTTAAAGTCACTAAGTTTGATTTTGGTTACTGTTTGGGTCGGTTTTCACCCGTCGAGATTAACAAGTCCAAAAGCTGAAGACATCAAATAAGAGGTGGAATCATCCGAGCCGCAGCGATCCCGCATACTCTACCTGCAACCTCGCCTCGGCAACCCTATCTTCTGAAGAATAAAGCCGAGCTGAGAATGAAGCGACACCGCCTCCACAACCGTTAATGGGCCGAGACAAAGGTCTCTATGACAACTTTTTTGGGCCGAACAAAAAGCCCGGACTATCGATTGCCCTAACCTAAGTCGGTGGCCGCCTGAAGCAATAGGGAAATATTCCATTTCTCTTCTTTGATTATCATCAATACGAACCCATATAAATAGTACTCAGAATCATCTTTGTAACCCATCTAAAAACCCTAGCCATAGCTCTTAGCAATTTATTCTTTTACGCTTACTAAACAGCAATAAAAACCATTTTTGGATCTCTGACTGCGTTTTTTATCAAGAAAATTTTGTTCCCTCTAAAAGTCACGACAAAAGATTGATTGTGCGAGTTTCGACTCTCACAGTTTGGCGCCGTCTGTGGGGAATATCGAAGTTTTCTAACTCGCAAAACACACCAGGAACAAGATCTGAAAGAAATCTGGAGTTCAGCAAATAACCAGAGATGAGGTGGATAAAAACAACGGCAATAGATCTGAAGGCGGCGGCAACAGGAGAATCTAGCCTAGCGACACTACAGCGGCCACAGAGATAGCCTCGGCGCCTCTAGCCGAATTGAAAAACATGCTCACCTCGTTGCTGAAAAAGGTGGAGGAACAGGGCAAGCTCAACAAAACCTTATCGGAAAAAGTCAAGATGTTGAAAGAAAACACAATTTTTACAACTCCTAAAATAGTCCCAAAATGGTAGCAAATGACTCATTTGCGACCTTTTTGGGACTAAAAAATTATTCGCAAATATTTGGTCGCTAAATAAAGTGGTCATAAAATATTCGCTCTTTTGCGACTAATATGTGACTCACATATCAGTCATAATTTAGAGACTGATTTGCGACTAATTGTAAAACAAAATTAAAAAAAAACAAAAAAGAAAATTCTAAAAATATATTTTTATTTATTAAATTAATTAATTACAAAAATGAAAAAACAACCAAATAAAAACGATGTCGCCACCGGGAAACCCGCCGGGAGCGGCGAGAACAGTGAGCCCCATCGGTCTCCTCCTCTTCTCCATCCTCTCCTTCATCGCCTTCTTAACCCGACCCAGAATCAGATCTCGCCTTCTTCGCCGCCACCGACAGGGTCTATGACGTGGAGAAGAAGAAGAGAAGAAGAAGAGAAGAAGAAGCGGAGGAAGGAGCCGGAGGAGAAGAAGCCTCGCCGGCGGCTGGATCTGGAAAAAGAAGTAGCCTCGCTGGCGGCTGGATAAGAAGAAGCCTCGCCGGCGGCTGGATATGGAAGAAGAAAGAAGGAAGAAGAAGAATCGCATGAAAGAGAGAGAAAGAGATAAACTTAATTAAAAAATATATATATTTGGTCCGTTGGTTTAAACCAATCAACGGTGGAGGATCTCAATCCTTGTCTCAATGAACTAGCCAATCAGAAGCTTTCATTATTTTTGTCATTTTGTCGCAAATTAGTCGCAAATTTGGGACTAATTTGTGACTACTATTAAAAAAAATCGACTGGAGTTGCTAAATGGTCGCAAATTTGGGACCATTTTGTGACAATCAAAAACCTTTACCATAAACCCTAAACTTTAAGAACCTAGAAGGTTTGAATATTACTTTACAATGATTTTGTGTATATAGCAGTTCAAAAATATGTTAAAACTTAAAAATAAGTAAATTTTGAGAAATTTTATATCTTTCAAAACCATTCCTTATAAAACACATGTAACACTTAGTACATGTTATGATTATATTGAAATTTTTGTAAGTGTTATATTTTTGTATATTATTGATGTTTATGTGTAAGATCTAGTTTACAATTTATGATTTAGAGCGTATGATTAAGGGTTACAGGTTTAGGGTTTAGAATTTATGATTTATAAAATGATTATATTTAAAAAATTTGTAAGTATTGATTTTTTTTTTTTGTATATTATTTGATGTTTATGTGTAAGATCTAGTTTACAATTTAAGATTTAGATCAAGTTTATGATTAAGAGTTAGAGGTTTAGGGTTTAGGGTTAAGGGTTTAGGGTTAAGGGTTTGTTGGTGGGGTTTAGAATTTAGGATTTAAAAAAAAAAACAAATCGAGTGGAGTTCCTAAACGGTCGCAAATTTAGGACCATTTTGTGACTACTAATAAAAAAATCGAGTGGAGTTGCTGAACGGTCGCAAATTTGGGACCATTTTGTGACTACTTATACATGTTACGAGTAGAATCAAAAACATTTACCCTAAACCCTAAACTTTAAGAACCTAGAAGGTTTGAATATGACTTTACAATGATTCTGTGTATATAGCAGTTCAAAAATATGTTAAAAATTATAAATTAACATATTTACAATTATATATTGATTAATTTTGTAAAACAATTCGAGTGGAGTTGCTAAACTGAAGCAAATCAGTCACAAATTTGGGACTACTTTTGCAAGTCCTTAAACAGTCGCAAATAAGCGACTCTTGTCTGACTATTTTTTTTAGTCGGTAATTTGGGACTATTGTGCCTCTGCATTATAAGTAGTCGCTTATTAGTCGCAAATCAGTCACAATACAATCCATCTTTTTTGCGACTAAAAAAATAGTCGCAAATAGTAGTCACAAAAACTGTGTTTTCTTGTAGTGATCTCGGGAGGACGAACCAGTGATTGGAAAGTCGAACGCTTCAGCTCAGACGCGCTTTCAACAGATCTCGCAAAGCTCAACTCCAAACCAACTGTCCTCGATTACTCCACACCTAGGATCACCTCGGTTCAAGACGCATCACCACCATTGCGTTCGTCTGGGGAGTTGACACTTGCGGCGACTAGGCCACCCTTATTTGATCCACCTCCGTTCGGCCTCAGAATGAAGCAACAAACTCCCGAGCCAGCAAGATCTCTCTTCGGAACAATCGAAAACCGACGAAGTAAAACGAAGCGAAAGAGTCAATGACTCAGAACGCTTCAACGATTTCGAACTCACCACGGTATCAGGAGAAGCAAGACTAGCGGAGGATATCCCTCGCTCACGACGGCTCAATCTCATTCCGACCGCCCTCGATTGCTCGACCCCTGTGTTGACCTAGGCAAGAGGATCCCAATCACCGTACTCATCTAAGAAGGCAACACCAGCGATAGCAGAGCTGCTCTCATCCAATCTATCTCGAACGGTTCGCAGAACCAAGCTGCAAATCGCCGAGTCCTCGGTAGCTCACCATAACTGGAATGCCGATGACAAGGAGACCTGATATTCTCATATTTTACCCTTTTTAACATGTGGTTAACTTAGTATTTTGGGTCTCAGACATGTGTTTTTCGTAGTTTTCTTAATGTTTTGGTCTAAATTATGGCTTAGGTAGTTTGCATTAGGTCCTAGTGATTCTTTCTTCAGTTGGAGTGTTTTCTAGGTGTTTGGAGACACTTTGGGGATGTTTGGAGTGATAGAGCAAAAGAGAATGCAAGGGTCACCCGAGGCATCTGAAAGATCAAGCAGAACGAAGGGCTTCCAATCAGATTTAGCTTCCACGGTCTTCATGACAATTGTAGAAACATGAGTTAGCTGTCGAATGGATGTGGTTTAAAGTCATTCGGATACGTGGTTCAGGAGATATGGAGATTTTACTAAGGGTACGTCCGTCTGGCCGCGAGACCATAGCATCGTACCAGCCCGATCTCGCCCGGTGTCACCGCCAGGTGCTTAACCCAAGCTTGGGCAGAAAAAATACCGGACCACAACACCTGACCACCACCGACCGGTGTAGATTTCTCACCCAGGTCATGGGTCTCCCCTATATAAGGCCTTAGACATAATTTTTAGATCTCTCTTCTTCCCTCTTGCAAAAACCCTCTCTTTTTAAGTGTTCTTGAGATTTTGTAAAATATATCTTTGAGTTTATTCAAATTTAAGTTTATTTCTTTTAATTTCTCTTTAATCTTTCATCTTCCTATTCTCTAATCATGATTAACAACACCTCTTTCATGAGATTTGGTATGTTCTTCATGATTAGTGAGTAGTTCTTTTTAGAGCTTATGGGTGAGGTAGATTAGGGGGTTTCGTGATTGATCCTTGATGTCTAGGGTTTAGATTACTTCTTTCCTTTCTTATTTAGTGATCATAATGCTAGATTAGGCTTGAGAAAGTTGATCTAGATCATAGGGAATTTCATACACAGAAAGTGTTTGATGAAATTCCGCAATGAACTAAATAAGAGATTTTGTTTGCTTAGCCTATGAGAGTAGTTGTCTAAGAAGTATTATGGCTATTAGAACTTGTGATTTATGTTTGGTAATTAACTTTTCACAAATGAGAATTTGATCTTGATTAAGTTAGTAAAGTGATTAAGACCATGAGAGTGGATTAATCTTGTTTAAGTGTTCAAGGCTAAGGAAAATTGCTTGATTGTGTGCATTGACATCATATATTGATCATAGAAGTCCCCAAAGTCTATAACCTCATCCAACGGCTTGCCTTTATCTTATTTCTTAATCTTGCTTAGTTTCTTGCCTTGTTTGCTTTCAATTTGAATTAGGTTGCTAGATCAAAACACAAATATCTTTGGTTTGCTTTTAGCTTAAGTAATTTCTTGCATTCCTAGTGTGTTGTTCTTTGTGCCTCCTTGGATTGATCCCCAAGTGCTACAACGGTAGCATTTGGGTAATTGGTATTAGATACTAAATATCCTTTATCAATTTGTTGCCGTTGCCGGGGAGGCAATAACAATAATCATTAGGATTTAGATTTTGCTTGAGACTAAGCTTTTGTTTACACTATGTTAATGCATATAGATAAGTGCATGCATCTTGTTGACATGATGAATTTTCTTTTATTTATTGTTACTAACTTGTCTTCCTTAATTCTATTGTGCTTTCAAAGGTACCAAAATCAAAAGAAGAGAAATGGGAAGACAATATCAATTGAGGTGTTTGAGGTGGTCAATCAAAAAGACATTCTTGAAGATCTACAACCTCAAGTGGTGGAGGATCAAAGAAGCATTCCTCACGCTCTAAAACCTCAAGAAATGCCACAACCTCAAGAATTAGCATCAATCCCGACCCAAGCTCCAAAGAACAAGCCAACAATTGGAAGCTTTGACACTCCTTGTTGTCGTGGATTGAGGTATGGAATCCACCCTCCTCCAATTGAAGTTAAGGCCTATGAGATCAAAGCAAGCTTGGTTAGGTTGATTCAAGAGTCTAGGTTCTTGGGGACGAAAGTGGAGAACCCTTATGATCATTTGGACTCCTTTGAGAGGTTGTGTGACACATTTAGGATTGGAGGAGTGCCCCATGAGAGTATCAAGCTCATCTTGTTTCCGTTTTCTCCTGGACAAAAAGCAAGCCAATGGGAGAGAGCATTACCATCTCACTTGGTCAATTCTTGGGATAATTGCAAAGAGATATTCCTTAACAAGTTTTACCCCACACAAAGAACGGTCCAAACTAGGAAGGACATCTCGAGCTTCAAACAAGGCATCCATGAGACCTTTCATGAGGCATGGGGAAGACTTAAAGGATACACTCGAGATTGTCCCAATCATGGGTTCAAGAAAGAAGTCATTCTTAGCATCTTCTATTGGGGAGTTGATAAAGAGCATAAATGGACCTTGAATGTGGCTAGCAAATGGTGTTTTACAAACCTCACCGTGGATCAAGGCGAGCTACTTGTGGAGAACATGGCCCAAAGCAAAGAGAACTATGGTGATGAGTATGCTCGGCCTACAAGGACCACGTGTGCTAATGAGGAGCAAAGGAGAACTAAGGAAATGAAGGCTCTAAACGAAAGAATGGAGAAGCAATCCACAATGATAGAGAAGCTCATCAATGCATCTCTAAAATCAGTTCACTTTGATGGAGATTATGATGCCACTACACAGTTTGAAGAGGATAATGTGGATTTGGGTACACAACAAGACCTTGAAATGAAGGGCATGCTTTAACAACTTTTAATCGGGCAAGCTAATGGAGCAAATGAGTTGAATAAGATGGTGGCCGAGATTCATGACAAGGTCGATTGTTCTTATGATGATCTACACCAACAGTTTGAAGCCCTATCTTCTAGGATCAAGCATTTAGATCATTGAAATGCTCAAAGACGTTCCCTTTCTAGTAATCCGATGGAGAATCTCAAAGGAAAAATTGATGAGAACCAAATGGAGTATTGTAATGTTATCTTCTCAAGGGAGGAGCATTTGATTGATGAGAATGAGGAATCTCTAATAGAGATTGAGGAACTCCTCCATGGCTCTCAATATGAAAAATCGATGGTTTCTAGCAAGGAGAAGGTTGAGGAACAAGCCGTGGTATTGAAGACGATTAATGTTGTATGAAAGGGCAATTGAATAGATCTATAACCTTCTCTACGGTTCTAAGGTCGATGCTAGAGAGGTTATGGTGTACAAGGATGACGAATTTCAAGCTCAAAGAGTCGAGTATGTGGGTAGTTATAAGACAATGGATTTGGTTCCACCCCCAAAAGCTTGTGAAAAGGAGGAAGAATCTCATGAAGGGGAAGCTTTGGGTTATAGTAATGTTGAAGAAGCTTTAGCATTGGATGGAGCTTGCTTGGAATCTCTTTTCTCTACCACAATGGAGAGAGAGAAAGAAAGTACCAAGGATCAAGAGAAGGGTGAGGGCACTAAGACCAAGAAGAAGAAACCCAATGATAACCACTCTCCCACCCTTGAACCATCTTCTCACACAATGACACTCATACCTTGGAGGTATGATGGTGGAGCCATTGAGTACAAGGTGAAATTTAAGGGAAGATCTAAGCCCTTTACCAAGGTTAAAGCGCTCCTCACCACCGAGCTTAAAGAGAAAGGTCCAAAGGGTCTTCAAGAGGTCATGAGCAAGGTCCTTAAGCTTGAGCTCAAGGACCCACCAAGGAGTGCTCACACTCCTCCACCACCCAACAAAAAGGGTAACTAAAGTCAAACTTAGTGACTTTAAACTAAGTGCACTTGAGAGACATTCTCATGTTTATCATTGTATATATTCTCTTTGCTTTCTATTTTGATTTTGTGTTTCTAGGGCTTTTTGATTTTTTGTTAAGTGGTTGCAAGGGTCTTGATGGTAGCAAGGTCATGGCAAGGCAACAACGGTGTTCGATGTTGGAAAGCTCTCCATTCTCTCCATTCACACAGTACCACTCCTCCATTGTAAGTAGCTCATTTTCTTTTGAGTCTTTCCATTTTATCTTTTTTTTTTGGCCTCTTCCTTGAATTTATTTCACACCGGGACGGTGTGATTTAAGTTTGGAGGAGGGACCGGTATCTAATCATGTGTTTTGTGTTCTTATATTGATTTTTGCATCTTGAGTCGCATTCATTTCATGCGTTCACAACAAAAATCGAAAATTTTGAAAATTTGTTTCGAAAAATAAATCATATTTTACCCTTTTTAGCATGCATTTAACTTAGTATTTTGGGTCCCATGCATGTGTTTTTCATAGTTTTCTTAGTGTTTTGGTGTAAATTATGGCTTAGGTAGTTTGCATTAGGTCATAGTGAATCTTGCATCAGTTGGAGTGTTTTCTAGATGTTTTGAGACACTTTGGGGATGTTTGGAATGATAGAGCAAAAGAGAATGCAAGGGTCACCCGAGGCGTCTGAAAGATCAAGCAGAACGAAGGGCTTTCAATCCGATTTAGCTTCCACGATATTCATGACAATTGTAGATAAATGCGTTAACTGGCGAATGGAGGTAGTTTGAAGTTATTCGGATACGTGGTTCAGAAGATATGGCGCTTTTACTAAGGGTACGTCCGTCTGGCCGCGAGACCATAGCACCGTACCGGCCCGATCTCGCCCGGTGTCACCACCAGGTGCTTAACCCAAGCTTGGGCAGAAGAAATACCGGACCACAACACCTGACCACCACCGACCGGTGTAGAGTTCTCACCCAGGTCATGGGTCTCCCCTATATAAGGCCTTAGACCTAATTTTTAGATCTCTCTTCTTCCCTCTTGCAAAAACCCTCTCTTTTTAAGTGTTCTTGAGATTTTGTAAAATATATCTTTGAGTTTATTCAAATTTAAGTTTATTTCTCTTAATTTCTCTTTAATCTTTCATTTTCCTATTCTCTAATCATGATTAACAACACCTCTTTCATGAGATTTGGTGTGTTCTTCATGATTAGTGAGTAGTTCTTTTTAGAGCTTATGGGTGAGGTAGATTAGGGGGTTTCGTGATTGATCTTTGATGTCTAGGGTTTAGATTACTTCTTTCCTTTCTTATTTAGTGATCATAATGCTAGATTAGGCTTGAGAAAGTTGATCTAGATCATAGGGAATTTCATACACACAAAGTGTTTGATGAAATTCCCCAATGAACTAAATAAGAGATTTTGCTTGCTTAGCCTATGAGAGTAGTTGTCTAAGAAGTATTATGGCTATTAGAACTTGTGATTTATGCTTGGTAATTAACTCTTCACAAATGAGAATTTGATCTTTATTAAGTTAATTAGCAAAGTGATTAAGACCATGAGAGTGGATTAGTCTTGTTTAAGTGTTCTAGGCTAAGGAAAATTGCTTGATTGTGTGCATTGACATCATAGATTGATCAAAGAAGTCCCCAAAGTCCATAACCTCATCCAAGGGGTTGCTTTTATCTTATTTCTTCACCTCATCCAAGGGATCGTTTTAGAACACATCGCCTCGTCTGAGATTCAAAATTCAAAATGAATTTCCATCTCGCCTACTCTAAGAGGCTCGGAAATCAATCCCTACAAAACCCGTTACATCTCCTTTCGATTAACTAATCAGTTAAAGCCTAGGCAAAAACAAGGATACAATACGAACGAAAGTTCCACAACATATCATTCGATAAAGCCATCCATGCACGTGTTCATGTCTCAAAATAAAGCAAAACGATCGCATAGGATCTTACAACAAAAAGAGGGAAAGAAAAGGATATTCATCTCGGGTCATCCTTGTGCCATCCTCGGCGGCAAGATCATTATAAGCGCGGACGGGTTCAATAACTCCGCCGCCAGTAACATCAGGAATCACCAGTTCGCGCAGAGAATCCCCCGAACCTTCAGAAACAGGCAAAGACTTGAGCTCGTCTCTCAAGCAAGTCGCAATCCTCTCGCACTCTTCATTGACACCAACCAGTTCAGCCTTTCAAGACTTCAGATTTCCACCTCGGCCTCGAGAGACGCGATTTTGCCCGTTTGGATTTCATTAATGAGTTGCAAGTTACAATTAACCTCCGCCAACTCATTCTCTTTGCCTTTGGCATCTTGTAGCTTCTCGGCATTCTCACACACCTTAGCAAGCTGATCCTCAAATTTACGAGCTGATTCGCGCCTGGCGTCCCTCCGAGCCGCTTTGACCTCGGCAACATGTAAGGCATCCTTCTCCTCGATCTGCTGTTTCAAGGAAGCTCTCTCGGCTTCCAGCTTCCCCTTTTGAACCTCGCATCGGATGGCGAATTTTGCGGATTTTGCAGCCTCCTCTCTTAAAGCAGCCTTCTCCCTTTCGAGGTCCGCAACTTGGGTCGAGAGTGAAGTCAATTTCTTTTCCACCTCGGTCAGCCTTTTCTTCTCAGACAAAGCGTCCTTCCGTGCCTCGTCAACTCGGCGCTTGTTACGACGGACCTCGGACTCATAGGTGGCCGCCATCTCGTTGATGGAAGCAATAAACTACGAGATGAGAAAATCAGCAAAAATCCAAAACTCACATTCGTCGCAAAGAATCGAATCCTACCTTGGTACAGCGCAACACCATATTTGCATATGTCCTCTCCTCGAAGAGCTTATCAAGAGGAGGGAGTTTAGCCTCGCGCCCATTGATCCCTGAAAGAAGAGTAGCCGACATGGTGGAATCATCGATTATCGCCTTAGAGGACGGAGGATCGGCAGTAGGACGAGCAATACGCTGTTTCTCCTCAGCATTTCCCCCTTGCTCTTTCTGTAACAAGGGGCCTTTCTGGATCAGCTCGCCCTCATGCCTCGCTGAGAACAAAGGAGGCTCGGGAATCTGTGGAAGGGCGAGCACAACTCCCCCCTCGCCAACGGGAGCAAGAGGATCGGAAGAAACGTCCTTCTCAACACTGTTGATACTCACCACGGGAGCAGTAGCCCCTGGGATCACTGCCTCGGAGGCAACCAAGTCTTGGGTCATCACCTCGGCAGTAGGAGGATCCGCACTTTGCTCGGGAATTCGCTTCGCCGCCCCCTCTGCCTCGGTGGCCCTCTTCGTAGTTTCCTTTGCCTCGAGTTCTTTCTTGGCACGGATCGATAATCTTGCCATACTCGTCAAGGCACTATCAGTTGGTGGGGTTTGTGAATTCGCCGGAGTACAATCACGAACGGTCCGAGCTCTCTTCACTCTTTCGAACGAGAAATCCTTCCTCTAGTCAACTCTCTCGGAAGCCAAAATCGTCCACACCTCGGATAGATCGGTTGGGCACTTCGGAGGCACGCTAAGACCAACAAAAACAAGAGCACGAAGTTACTTAAAGGCTTTAGGAAGTGCAACGAGCTACGAATACATAGAGTAACTACCAAGCGATCCCCAGCTCGTCACGACTTGATTACGGCAAGACCGATCCACTGAGGCTTCGGAAATCCAAACGAAGGAGAAGTGGTCCTCCCAAATATCTTTACTCGGAAAACCCCCGATGACTCTGAAGCCAGCCTTATTGGAGATGTAAACCCTCTTCGAATTTTGTACTCTTCGGACTTCCAGAAGGCTTCAGAGATGATTGAGGTTAATGTCGATTTGACACTCTGCACACCTGATCATGATCCCAATCAGATGACGAAGCCCCCGAGGCGGTATCTGGCTCAGTGCGATCTCATATTTCCAAAGATACCGCAGGATAAACTCTGGTATGGGGAACCACAAGAAACATAGCGGAAAAGAGCCCTCGTAGACAGTAAAGCAGTTCGAAGGAGGCTTATTAGGCCGATCGGATGCACCCGGGTACTTTGAAGCGTCGCCTTAGCTCGGAAAGGGATGCCTCGTTAGAAAGAGAAGCGCCGGGAAGAGCCTTCTTTTTCCTCGGACGTTTGTTTTCCTTTTCACTTGAAGGACCAGCCTCATGGCCCGACATTGTCCTTTCCAAGCTCTCGGCAAAATCCTGAAGGTCAGCTGACAAACCCACCTCGGGAAAGTGCAACTCCTCTGGTAATCTACCCTCATCAGGCTCGAAAGGTGCGGTCGGAGATAAAGCCGCCTCGAGATAAAGCCGCCTTTGGAGGCGTGGTCCGGTGTGCTTCATCTGGTACTGCAGCCATGCTTGGGCAGGATGAATACCGGGCCATCACACTGACCACAACAGCCCAGTGTTGAAGAGCGTCCACTCCCTCAGCCTTGAAGCACAGGCCCATCCTCGACTGGTGTGCTCGTCCGGTGCTTAGCCAACGTTTGGGCACGATGATTGCCGGCCAGTTTCACCCCTTGAAGACCGTCCGGTGTTGCTGCCTCATCTCCAAACCGGCCCACATTCACCGGTCAATGTCCACCCGGTGTCACAAGTCCAAATCCGTTCTCATCGAAGCCAGCCGAAGTGACTGAAAGATCAGCCAGATGAAGAACTTACATTCTGATTTAACTTCGGAGGTCTGCATAGAATTTGTACATAATTGAGTTAGCTATCATCTGGAGGTGGTTTGAAGCCATTCTAAGCTGTGGTTCAAACGATATAGCAGATTTAGCAGTGACATGTCTGTCTGGCGCCCGAACGAGTTATGCTCATAGAAACCTCGACCAAAAGCTTCCCACACCGGCCAGCAACACCGGCCACCACCGTCCGATGTAGTGCCTCTCGACCCAGACCCAACCGGGTCAAAACCCGGTTTGTTTCGGGTTGACCCGGTCCGGCCAAGACCAATTTAAATATGCAAAACCTAATTTTTAGATCTAAGTTTACTTCTTTCTAGAGTTGGGTTATCCCAAACTCTTCTTATGATTTTGGATGGATCTTCATTATTCATGCCACTCTAGTGAAAGATTTTTCAACCTCTATCATTTATCTATTTGTTTATTCATTTTCCTTTACCTTTCCTTTATGTTCTTCATGTTTAGACTCTAGGGTTTTTGTTGGATCATGGTTTGCTTGATTTTGATGGTTTGATGATTGATTTGTGTTTCTTAGGTTCTAAATCCTTGTTTTCCTTTCTTATTTAGTATTCTTAATGCTAGATTAGGCTTGAGAAAGTTAATCTAGATCATAGGGAATTTCATGCACACAAGGTGTTCGATGAAATTCCCTAATGAACTAAATAAGAGATTTTCATACTTAACTCATGAGAATGAATGTTTGAGATGAATTTTGGTTAATAGAACTTGTTATTAATGCTTGTTAATCATATAATCACAAATTAGAGTTTGAAATTGATTAAGTGATTAACAAAGAGATTAGTGTCATGAGAATGAATTAATCTTATTCAAATGTTCTAGACCTAAGGAATAGCATAGATTGTGTGCATTAGTATCATAAATGATGATGATTTGGATTGCATCTTGTTAGATCTTCACATAGGTTGATCTTAATGCTAGTTTTGAATTGAGAGATCAAAGTTAGAGCTTAAGCATTTCATGCCCGAAAAGTGTTCGATGAAATGCTTGAACCAAACCTATTGTGAGATTTTCACATCCTAGCCAATGAGAGTTGATGTTTAGGGTGATTAGTAAATTAATTGTAATTCTTTATTAATTCTCATTGATTATCTAATTGCAAACGAGAGTTTTTGTCAATTAGGTGATTAATGAAGTGATTAGGGCCATGAGAATGGATTAGTCATATTTGTTAATTCCATGTTCTAGGATAGTGTTTAATTCAATCTTTGTCATCATTATTTGTTTGTTAATCATTTCTTTGAGAGTCTAATCCATGATCCAACACTTCTATCTTTTGTTTTCTTTCTTGCATTTTACCTTCTTAATTCAAAAACATAAAAACCCAAAACATTTGTTCTAGCTTAAGAAGTTTCATGCACTCCTAGTGCATTAATCTTAACCCCTATGGATTGACATCTCTTATGCTACAATGACAAGCATAGATGAATTGATATGAATAGTAAAAAATCCTTTATCCATTTGGCGCCGTTGCTATTGGGGTTTAGCATTGATCATTAGGATTTTGAATTTTCTTGAGACTAGAGCCTTTTTATTTTCTTTTCTTGCTAATCTTTTCCCTTTTTGATATTCTCATATTTTACTCGTTTTAGCATGCATTCTACTTAGCGTTTTGAGTCACATGCATGCATAATCATTGTTTTCCTTAGTGTTTTGGTCTAAATTAGAGTCTAGCTAGGTTTCATTAAGTCCTAGTGAGTCTTGCATCATTTGGAGTGTTTTATAGATGCTTGGAGTCATTTTGGAGAAGTTTGGAGTTATGGAGCATAAGAGAAGGAAGGGGTCATCCAAACCGTCCAAAAGAACCTGCCGAACAAAGGCTCTCTAATATGATTTAGCTTCGGAGGTGTTCATGAACGTTGTAGACGGATGAGTTATCTTTCTACCGGAATTTGAATCAAGTCATTCGGACCAGTGGTTTGGAAGATATGGCCTTTTTACTGAAGCCATGCCCGACTAGCCGCGAAGATGTCGAACAATACCGACCGGCATTGGGTCGGTACCATGGGTCGGTATTGCTCCAGAGACATATACCGATCAGAAGCACTTCTCAACACCGACCCAGATCAGCTCGGCATGAAGGATCAGGAAGATTTGTACCGACCCATCCTGGGTCGGCACAAACCAATCGGCACAAACCAAGCGGCACAAACACGGCGGACAGACCCATTTGTATCGGCTGAACGAAGGAGATCCAGTCCGATTTAGCCTCGACGGTCTTCATGGAAGTTGTAGAGGAATGAGTTAGCTTGCCACAGAAGTTGGAATCAGGTCATTCGGATGCGTATTCCAGGAGATATGGGGATTTTCCTAAGGGCATGTCTTACAGGCCGCGAGACAATGCCGACCAGCATTGGATCGACACAAGAAAAGATTAGTACCGACCTGTTCTGGACCGGTACTAACTGGTCGGTACAAAGGCAAAGATTAGTACCGACCTGTCCTAGCTCGGTACACTTGGTCGGTACAAATCCACTTCCAAATCCGTCCCATGAAGCCAGCCGAAGTGTCTTGAAGATCCGGCAGAACGAAGGAGTTAAAGTCCGATTCAGCCTCAATGATCTTCATGAAAGATGTAGCCAGATGAGTTAGCTTGCCACAAGAGTTAGAATTAGGTCATTCAGACATGTATTCGAGGAGATATCGTGAGTTTACCGAAGGTGTATCCGTCTGGCCGCGAGACCAACGCCGACCAGCATTGGATCGACACAAGAAAGATTAGTACCGACCTGTTCTGGACCGGTACTAACTGATCGGTACAAAGGCAAAGATTAGTACCGACCTGTCCTAGCTCGGTACACTTGGTCGGTACTAATCCACTCCCAAATCCATCCCCATGAAGCCAGTCGAAGTGTCTTAAAGATCCGGCAGAACGAAGAGGTTACAGTCAGATTCAGCATCAATGATCTTCATGAAAGATGTAGATTATTGAGTCATCTGACTTCTGGATGTGGGTTTATGTCATTCTGATCCGTGGTTAGAAAGATACATCATATTTATCAGAGACATGTCTGTCTGGCGTCCAAACGAGTGCTGCTCCCAATACGACTTCTGGAAGATCAACCCAAACGAAGGGTTTCCAATCCGATTCAGCTTCTACGTTCTTCATGAAAGTCGTAGATATATGAGTTAGCTGTCGCCTGCAGGTGGTTTCAGGTCATTTGGATAAGCGGTTCAAGAGATATGACGATGTTACCATGTGTATGTAGACCAGTACCGACCGACTCCCGTGCGGCACACTCCGACCGGTATGACACCAGGGACTTGTGCCGATCCACTGTACCGACCCAGGACTGGTCGGTACAGACCACCAGAACCAGCAAAAACCCAGATTTGACCGGGTCAATACCCGGTTTGTTCCGGGTTGACCCGGTTCACCCCTTTTTCTATAAATACTCTTGAAACCTATTTTTCATGCTAAGCTTTCTTCTTTCTAGAGTTGGGTTTTATCCCAAACTCTTCTTATGATTTTGGAGGGATTTTGATTGTTCTTCATACAAATGCCACTCTAGAGAAGATTTCTTCAACTCTATCTTTTATTTATGCAATTTATTTATCTTTATTTCTTTTTCTCTTTTGTTCTTCATGTTTAGACTTTAGGGTTTTTTGTTGGATTATGGATGGCTTGATTTTGATGATTTGATGATTGATTTGTGTTGCTTATATTCTTAATCATTGCTTTCCTTTCTTTCTAAGTGATCTTAATGCTAGATTGGGCTTGAGAGAGTCAATCTAGATCTTTGGGAATTTCACACCCACAAGGTGTTTGATGAAATTCCCCAAAGAACTTATAAAGAGATAAACATTCTTAACCTATGAGAGTAGTTGCTTAAGGTGTTTATTGGTTGATTTGAATATTGATCTTAATGCTTGCTAATCATTTCATCACAAATGAGAGTTTGATCTTGATTTAGTGATTAGCAAAGTGATTAGTGCCTTGAGAGAGGATTAGTCATAATTAGTGATCTTAACCTAAGGAATAGCATTGATTGTGTGTATTAGCATCGTTAGTCAATTGTCTTGATGATTAGATGATGACGATTTAGGTTACATCTTGTTAGATCCTTCACTTAGGTTGATCTTAAAGCTAGTTTTGGATTGAGAGATCAAAACTAGAGCTTAGGCGTTTCACGCCCGAGAGGTGTTCGATGAAATGCTTGAACCAAACCTTTTGTGAGCCTTTCATGCCTAGCCAATGAGAGTTGATGTCTAGGGTGATTAGTGAACTAAGTGGAATTGGAGATTAAAGCTTGTTAATCATCTTATCACAAACGAGAGTTTGTTCTTGATTTGGTGATTAACAAAGTGATTAGTGCCACGAGAGTGGATTAGTCATAATTGTGAATTCCATGTTCTAGGATAGTGTTTAATTCAATCTAAATCATCATTGTTTGTTCATTAATCATCTTCGTGATAGTTAATTCATTTTCCAACACTTCTAGCCTTTGTTTTCTTTCTTGCATTTTACTTTCTTAATCTAAAAACATAAAACCCCAAAACATTTGCTCTAGCTTAGGAAGGTTCATGAATTCTTAGTGCATTGATCTTAACCCCTATGGATTGACACCTCTTATGCTACAATGACAAGCATAGAGGAATTGATATGAACATAACACAAAAATCTATTTATCACTTTTCTTGTGATCTTCATGAAGGGAGTGAAAATGAGGAAGCAACCGTCAAGCTAGTGACGTTAAACGCGCCCTTGGGGCCTCCCAAGCCTATCCTTTGTCAAGGTAGAGACACAAAACAAGCATCAATAAAGATCTCTTGGGTCCAATGGTCGTGGTGTTAGATGAGAAGACGGTTTGAGCCACAACACGTCATCCTTCTCTCTGATACAAGGTACGATCCTCACTCCATTTCATTGTATATACATTCTTGCATTTTTTTACTCTCTCTTTGACTTTTGTTGCACCGAGACGGTTTGGGGGAGGGGTTTGTGTCATTTGACATTTTTTTTTGTGATCTTATTTTCATTTTTGCATACTTGAGTCTCATGCTTACATATAAGTGCATAAAAAACCATAAAAATTAGAAAATTTTGAAAATTTGAAACACAAAAAGACAATCATGTAGTTGCATTTCATAATTAGGATTGAGTCTAGCTTGCATATAGGTTGCATTGCATATTTCATTGGGAGAAATGGTGTAATTTCCTTGTAGAGTATCATTTTAAGAGTTTGGTTCAAGGTCCTAGTTGTTAGTTGTTTGATGCGCTTGGATGGAGTTTTGATATTCCCATATTTTACCCGTTTTAGCTTGCGTATTAATTAGTGTTTCGGGTCTAATGCATGTGCCTTTCATAGTTTTTATAGCATTTTGGCCTAAATTAGAGTATTACGTGTTTGCATTAGGTCATAGTGAGTCGTGCATGCATGTGGAGTGTTTCTAGGTGCTTTGGAGACATTTGAGGAAGTTTGGAGTGATGGAGCTTAAGAGAAGGAAGGGTTCACCCAAGGTGTCTCAAAGATGCGGCTGGACGGCAACCCTCAGATCTGATTCAGCCTCGACGGTCTTCATGGAAGTTGTAGAAGAATGAGTTAGCTGTCCCGGGGAGTTGAAATCAAGTCATTCGGACGTATGGTGTGGGAGATATTCCCTTTTTACTGAAGCCATACCCGACTGGCCGCGAAGCTGTCAAACCATACCGACCAACATTGGATCGGCACACTTGAGGGGTATCACAACAGGATCCAATACCGATCAGAAGCCCATTTCCATACCGTCCGAGATCCACTCGGTATGAGGCTTCATGATCATTAGTACCGACCGAGTCTTGGTCGGTACTATGGCTCGGTACAAGGAGGCATATTCAAACACCGATCCAGCCTTACCGATCAAAATCCATCCGATGCGCGGGCAAGAGCGCATACTGTCCAGTACAATACGCCCGTACCGACCCGTCCCCATCCGGTACAACTCGAGCGGCACAAACACAGCTTTTGTACCGACCCACTCTCGGTTGGTACTACAGCTCGACACTAACTCATCGATCACACCGATCGACTTCACCCGGATAAATCTCACCCAGCATGCAACTTCAAGATCAGTACCGACCCGTCCTGGTGCGGCACAAGCTGCTCGGTACTGAGGCAGAGACCAATACCGACCCAGCTCCACTTCCAATACCGATCCAAGACCACTCGGCGTGCACTCCTCCAAGCGGCAACACCAATAAGCTCACGACCAAAAGACTTGTACCGACCTACTTGTACCGACCCAGGACTGGTCAATACAGAGCCCTTATGTGCCTCAAAACCAGATTTGACCGGGTCAATACCCGGTTTGTTCCGGGTTGACCTGATTTCTTGAAACCTAATTTTCTAGCTAAGTTTTCTTCTTTCTAGAGTTGGGTTTTATCCTAAACTTTTCTTATGATTTTGGAGGGATTTTTTATTGTTCTTCATACAAATGCCACTCTAGAGAAGATTTCTTCAACTCTATCTTTTATTTATGCAATTTATTTATCTTTATGTCTCTTTCTCTTATGTTCTTTATGTCTAGACTTTAGGCTTTTTGTTGGATTATGGATGGCTTGATTTTGATGATTGATTTGTGTTGCTTATGTTCTTAATCATTGCTTTCCTTTCTTATTTAGTGATCTTAATGCTAGAGTGGGCTTGAGAAAGTTAATCTAGATCATAGGGATTCTCACACCCACAAGGTGTTTGATGAAATTCCCCAAAGAACTAAATAAGAGATTTACATTCTTAACCTATGAGAGTAGTTGCTTAAGGTGTTTATTGGTTGATTTGAATATTGATCTTAATGCTTGCTAATCATTTCATCACAAATGATAATTTGATCTTGATTTAGTGATTAGCAAAGTGATTAGTGCCTTGAGAAAGGATTAGTCATAATTAGTGATCTTAACCTAAGGAATAACATAGATTGTGTGTATTAACATCGTTAGTCAATTGTCTTGATGGTTAGATGATGCTGAATTTAGTTGATCCATGTTAGATCCTTCACATAGGTTAGCTCTTAATGCTAGATTTAGATTGAGAGATCAAATCTAGAACTAAGTGATATATCATGGTTTTTACCCCTTTTAGGCCATGATATAAGTCCATTTTATAGAGTCTTTCTACTATTTTGTAGTGTTTTAGAGTCTTTTACAGGTTTTAGCACGTTTGGAGCATAATTGGAGATATTGGAGTTTTCTGGAGCATTTTGGAGCAAAACAAAAGTTCGTGTAGCTGAGTACCCGATTTGAAGCCTTAATATCGATCAACACTGTCCTAGTATCGGTCGATACTCACTGCAGCAAGACACGAGTCGCGACTTTAAATGAAGAGTTGAAGAATTTCCCACCGATGGATTGAGCTCAAATTTGGATACAAGACAGATCAATGGATTAGCTTTCATTTGGAAGTGGTTTGAGATCATTCCAACGGTGCGATCAAAAGTTATGCCAGTTTTACTGAAGACAGTCCAGTCTGGCGAGCAGTGACTAGTGTCGGTCGATACTACCTTAGTGTCGGTCGATACTCACTGCAGGAAAACAGGAAACGCGACTTTTTACAAGTCTGGAGAGTTTGCACCTTGGTCCAGAAGTCTTTAATAATTACAAGAAACCCCAAAACGTGTTTTAGCATTATAATTAGGTTTTTCATCCACTTTTGTGAGCTAAGATTTATTTTACTTTTGTTCTGATTGAGAGAGATTGTTTTAGGGATTTTGGGGAGACAACTCTGAACCCCTTTGTTTCTGATTGATTTCTTTTATGCAATTCTATTCATCTATGATTTCTGTTCCATTAATCATGTCTGAGTAGATCCACTGTTAGGTTCACGGCTCTCATAAGGGTTTTCTCTGAATGTTAGGTTAATTAGTTAATTAGGATTCACCATCTGAATTAGTTCTTCACCATAGGTTGTTCCCATAGCTAATTCTAGGTTGACGAATCTAGAACTTAGATCTTAGGATAATTGGTTAGGCACGAGAGTGCGATTAATTACCTGACAGAATCTAGGGTGAGCAAAATAACTATTCGCAAAGAGATTTGGTTTAGTTGTTTTGTGAACAGATCAAACTTGAAATAAAAGCTGGTTTAGACTTTAGGATTCGCAAAGAGATTTGGAATTCTAGGATTTAGACTTAGATAGTTTTCGCAACGAGAGTTGGTTAGCTATACTTTAGTGATTTGAGTTCAAGAACCGCGCTAAATCTGAATCCTGTTAGTTAGTTTATCTACATTCATTGAATTCCTGAGAAATACCCTGAGCCAATCTTCTTTCCCATTGATTCACAACTTGTTTAATTTACGCACTTGCTTTCAATTACATCTTTCTGGTTTAGCTTAATTCTAATATATATAATCTATTGTGTGAATTCTGGAGTTCTTGTGTCAATGTCATAGACGTTTTAGATGGTCCTTCTATCATCACCAAGAGAGACATCAAAAAGGCTAAGGCAAAGAAGAAGGTAAAGAGCAAAAGAGTCGAGAGTGCTCCCTCTATGACTTTAATCCCTTAGAAGTGTGATGGAGACTCGATTGAGTACAAGGTGAAGTGCAAAGGAACCTCAAAACCATTCTCTAAGGCTAGAGTCATTCTTACCCCAGAGCTGAAAGAGAAAGGAAAAGAGGTTATAGAGAGCATGTTGAGTAGAACTCTGAGTCTGCAAGTGTCTAGTTGTAGAACTTGCATGGGAGTGAGTTCTCAACCTCGCTCTGACTAATCACCTGAGCAAAGTCAAGCTCGTGACGTTAAACAAGCGCTTGGTGGGAGGCAACCCACTGGTAAGTCTGTATATAAATCTTTTGTTTTTGTTTTTGTTTTTGTTTTTTGGTTTTGTGTCTTGTGTTTCACGTGCAGCAGATTCAGAAGAGCAATAT
Organism: Eutrema heterophyllum; assembly: GCA_002933915.1. Taxonomy (NCBI): domain Eukaryota; kingdom Viridiplantae; phylum Streptophyta; class Magnoliopsida; order Brassicales; family Brassicaceae; genus Eutrema; species Eutrema heterophyllum. Next base: position 723,075 of record PKMM01023027.1, on the reverse strand, counting down.
CGATCGACACCCACCCGGTATCGATCGACATCATCCACACGACAAAGGAGCTGGGTATTTCTTAAGGGACCGTGAGCTACAGATCGATCGATGTCAAAATTGCATCGACCAATATCCCTTGTATCGATCGATACCAGCACGGTATCGGTCGATACTGTCACCCAGGTACGTCTCCTTCGATTTTCACCAATCCACTCAGCTCTTCTGTTTTTCTTTTACAACCTCTAGGCTAGATAACACTGGGGACAGTGTTGTTTAAGTCTGGGGGAGGTAGTTGCTGACATTGTGTTTGTTTTTCTTAGTCAGTCGTTCTTGAGTCAAAATTTGTTTTATTCCAACACCTGTTGGAGATTATGATCTTGTTCTTGAATCTATTGTTCTGACTTTGCTTCTAAGTGATCGTTGTTACATAATCAGTTCTAGATCGGACTAATGAAAAATCCAAAGGCTGACCAGTTAACTAGAAGACACTCATGTTTCCAGCAGAGTTCATTCGAGCCTGAGCCAAATGTTTGCACTTCATCGATGTGGTTAGTGTTCATAGAGCTTGATTCCTCATTCATATATGACAAAGGAACCCATGTGTTTAAAGTAATGGTATCTCTCTCCCCTGTTATAAGTTAATAAATAAGAGCATAAAAGATGAGATGATTTTCTCCTAAGTAGAGGGTTAGGAATGTTTCCAGTGATCCCATTATTCTACTTGGTGAGGAATGATCACACAAAGGTTGGAAGCGAGGCTAGGATTTTCCTATGATGCCATTATTCGCCTACACTCTTTGATACATTGAGAGGGGAAGAACTGGGGATTCGGTGGCAAACACCATCAGTACTCGCGTCTCAAACCTTGATTTGTATATGCGAATAAAAAAAATATATAAAAAAAAAAGAGAAAGCATGAAATGAAATAAGTCTGGGGGAGAGGAAACAATACCAAAAAGTGTGAAAATTGGGTGTTTCTTTTGTCATGATATTGTATGGGAAAGAGTCTAGAAGGTTCTTGGCATTGATTACAGCGATGAAACTGGCGATGAAGGCTTGGATGGATAATGTGGTGTAATAATGTGTGGAGTCTGGGAAGCTGCGAATGTATACGGAGAAGTACATGGTGGTTAGATCTGGAACTGGTAAAGTGATGAGAAGACATTAGGAAAAATGGTCATTGCAATGTTTCAAGAACATGTGAGTCTCCGTTGTTTTCAAACTTCTTTCTCTGGTTTAGTCTTCTATTTGCTTGAGGGCAAGCAAATGCTAAGTCTGGGGGAGTAAATATATCATGGTTTTTACCCCTTTTTGACCATGATATAATTCCGTTTTATAGAGTCTTTCTAATATTTTGTAGTGTTTTAGAGTCTTTTACAGGTTTTAGCACGTTTGGAGCATAATTGGGGATATTATAGCTTTCTGGAGCATTTTGGAGTAAAGCAGAAGTTCGTGTAGCTGAGTACCCGATTTGAAGCCTCAATATCGATCGATACTGACTAGTATCGGTCGATACTCATTGCAGCAAGACACGAGTCGCGACTTTTATGAAGAGTTGAAAATTTGCAAAATTGCCCAGAAAACTTTATTATTTACAATTAAGCCCAGAACGTGTTTTAGGAGTTTAAGTTAGGTTTTTAAACCACTTTGGCTAGGACACTTGATTAAGATTTATTTTACTCTGGTTTTTGTGAGAGAGGGAGACAAGTTTGAAACTCTGTTCGCTTGAGAGAAGATTTTGAACCCTTATTTTACTCTCGTCTATTTATTTGATTTGATGATCTATTCAATGATGTTGCTTGTTTCAATCTCCATGTCTGAGTAGATCCATTGTTAGGTTCAGGGTTCTCATAGGATTTTTTCTGAATGTTAGGTTAATTAGTTAATTAAGATTCACCATCTGAATTAGTTCTTCACCATAGGTTTTTCTCATAGCTAATTCTAGGTTGACGAATCTGGAATTTAGATCTTAGGATAATTGATTGGGCACGAGAGTGCGATTAATTACCTGATAGAACCTAAGGTGAGCAAAATAACTATTCGTAAAGAGATTTGGTTTAGTTGTTTTGTGAACAAATCAAACTTGAACTAAAAGCTAGTTTAGACTTTAGGATTCGCAAAGAGATTTTGAATTCTAGGATTTAGACTTAGATAGTTTTCGCAACGAGAGTTGGTTAGCTATACATTAATGATTTGAGTTCAAGAACCGCGCTAAATCTGAATCATGTTAGTTAGTTTATCTACATTCATTGAATTCCTGAGAAATACCGTGAGCCTATCTTCTTTCCAATTGACTTACAACACTTTTAATTTACGTATTGCTTTCAATTACATCTTTTGGTTTAGCTTAATTCGAATATATATAATCTATTGCGTGATATCTGGAGTTCTTTTGTTCGACCCCTACATATACTACAACAACTGTTTTAGTACTTATAGGGTATTAATTTGAGCATATCAAATTTCTAAGCCTTAGCTTTCCGGGAAACAACTTGAGTCTTGAGTTGTAGAGTAACACTTGGCTGCCCTCCTTGAAGTTTTTGTGCAAGATCCTCTTGTCATGAAAGGCTTTGGTTTGCTCCTTGTAGATTTTGGAGCTCTCATAAGCTTCAAGCCGAATCTCATCGAGTTCTTGCAATTGGATCAAACACCTTTCTTTAGCCGTCTTAAAATCAAAGTTGAGAAGCTTCACGGCCCATAACGCCTTGTACTCAAGCTCTACCGGCAAATGACAAGACTTCCCATAGAGAACATTAAATGGCGTTGTCCCAATTGTGTCTTGAAAGCGGTTCGGTAAGCCCACAACGCATCATCTAGCTTCTTCGCCTAATCCTTCCTTAAGCTCCCCACGGTCTTCTCTAAGATCGCCTTGATTTGGCGGTTAGACACTTCAACTTGCCCACTTGTTTGGGGGTAATAAGGCGTGACAACCTTGTGTTTGACTCCATGCCTTTTGAGCAAGTTCTCAAACACTTTGTTTATGAAATGGGAACCACCATCACTTATCACCACCCGAGGGACTCCAAACCGTGAAAAAATGATTGTCTTGAACAACTTTAGAACCACCTTTGCGTCATTTGCTCGACTTGCAACCGCTTCCACCCACTTCGAGACATAGTCAACCGCAACCAAAATGTATTGGTTCCCATAAGATGAGGGGAATGATCCCATGAATTCTATACCCCACACGTCAAAGATCTCAACTTCAAGGATCGGATTTTTTGGCATCTGATATTCTCATATATTGCATGTTTTAGCATACATTTCACTTAGAGTTTTGTGTCATTTACATGCATAATCATGGTTTCGTCTAACATTTTGGTCTTTATTAGAATTTAGGATGTTTCATTAGGTCCTAGAGAGTTTTTGCATGCATTTGGAGTGTTTTATAGGTGCTTGGAGTCATTTTGGAGAAGTTTGGAGTTATGGAGCATAAGAGAAGGAAGGGGTCATCCGAACCGTCCAAAAGAACCTGCCAAACAAAGGCTCTCTGATTTGATTTAGCTTCGGAGGTGTTCATGAAAGTTGTAGAGGGATGAGTTATCTTTCTACCGGATTTTGAATCAAGTCATTCGGACCAGTGGTTTGGAAGATATGGCCTTTTTACTGAAGCCATGCCCGACTAGCCGCGAAGATGTCGAACAATACCGACCGGCATTGGGTCGGTACCATGGGTCGGTATTGCTCCAGAGACTTATACCGATCAGAAGCACTTCTCAACACCGACCCAGATCTGCTCGGCATGAAGGATCAGGAAGATTTGTACCGACCCATTCTGGGTCGGCACAAACCAAGCGGCACAAACACGGCAGTGCAGACCAACCTATTTGTATCGGCAAAACGAAGTGGATACAGTCCGATTTAGCCTCGACTGTCTTCATGGAAATTGTCGAGGAATGAGTTAGCTTGCCAGAGCAGTTGGAATGAGGGCATTTGGATAAGCGGTTCAAGAGATATCGCGAGTTTACCGAAGGTGTATCCGTCTGGCCGCGAGACCAACGCCGACCAGCATTGGATCGACACAAGAAAGATTAGTACCGACCTGTTCTGGACCGGTACTAACTGGTCGGTACAAAGGCAAAGATTAGTACCGACCTGTCCTAGCTCGGTACAGTTGGTCGGTACTAATCCACTCCCAAATCCATCCCCATGAAGCCAGTCAAAGTGTCTTAAAGATCCGGCAGAACGAAGCGGTTACAGTCAGATTCAGCGTCAATGATCTTCATGAAAGATGTAGATTATTGAGTCATCTGACTTCTGGAGGTGGTTTCATGTCATTCTGATCCGTGGTTAGAAAGATACATCATATTTATCAGAGACATGTCTGTCTGGCGTCCAAACGAGTGCTGCTCCCAATACGACTTCTGGAAGATCAACCCAGACGAAGGGTTTCCAATCCGATTCAGCTTCTACGTTCTTCATGAAAGTCGTAGATATATGAGTTAGCTGTCGCCTGCAGGTGGTTTCAGGTCATTTGGATAAGCGGTTCAAGAGATATGGCGATTTTACCAAGTGTATGTAGACCAGTACCGACCGACTCCCGTGCGGCACACTCCGACCGGTATGACACCAGGGACTTGTGCCGATCCACTGTACCGACCCAGGACTGGTCGGTACAGACCACCAGAACCAGCAAAAACCCAGATTTGACCGGGTCAATACCCGGTTTGTTCCGGGTTGACCCGGTTCACCCCTTTTTCTATAAATACTCTTGAAACCTATTTTTCATGCTAAGCTTTCTTCTTTCTAGAGTTGGGTTTTATCCCAAACTCTTCTTATGATTTTGGAGGGATTTTGATTGTTCTTCATACAAATGCCACTCTAGAGAAGATTTCTTCAACTCTATCTTTTATTTATGCAATTTATTTATCTTTATTTCTTTTTCTCTTTTGTTCTTCATGTTTAGACTTTAGGGTTTTTTGTTGGATTATGGATGGCTTGATTTTGATGATTTGATGATTGATTTGTGTTGCTTATATTCTTAATCATTGCTTTCCTTTCTTTCTAAGTGATCTTAATGCTAGATTGGGCTTGAGAGAGTCAATCTAGATCTTTGGGAATTTCACACCCACAAGGTGTTTGATGAAATTCCCCAAAGAACTTATAAAGAGATAAACATTCTTAACCTATGAGAGTAGTTGCTTAAGGTGTTTATTGGTTGATTTGAATATTGATCTTAATGCTTGCTAATCATTTCATCACAAATGAGAGTTTGATCTTGATTTAGTGATTAGCAAAGTGATTAGTGCCTTGAGAGAGGATTAGTCATAATTAGTGATCTTAACCTAAGGAATAGCATTGATTGTGTGTATTAGCATCGTTAGTCAATTGTCTTGATGATTAGATGATGACGATTTAGGTTACATCTTGTTAGATCCTTCACTTAGGTTGATCTTAAAGCTAGTTTTGGATTGAGAGATCAAAACTAGAGCTTAGGCGTTTCACGCCCGAGAGGTGTTCGATGAAATGCTTGAACCAAACCTTTTGTGAGCCTTTCATGCCTAGCCAATGAGAGTTGATGTCTAGGGTGATTAGTGAACTAAGTGGAATTGGAGATTAAAGCTTGTTAATCATCTTATCACAAACGAGAGTTTGTTCTTGATTTGGTGATTAACAAAGTGATTAGTGCCACGAGAGTGGATTAGTCATAATTGTGAATTCCATGTTCTAGGATAGTGTTTAATTCAATCTAAATCATCATTGTTTGTTCATTAATCATCTTCTTGATAGTTAATTCATTTTCCAACACTTCTAGCCTTTGTTTTCTTTCTTGCATTTTACTTTCTTAATCTAAAAACATAAAAACCCAAAAACATTTGCTCTAGCTTAGGAAGGTTCATGTATTCTTAGTGCATTGATCTTAACCCCTATGGATTGACACCTCTTATGCTACAATGACAAGCATAGAGGAATTGATATGAACATAACACAAAAATCTCTTTATCAATTTGGCGCCGTTGCCATTGGGGTTTAGCATTGATCATTAGGATTTTGAATCTTTTTGAGACTAGAGCCTTTTTATTTTGTTTTGTTGCTAATCTTTTCACTTTTCTTGTGATTTTCATGAAGGAAGTGACAATGAGGAAGCAACCGTCAAGCTAGTGACGTTAAACGCGCCCTTGGGGACCTCCCCAAGCCTATCCCTCGTCAAGCTTGCGACACAAAACAAGCATGAATAAAGAGGACCACGCTCCTCACAATAAAGGACGGCAAATTTGGGTCGGATCGGTCTATGATTTGTCTCTTGGGTCCAAGGTCGTGGTGTGTGATGAAAGGAGGGTTCGGCCACAACATGTCACACTCCTCTCCTCCTCGATTCAATTCCAAGGTATGATTCTCACTCCATTTCATTGTATATACATTCTTGCATATTTTTACCTTCTCCTTGACTTTTGTTGCACCGGGACGGTGCAATTCAAGTTTGGGGGAGGGGTTTATGTCATTTAACCTTGTGTTTTGTGATCTTATTTTGCCTTTTCCATCTTGAGTCTCATGCATATCATGCATTTTCAATAAATTTGAAATTTTTTGAACTTTTGTGCATTCCATATAGGATCGAGTCTAGATGCATAGCATATAAGGTAGCTTTGCATGAGCATTAGGAGCAATGACAGATTTATCCTTGTAGAGTACCATTTTTAGAGCTTGATTCAATGCCCTCGTTGCTTGTTGTTTGATGCTTTTGATCTCGTGTTGAAATCAAGGATGAACCATATTTTGATCTCGCGTTTCATTACTAGGGTCTTAGCTAAAGCAAGTTTTGATTTGATTCCAATCCTACTTAAGTGAGAACCATAATTTTGACATTGAAATTATCATACTTGTGCATTGCATAGTGAATTCATGGTTACCATATACATACTTGGGCTCTCTTATCCTTTTCACCACTCTTTTGCTAGTCCAAGTAGCCGATTCCCATCATTGGAACGGTTTTCCATACCTTTAACCTACCCTCCTTTCAAGCCAAAATCTTTAGTGTGCGTATGTGAGGCCTAATTTTTCGAGTAAGCTTGGCAAAAAGTGTTGAGTTTAGGGCGACAAGGATAGGATTGCATGTAGATCTAGCCGAACATCAAAGGCTAGACTAGGCTAGGCTCGTGGGAAAGGGAAGTTTTGGGTTTGGTGTGAACGAAAATGTGTGACTAATGGAATTGTGGATAAGAAGGAAGTGGGTTCAAAAGGGAGAAAGTGAAGGTGAAAGAGGAATGCAATATTGTGACGTGGTTGGTGCAAGTTATCAAGAATAGCTCTTAGTGATAGTTATAGCCTCATAGAAGCAAAGTAAAAAGCCAAAAATTGGCTAAGGAATCAATTGGTAAATGATGAGGCAAGGCAAAGAAAAGAAAGAAAGAAGAGCTAAAGAAACAACAAAAAGAAGCACGAAACCACAAGATTCAATGAAGAAGAAGAAATTCCCCAAGTGAGAAAAAGATGAAGTGGAAGAAAAAGTTCACGTATGAGGCATGAAGGCAAAAAGGCCAAGTGAGAAAAGGGTAGCTTAGGATGAGGACTTCATGGGTAGATATGCTAGGGTTAGAGACATTTTAGGCATTGGGTAGATGTGAGTCTATCCTTGTATGCATAGATTGCCTTTTACTCTTAGCATTTTGCTAAAGCTTGCTCATTCATTGAGAGATCCCTTGCATTGGAGTAATCCCATACATTTGATATCATCTTTATCTCAAAACCTTTACCCTAGCCAAATGGATTCACTTGCCTTGCGTAAGCATGATTCACTTGAAACGATTAATGAATGTTAAAGGATTGGATGACATGAATACTTGTGTAGGTTGAGGCTTGAATTTGATTCGTGTAGGGAAGGATATGGCTAGCTCTTTTTGAGTAGACTTGTTTGATCGCATCTTAGAGCTAGTAACTTGGACATTGAGTTGAATTCTTTTTATGGTACTTTTGGATTTGAGCTCCCATTTTGATCTTCTTCCTCTTCTTAGCCTTGTTTGCTTGAGGACAAGCAAAGGATTAAGTTTGGGGGAGTTGATATTCTCATATTTTACTCGTTTTAGCATGCATTCTACTTAGCGTTTTGAGTCACATGCATGCATAATCATTGTTTTCCTTAGTGTTTTGGTCTAAATTAGAGTCTAGCTAGGTTTCATTAAGTCCTAGTGAGTCTTGCATCATTTGGAGTGTTTTATAGGTGCTTGGAGTCATTTTGGAGAAGTTTGGAGTTATGGAGCATAAGAGAAGGAAGGGGTCATCCGAACCGTCCAAAAGAACCTGCCGAACAAAGGCTCTCTGATATGATTTAGCTTCGGAGGTGTTCATGAAAGTTGTAGAGGGATGAGTTATCTTTCTACCGGATTTTGAATCAAGTCATTCGGACCAGTGGTTTGGAAGATATGGCCTTTTTACTGAAGCCATGCCCGACTAGCCGCGAAGATGTCGAACAATACCGACCGGCATTGGGTCGGTACCATGGGTCGGTATTGCTCCAGAGACTTATACCGATCAGAAGCACTTCTCAACACCGACCCAGATCTGCTCGGCATGAAGGATCAGGAAGATTTGTACCGACCCATTCTGGGTCGGCACAAACCAAGCGGCACAAACACGGCAGTGCAGACCAACCTATTTGTATCGGCAAAACGAAGTGGATACAGTCCGATTTAGCCTCGACTGTCTTCATGGAAATTGTCGAGGAATGAGTTAGCTTGCCAGAGCAGTTGGAATGAGGGCATTTGGATAAGCGGTTCAAGAGATATCGCGAGTTTACCGAAGGTGTATCCGTCTGGCCGCGAGACCAACGCCGACCAGCATTGGATCGACACAAGAAAGATTAGTACCGACCTGTTCTGGACCGGTACTAACTGGTCGGTACAAAGGCAAAGATTAGTACCGACCTGTCCTAGCTCGGTACACTTGGTCGGTACAAATCCACTTCCAAATCCGTCCCATGAAGCCAGCCGAAGTGTCTTGAAGATCCGGCAGAACGAAGGAGTTAAAGTCCGATTCAGCCTCAATGATCTTCATGAAAGATGTAGCCAGATGAGTTAGCTTGCCACAGGAGTTGGAATCAGGTCATTCGGACATGTATTCGAGGAGATATCGTGAGTTTACCGAAGGTGTATCCGTCTGGCCGCGAGACCAACGCCGACCAGCATTGGATCGACACAAGAAAGATTAGTACCGACCTGTTCTGGACCGGTACTAACTGATCGGTACAAAGGCAAAGATTAGTACCGACCTGTCCTAGCTCGGTACACTTGGTCGGTACTAATCCACTCCCAAATCCATCCCCATGAAGCCAGTCGAAGTGTCTTAAAGATCCGGCAGAACGAAGAGGTTACAGTCAGATTCAGCGTCAATGATCTTCATGAAAGATGTAGATGATTGAGTCATCTGACTTCTGGAGGTGGTTTCATGTCATTCTGATCCGTGGTTAGAAAGATACATCATATTTATCAGAGACATGTCTGTCTGGCGTCCAAACGAGTGCTGCTCCCAATACGACTTCTGGAAGATCAACCCAGACGAAGGGTTTCCAATCCGATTCAGCTTCTACGTTCTTCATGAAAGTCGTAGATATATGAGTTAGCTGTCGCCTGCAGGTGGTTTCAGGTCATTTGGATAAGCGGTTCAAGAGATATGGCGATTTTACCAAGTGTATGTAGACCAGTACCGACCGACTCCCGTGCGGCACACTCCGACCGGTATGACACCAGGGACTTGTGCCGATCCACTGTACCGACCCAGGACTGGTCGGTACAGACCACCAGAACCAGCAAAAACCCAGATTTGACCGGGTCAATACCCGGTTTGTTCCGGGTTGACCCGGTTCACCCCTTTTTCTATAAATACTCTTGAAACCTATTTTTCATGCTAAGCTTTCTTCTTTCTAGAGTTGGGTTTTATCCCAAACTCTTCTTATGATTTTGGAGGGATTTTGATTGTTCTTCATACAAATGCCACTCTAGAGAAGATTTCTTCAACTCTATCTTTTATTTATGCAATTTATTTATCTTTATTTCTTTTTCTCTTTTGTTCTTCATGTTTAGACTTTAGGGTTTTTTGTTGGATTATGGATGGCTTGATTTTGATGATTTGATGATTGATTTGTGTTGCTTATATTCTTAATCATTGCTTTCCTTTCTTTCTAAGTGATCTTAATGCTAGATTGGGCTTGAGAGAGTCAATCTAGATCTTTGGGAATTTCACACCCACAAGGTGTTTGATGAAATTCCCCAAAGAACTTAGAAAGAGATAAACATTCTTAACCTATGAGAGTAGTTGCTTAAGGTGTTTATTGGTTGATTTGAATATTGATCTTAATGCTTGCTAATCATTTCATCACAAATGAGAGTTTGATCTTGATTTAGTGATTAGCAAAGTGATTAGTGCCTTGAGAGAGGATTAGTCATAATTAGTGATCTTAACCTAAGGAATAGCATTGATTGTGTGTATTAGCATCGTTAGTCAATTGTCTTGATGATTAGATGATGACGATTTAGGTTACATCTTGTTAGATCCTTCACTTAGGTTGATCTTAAAGCTAGTTTTGGATTGAGAGATCAAAACTAGAGCTTAGGCGTTTCACGCCCGAGAGGTGTTCGATGAAATGCTTGAACCAAACCTTTTGTGAGCCTTTCATGCCTAGCCAATGAGAGTTGATGTCTAGGGTGATTAGTGAACTAAGTGGAATTGGAGATTAAAGCTTGTTAATCATCTTATCACAAACGAGAGTTTGTTCTTGATTTGGTGATTAACAAAGTGATTAGTGCCACGAGAGTGGATTAGTCATAATTGTGAATTCCATGTTCTAGGATAGTGTTTAATTCAATCTAAATCATCATTGTTTGTTCATTAATCATCTTCGTGATAGTTAATTCATTTTCCAACACTTCTAGCCTTTGTTTTCTTTCTTGCATTTTACTTTCTTAATCTAAAAACATAAAAACCCAAAAACATTTGCTCTAGCTTAGGAAGGTTCATGAATTCTTAGTGCATTGATCTTAACCCCTATGGATTGACACCTCTTATGCTACAATGACAAGCATAGAGGAATTGATATGAACATAACACAAAATCTATTTATCAGCATCTCGTCCCGTCTACTAATGTTTCCCTTTCGTTGACACGCATCACAAGTAGAGACAAATGCATGAGCATCCTTGAATAAACTCGGCCACCAAAACCCGGAGTGAAGAACTTTAGTTGCGGTTTTGAATGGGGCAAAGTGTCCCCCATAAACCAAACTGTGGCAATGAAACAAGATCCCGTTCACCTCTTCTTCTGGTACACATCTTCGGTATAAACCATCCGAGCACAACTTGTAGAGGAATGGTTCATCCCAATAGAAACGGGTGACTCCATGGAAGAACTTCTTTCGCTTGTAACCTTTCCACTTGGGTGGCTCTCTTCCGCAAGCCAAGTAGTTGACAAAATCTGCATACCATGGCAACTTCCCATCTTCCAAACCTTTGGCGTCTTCGAGAACCTTTACCGCTTCATAACCCTTCTTCAGGAAACTAATCACCATGAGTTGCTCTTTGGCAAGAGAGTCATCGATTGGGATGAGATTTTCAACCCGCATTCTTGACAAGTGATCCGCCACTCCATTCTCAATGCCTTTCTTATCGATGATCTCCATGTCAAACTCTTGAAGAAGCAAGATCCATCTAAGAAGTCTCGGTTTGGTATCCTTCTTGGCATAGATGTGCCTTATTGCGGCATGATCCGTGTATATAAAAATCTTTGAGCCTACCAAGTCGGATCTAAACTTTTCAAACGCAAAGACAACCGCTAGAAGCTCCTTCTCTGTGGTCGCATACCTCAATTGTGTGTCATCAAGCGTTCTACTAGCATAGTAGATCACATGGAGCTTCTTGTCTTTCTTTAGGCCTTGAACCGCTCCAACTGCATAATCACTTGCGTCACACATGATCTCAAAGGGTAATTCCCAATCCGGTGCTTGGACTATTGGTGCAGTCACAAGCGCCTTCTTGATCTCCAAGAACGCTGATATATCATGGTTTTTACCCCTTTTAAGCCATGATATAGGTCCATTTTATAGAGTCTTTATACTATTTTGTAGTGTTTTAGAGTATTTTACAGGTTTTAGCATGTTTGGAGCATAATTGGAGATATTGGAGCTTATTGGAGCATTTTGGAGCAAAACAGAAGCTTGTGTAGCTGAGTACCCGATTTGGAGCTGGGCATCGATCGATACTGCCTAGTATCGATTGACACCCACTGCAGCAAGACACAAGTCGCGACTTTTATGAAGAGTTGAAGAATTGCAAAATTGCCCAGAAGACTTTATTATTTACAATTTAACTCAAAACGTGTTTTAGCACTATAATTAGGTTTTTGAGCCACTTTTGTTGGCTACACTTAATTACGTTCTGATTAAGCTGGATTCTACTTTGGTTTTGGAGTGATTTCTGAGAGAGACAAATCTGAACCTCTTGTTTTACTCTTCTATCTTATTTTATTTGATGATCTATTCAATCATGTTGCTTGTTTCTATCTCCATGTCTGAGTAGATCCTTTGTTAGGTTCAGGGTTCTCATAAGGGTTTTCTCTGAATGTTAGGTTAATTGAATGATTAGGATTCACCATCTGAATTAGTTCTTCGTCTTAGGTTGCTCTCAAAGCTAATTCTAGACTGATCACCTGGAACTTAGATCTTAGGATAATTGGTTAGGCACGAGAGTGCGATTGATTACCTGATAGAACCTAGAGTGAGCAAAATAACTATTCGCAAAGAGATTTAGTTTAGTTGTTTTGTGAACAGATCAAACCTGAACTTAAAGCTGGTTTAGACTTTAGGATTCGCAAAGAGATTTGTAATTCTAGGATTTAGACTTAGATAGTTTTCGCAACGAGAGTTGGTTAGCTATACTTTAGTGATTTGAGTTCAAGAACCGCGCTAAATCTGAATCATGTTAGTTAGTTATCTACATTCATTGAATTCCTGAGAAATACCCTGAGCCTAGCTTCTTTCCAATTGTTTTACAACTCGTTTAATTTACGCATCTGCTTTTAATTACACTGTTGGTTTAGTTTAATTCTGATCTGAATAATCTATTGTGTGTTTCCCTGAGTCTCTGTGGATTCGATCCCTAAGTATTACAATCGACAAAGCTTTAGTACTTTAGGGTATTAATTTGAGCTATATCAAATTTGGCGCCATTGCCGGGGACTCAATTTCGCCATTAGATTTCAGTGAAGAATTTCGTCTAAATCATCGAGTATCGATCGATACCCCTTGGTATCGGTCTACATCCGACATGTTTTTTTTAATTACTTACGTTCTTGATCTTTTGTGTTTCAGGTGTATGCCTACTCGAGAAACCAGGAGAAACAAGAATACTCAGCTAGTTGATTTGTCAAACGAGCAGCTAGCACAGTTGGAACGCACACTCAGAAAAGCAAAGAAGCTAGTAACGATGAACAACGATCCAGTGGTTTTGATTCAGGATGAGGCTGGTGCTTTCAGAGACCGAGAGGGTCACTTGTGCAATGAGAGAGGGCAGAGACTCGATGGAGAAGGGAACGCTATTGCCCCTCCAGCTGCAGTGAATGCTGCGAACGCTGCGATTGAGCGTGGTAGAACAATTGTTGAATTCAACAGACCTGATCAGTTCTACGCAAATCGATCAGCGATTCGTCCTCCTGCCTTTCAGAGGAATGATTTCGAGCTAAAGCCTGCGTACTACACTCTTGTGGGTCAACACACTTTCCATGGTCTTTCTCATGAGCATCCCATGGATCATATCGAGAAGTTCGAGGATTTGGTCTCTAGCATTAAATGCAATGGAGTGTCCTACGACTACTTGTTCTTTAAGCTTTTCCCATACTCTCTTGGTGGGGATGCTTCTTATTGGCTCAAGCAACTACCAGCTGGGTCATTAACTAACTGGGATGAGACTAAGACTGCCTTCCTAAATAACTTCTATGACGATGCGAGATCAGAAGAGTTTAGGAACAAGATTTCCCAATTTTCTCAGGGAACGACTAAGGCTTTCAAGGCTGCTTGGGGAAGATTCAGATCGTATCAGAGGGATTGTCCACATCATGGGTACATTATGGTTCAGCTACTGAGTTTCTTTTTCAGAGGGATTGATTGGAGATATCAGATGGCTTTGGACTCTGCGAGCAATGGTAACTTCTTTACCAAATATCATGATGATGCTTACCAGCTGATTGAGAATTTTGCGTCGAGCAATAGCACAAAGAGTGCTGACATGGAGCGTAAGAAGCTAGCTGGTGGTATAGAGGGTTCACAGATTCCTGAGGTGCATGCAAAGCTGGATTCGGTGCATAATTTGTTGATGAGCAAGCAGCGGAAGGCTGTTCACTTTGCTGATAATGTCGAGGTTTTCAAGGAGGATGAGGTAGAGGATGTTAACTACGTTGGTGGTTCTGGTTTTCAAGGTCAGAGGAATCACTAAAATAACAACTTTCAGCAAGGAGGATTCAAATCTGAGGGTTATCAAGGTGGTCCTGGGTCGAATCAGTTTAGCTAGAAACCTTTCCAGAGCAGTGGTTACACAAGGAACTATGGGAGTTCATCCTATCAGCAGGTACCTGCTAAGACTCCTAAGGGTAAGATCGAGGATATGCTTGAACAGCTGGTTCAAGGGCAAGAGAAGATGACGGTGAGCTTTAATGGGAAGTTGGATGCTTTGTACCACGATCTGAATGGGAAGATCGAAACTTTCAGCATGAACCATAGGAAGTTGGAAATTCAGGTCGCTCAGACTAAGAAGCTGTGAAACGAAAAGAGGGTGTTCTTCCATGTAGAGGAGAAAACCCAAGGAGGGAGCACATCAATGCAATCATCTCAAGCAGTGCAGAGGAAGTCACTACAGGAGTAAAAACTGGCCTAACTGCAAAGAATCTCGTCGATCTTGCTGAAGATGACGACGATGAGGCTCCTGAAATCGCCCTAGTATCGATCGATACCACCCAGCATCGGTCGATACCCGTCCAAGGATCTGCCAAGGACGTTTTGAAGCAACAAGCATCGCTCGACACCACTACCTGTGTCGATCGACACCAAGCTGAAGATGACGTTTGGGATTCTGAAAATCCCCCTATATCGACCGACACCAGACAGTGTCGATCGATACCCGCCCAGACACATGCTCGAGTTGTTTCAAACCCACTTGTGTCGATCGACACCACCACTAGTGTCGATCGACACCCACGCAGACTGATCCAGAAATTGAGAAAATACCCAAGATTGTCGAGGAAAAGGTTTACAAGCCTAGGGTGCCATATCCTATACCACCTAGACATCTCATGAAACCCATAACTGCGGAGAAGTTGCTCGCTTTTCAGAAGATGGTCAGGAGGATTCCCAGCACTATATCTTTTGAAGAAGCTTTTGAAAACCGTCCTTTGGAGTGTTACTTCCACAATTGCAGAGACCCTGAGGCAGAGATCAAGGCACTCTTCATCAAGGCCAGAAGTACACCACCTCCACCTAAGCAGCTGACTAAGAGGGAAGACCCAGGAAAATTTCCAGTTCCATGCTCCATCTCTAGAGTCAAGTTCAAGGAATCCCTTGTTGACTCAGGGTCTAGTGTCAACCTCATGTCAAGGGAGAATGAGGAGAAATTGAAAGCTGATATGGGATCTCCCAAGACACTTATCACATACGCAAACTCCACCAGCTCACTTCCCTATGCTACGATCCTCGATTTGCCAGTCGAAGTAGGAGACTGTCTGGTTCCTACTAATTTTCAGGTTGTGGAGATGAGCGAAGGATCTAAGGTTCCTTTAATTTTGGGAAGACCATTTATGGCTACTGCTGGCGCGATCATGGACACACCGAACCAGAGAATCTCTTTCTCTTACATTGACGACGAGATCTACTATGACGCCATCCCTTCTAGAAGAACACCCAGACATGTCTCATGCATCACCACTGCTGCCGGCGAGACGCTGATGATCGATCTGCTGGATGAGCCTTGCTATGAGCCAAAGGTCGCGACCGTTTCGGATGAACCTCCCAACATCAACAAGAAGGTTGCTAAGAAGGCTAAAGCAACAAAGAAGAAAGCGAAGAGCAAGAAAGTCGAAAGTGCTGCCCAAGTCACTTTGATCCCTCAGAAGTGTGATGGAGACTCGATCGAGTACAAGGTGAAGCACAAAGGAGCCTCGAGACCATTCGCCAAGGCTAGAGTTATTCTTACTTCAGAGCTGAAAGAGAAAGGAAAGGAGGTTATAGAGAGCATGCTGAGCAGAACTCTGAATCTGGAGGTGTCTACCTGTGGAGCTTACATGGGAGTGAGTTCTCAACCTCGCTTCAACTAATCACCTGAGCAAAGTCAAGCTAATGACGTTAAACAAGCGCTTAGTGGGAGGCAACCCACTGGTGAGTCTTTTTTTATTTTATTTTATTTTTGGGTTTTATTTTTGGTTTTGTGTCTTGTGTTTCACATGCAGCAGATTCAGACGAGGAGTATCGATTGAAACCCACACGGTATCGATCGACACCATCCACACGCAAAAGGAGCTGGGTATTTCTCATGGGACCGTGAGCAACAACATATCGATCGATGTCAACTTAGCATCGACAAATTTTCCCTTGTATCGATCGATACCACCATGGTATCGGTTGATACCGCCACCCAGGTAAGCCTCCTTCGATTTTCATCCATCCACTCAACTCTTTTGATTTCTTTTACAAACTCTAGGCTAGATAACACTGGGGACAGTGTTGTTTAAGTCTGGGGGAGGTAGTCGTAGTCAACCCACTGGTGAGTCTGTACATACCTTTTTCCCTTTCTTTTTGGTTTTGGTTTTATGTCTTGTTTCACGTGCAGCGGATTCAGAAGAGCAGTATCGATCGACACCCACCCGGTATCGATCGACACCATCCACATGACAAAGGAGCTAGGTATTTCTCAAGGGACCGTGAGCAACATATCGATCGATGTCAAATTTGCGTCGACCATTTTCCCTTGTATCGATCGATACCACCACGGTATCTGTCGATACCCGTCACCCAGGTAAGCCTCCTTCGCCTTTCACAAATCCACTCAACTCTTCTGATTTCTTTTACCAACTCTAGGCGAGATAACACTGGGGACAGTGTTGTTTAAGTCTGGGCAGGTAGTCGCTGACATTGTGTTTGTTTTTCTTAGAGTCAGTCGTTTTTGTGTCAAATTTGTTTTATTGAGTCAAACTTTTGTTGGAGATTATGATCGTGTTCTTGACCCTTTTGTTCTGACTTTGCTTCTAAGTGACCACTGTTACAGAATCAGCTATAGATCGACTAATGAAAAATCCAAAGGCTGACCAGTCAACTAGAAGACACACATGTTTCCAGCAGAGTTCTTTTAAAGCCTGAGCCAAATTTTTGCACTTCATCGACGTGGTTAGTTTCCATAGAGCTTGATTCCTCATTCATATTTGACAAAGGAACCCATGTGTTTAAAGTGATAGTATCTCTCTCCCCTGTTATAAGTTAATAAAGAATGAGCATAAAAAGATGAAATGATTTTCTTCTGAGTAGAGGGTTAGGAATGTTTCCAGCGATCCCATTATTCTACTTGGTGAGGAATGATCACACAAAGGTTGGAAGCGAGGCTAGGATTTTCCCTATGATGCCATTCTTCGCCTACACCCTTTGATACATTGAGAGGGAAGAACCGGGGATTCGGTGGCAAACACCATCAATATGCGAACCAAAAAGAAAAAAAAGAGAACAAAACAATAAATAAGTCTGGGGGAGAGAAAGTGATACAAAAAGTGTGAAATTTGGGTGGTTCTTTGTCATGATATTGTATGAGAAAGAATCTAGAAGGTTCTTGGTATTAATCACAGCGATGAAACTGGCGATGAGGGGTTTAATTGAACGATGCTGCGAGATAATGTGTGTAGTCTTGGGAAGCTGCGAATGTCTACGGAGAAGTACATGGTGGTTAGTCTTGGAACTGGTTAGGTGATATTTGGGTGCTTGGGAAAAGGGTCATTGCAATGCTTTATGAACAGGTGAGTCTCCGTGTTTTCAAACCTCTATCTCTGGTTTAGTCTTTTATTTGCTTGAGGGCAAGCAAAGGCTAAGTCTGGGGGCATGATATATCATGGTTCTTACCCCTTTTAAGCCATGATATAGGTCCATTTTATAGAGTCTTTATACTATTTTGTAGTGTTTTAGAGTATTTTATAGGTTTAGCATGTTTGGAGCATAATTGGAGATATTGGAGCTTATTGGAGCATTTTGGAGCAAAACAGAAGCTTGTGTAGCTGAGTATCCGATTTGGAGCTAGGCATCGATCGATACTGCCTAGTATCGATCGACACCCACTACAGCAAGACACAAGTCGCGACTTTTATGAAGAGTTGAAGAATTGCAAAATTGCCCAGAAGACTTTATTATTTACAATTTAACCCAAAACGTGTTTTAACACTATAATTAGGTTTTTGAGCCACTTTTGTTGGCTACGCTTGATTACGTTCTGATTAAGCTAGATTCTACTTTGGTTTTGGAGAGATTTCTGAGAGAGACAAATCTGAACCTCTTGTTTTACTCTTCTATCTTATTTTATTTGATGATCTATTCAATCATGTTGCTTGTTTCAATCTCCATGTCTGAGTAGATCATTTGTTAGGTTCAGGGTTCTCATAAGGGTTTTCTCTGAATGTTAGGTTAATTGAATGATTAGGATTCACCGTCTGAATTAGTTCTTCGCCTTAGGTTGCTCTCAAAACTAAATCTAGACTGATCACCTGGAACTTAGATCTTAGGATAATTGGTTAGGCACGAGAGTGCGATTGATTACCTGATAGAACCTGGGTGAGCAAAATAACTATTCGCAAAGAGATTTGGTTTAGTTGTTTTGTGAACAGATCAAACCTGAACTAAAAGCTGGTTTAGACTTTAGGATTCGCAAAGAGATTTGGAATTCTAGGATTTAGACTTAGATAGTTTTCGCAACGAGAGTTGGTTAGCTATACTTTAGTGATTTGAGTTCAAGAACCGCGCTAAATCTGAATCCTGTTAGTTAGTTATCTACATTCATTGAATTCCTGAGAAATACCCTGAGCCTAGCTTCTTTACAATTGTTTTACAACTCGTTTAATTTACGCATCTGCTTTTAATTACATTGTTGGTTTAGTTTAATTCTGATCTAAATAATCTATTGTGTGTTTCCCTGAGTCTCTGTGGATTCGATCCCTAAGTATTACAATCGACAAAGCTTTAGTACTTTAGGGTATTAATTTGAGCTATATCAAATTTGAGCTAGAAGCTCCTTCTCTGTGGTCGCATACCTCAATTGTGTGTCATCAAGCGTTCTACTAGCATAGTAGATCACATGGAGCTTCTTGCCTTTCTTTTTGCCTTGAACCGCTCCAACTGCATAATCACTTGCGTCACACATGATCTCAAAGGGTAATTCCCAATCCGGTGCTTGGACTATTGGTGCACTCACAAGCGCCTTCTTGATCTCCAAGAACGCCTTAAGGCATTCTTCATCAAAATTGAAATCCACTTCCTTGCAAAGAAGTCTAGTGAGGGGTCTTGCAATCTTCGAAAAGTCCTTGATGAAACGTCTATAAAACCCGACATGGCCCAAAAAGCTTTGGATCCCCTTCACCGAGTTTGGCGGCTCCAAGCTCATCATAACCTCGATCTTTGCTTTGTCAACTTCAATGCCCTTCTCCGAGATATTATGCCCAAGAACAATGCCTTCCCGAACCATGAAGTGACACTTCTCCCAATTCAAGACAAGATTTGCCTCCTCGCACCTAGTGAGTACCTTGTAAAGATTTGACAAACACGCACCAAACGAAGAACCATACACGGAAAAGTCATCCATAAACACTTCAACCATGTCCTCAATTAGATTCGAGAAAATGGACATCATACACCGTTGAAAAGTCGCGAGTGCATTGCAAAGTCCAAATGGCATCCTTCAATATGCGAAGGTACCATAAGGAAAAGTGAAAGTCGTTTTCTCTTGATCATTGGGGTGGATAGGGATTTGAAAGAAACCCGAATATCCATCAAGAAAGCAATAAAAAGGATGGTTTGCAAGCCTCTCCAACATTTGATCAATAAAAGGTAATGGGAAATGATCTTTTTGAGTAGACGAGTTGAGCTTTCTATAATCAATGCACATCCTATGACCGGTTATAGTTCTAGTGGGTATCAATTCATCCTTTTCGTTCTTAATAACCATGATTATTCCCTTTTTGGGCACCACATGGACCGGTGAAACCTAAGTACTATCCGAAATGGGATAGATAATACCCGCATCTAGAATTTTTAGAATCTCTTTCTTTACAACTTCTTTCAAATTTGGATTTAACCTCCTTTGATATTCAATAGAAGTCATCGATTCGTCTTCTAGATGGATCCTATGTGTGCAAAGAGTAGGAGAAATGCCTTTGATGTCATCTAAAAAATAACCAATGGCTCTCCTAAACTTTCTCAATTCACTCAAAAGGGAGGACAATTCATCACCACTTAGACTATCATTCACAATCACCGGATAAGACTCCTTAGGACCTAAGAAAGCGTACTTTAGCCCTTTTGAAAGCGGTTTGAGGTCCACCTTTGGGGCCTTTAGCTCACTCCAATCATCCTCGTGGCTAGACTTACCATTGCTAGCCTCCATCACGTCTTCACCTTGCTTCAAGTCCAAAATAAAACTTTCTTGAACCAAAACCCTTGTAGAACCGTCTTGATCTTTTGTCCCTTGATGACCCAAATCCACAAATGGGGTCTCTTTATCCTTGGGCTTGTGTGAATCCAAAAGCATCTTGTAACCTTCACTTGCTCCATGTAGATACCCATGCTCTCTACAATCTTTGGTCAAAGCCACTTGCAAATGATCTTCAAGGTTCAATTCTTCCAAGAGTTCGTCCGCTAACTCATCCATCACTTCGATGTAGAAGACTTGGCCATCAATGGTAGGCCTCTTCATCACATCGTTGATATTAAACTCAAGTATCTCATCCTTGCCCAAATGGAGATCAATCTTCCCCTTTCTCACATCAATAATCGCACCCGCGGTGGCTAAGAAAGGCCTACCGAATATTAGGGGATTCTTGGGTTCCTCATCCATCTCCAAGACAACAAAATCCATTGGCACAATGAAATCACCAACCATGACCGTCAAATCTTCAAGGAGACTAATGGGAACTCTTATACTCCTATCCGCAAGGACTAGGGAGATCCTACAAGCTTTGTATTTGGTGAACCCCAACTTCTTGGCAATGGAGAATGGCATTAGACTCACACTATCCCAAAGATCACATAAGAAATTCTTGAATACCAAAGTTCCTAAAGTGCACGGGAAAGTGAAGTTTCCCGGGTCCTCTAGCTTCTTCGGCACCACCTTCTTTTGAATGATTGCACTACACTCCATGAGTGAGCATAACCATACTCTCCATCTCCTTGGTCCTATCCTTGATGGCATCCACCAAAGGCATGGTGATCTCTACCTTCTCCATTTACCTATCAAAGACCGCTCTATACTTCTCCAACAATTGTTTCTTGAAACGGCCCGGAAATGGAAGCTTTGGCTCATAGGGTGGTGGAACAAACAAAGTCTCTTTCCTCTTGGGCTTCTCCTTGGTCTTCTCTTGAACCTCAACTCCTTTACCCTTGTCTTCACTACCCAAAATACCATCTTTAACCACAACTTCCTCAGTTTCAAGCGTCTCCTCCCCACCTTGAACTTCAATGTCCTCATTGACTAACTTAGGAGCTTCTCTCTGTGGTAGTTCTTTGCCATTCCTAAGAGTAATATCATTGAGATACTCTTTCGGGTTGGGTTCTGGTTTCTCGGGCAAAGTACCTTGAGTACGTGATGTAGAAGCGGCTCCCTTTGTCTCCATTTACTTCACTTTGGAGTTCAATGTCTCAATCTTGTTTATGAGATCATTGTAAGAGCAATCCACATGTGTGTTGATTTCCGCTTGACCCTTGAGAAGTTGTTGGAACATGCTATTCAAGTCAAGCTCTTGCGGTTTAGACGTAGTTGCTTGACCTTGGGGGACAAAGCCTTGTTGTTGGAAACCGGGTGGAGGCATGAAAGGGGCTTTGTTTTGGAAACCTCCGTGGTTCCCTTGGAATTGACCTTTAGGGACAAAGCTTTGTTGTTGGTTGTTGGAGGCTTGACCTTGTTGTTGAGAAGGGAAGTTCTTTTATTGACCTCCTTGGTTGCCTTGATGTTGTTGAGGGTAAACTTAGTCTTGTGGGTTCTCCACATTTGGGTTCCGGTAAGAGAAGTTTGGATGGTTTTGGTAGTTGTTGTTGAATCCACCCCTTTGGAAGCCACCTTGGTTACCCACATAGTTGATTTCTTCTTGTTGGTTCAAGTCCACTTCTTCATCTTGGTACCCTTGGTTGTCTTCGTAGTCTCCAACAAAGTGAACCGTCTTTTGGGAGGCGTTAAGAAGCTTGTCCATCACAATAGCTTGCTTGTCTATCTTGTCATTTAGGACCTTCATTTCCTTGGCTCGTTTTTGCTCATCAAAATCGCTAGTTGTCCTTGTAGCTCAGTCATAATAATCCCCATAAGTTCCATCGCTTTGAGCGAGGTTCTCTACGAGCTCCATGGCTTCATTCACATCCTTGGCTAAGAAATTCCCATTAGAAGCCGTGTCTAGAAGCATCCTTATCTTGGGCAAAGCTCCACGGTATAAGGTACTCAAGAGAGAGGCGTTGGAAAAGCCATGGTGAAGGCATTGAGTGGTGTAGCTCCTAAACCGTTCCCATGCCTCGTTGAAAGAATCGTTGCCGCGTTGTGTGAAACTTAAGATCTCGTTCCTTAATATTGCGATTCTCGAGGGTGAGAAAAATTTAGCAAGGAAGACTCTCTTGCACTCGTCCCATGATGTGATGGACCCTTGGGGAAGACTCTTTTCCCATTGGTGAGCCTTATCTCCAAGTGAGAATGGGAAAAGTCTTAACTTGAAGCTATCCTCGGATATTCCATTCATCTTGGTTAGACCGCAAATCCGATCAAATTGGTCAATGTGGTCCAAAGGATCTTCCATAGCAAGGTCGTGGAACTTATTGTTTTGAACCATGTTGATCAAAGCAGCCTTCACCTCGAAGTTATTGATCTCAACTGGCGGAGCTTGAATGCATTGGCGGTTTGGATATGCATTGGCCGCATCACCCACGTATGTTTTGAGCCCGTGGAGGATGGTTTGGTGCTCTCGCATGCCGGGCGGGTGGTGGTGGGTTGTGTTGAGCTTGGCCACCATGAGCTTGGTGGTTTCCATTACCACCATGACCTTGTGCTTGCACGTCTTCATTGATGTTACCAATCGGAATCTGCTCGACGTGCTCCATACCCAAATCTTCAATGTCTTGAACTCATTCCCTTACTCTCCTTGCTCTACTTCCTCGTTCCAAGAGATGGATGTCGTCTATTGGCTCAACTAGGTTGTCAGTGCCTCTAGAACGCGTATGCATACACCTAGAATAGAGAGATAACAACAAAAAGGGAAATATAATAGTAACCGAAGTAAAAAGAAAGTTTAATCTCAAGAAGATCTAAAATCTTAATGTTGAAAACTAAACCCAATTGGCAACAGCGCCAAATTGATTGTAAATATTTTCGGTATCAATTACTCAAGTCTACTCATATCATTGTAGAACTTAAGGATCAATCCAAATGGGTTTGATGTTTCAAGCACCAAGAATGCATAGAACTACTTAATTCAAGCAAGACAAGTGGTTTTTATGTGTAATCTAGCAAGCTAATCGAAATTAAAAACAAGTATACAAGAACTAGCAAAACTAAACGAGATTGAATGCAAATAAAAGGCGAATCCAAGGATGAGGTTATGGAACAAGAGTGACCAAATGGCTAATATATGATGCTCAAATACACACATAATGCTAATCCCTAGGTTAAGATCACTAATTATGACTAATCCTCTCTCAAAACACTAATCACTTTGTTAATCACCAAATCAAGATCAAATTCTCATTTGTGATAAGATGATTAGCAAGCATTAAAATCAACATTCAAATCAATAAATAAACACTTTAAACAACTACTCTCATAGGCTAAGCATTTTTATCTCTCACTAAGTTCTTTGGGGAATTTCATCAAACACCTTGTGGGTGTGAAATTCCCAAAGATCTAGATTGACTCTCTCACTACAAGAAAATATGTCTATTACAACGGACAGAATCGATGTAAAATCGATGTAAAACAGCATTTGAGACGGATTAGCGACGATTAACAAATCGTCGTAAACTGATGGTCGTAACTCGAGAATCGTCGTAAATTCGTCGTAAAAACTGGGAGGAATAAGAATCGTCGTAAAATCGTCGTAAATTATTCGATTTAAAATCGATGTAATTTTACTTCGACTTTACATCGAATAATAGAATTTTTGTATTGTGAAATGAATTCGATGTAAAATGAATTCGATATAAATTCGATGTAAATTGAATTCGATGTAAATTGAAGTCGATGTAAATTGAATTCGATGTAAAATCGATGTAAAATCGATGTAAATCCTAAATCGATGTAATTTCGATGTTATGTATAAATTATATAATTAGTAAAATTATAATTATAAACTAATAATTAATAAAATTATAAATTATATATTAATAAAATTATAATTATAAATTTTATAAATAAATTCAAAATATAAAATAAAATTCAAAATAAAAATAATACAAATACAATTTGAAATACTAATTATCTAGGTTGATATTGAAGTTTCTAAAAAGCTTCGCGTCCGTAGCCATCGCGGTTCTCCGCTCCAATTCTGCCCGTTGAGGCGCATCTGACATAAAATTTTTTTATATTAAATTAATAACTAAATTAATGAATTTAACAAATTATGACGTCTATTCCAATACTAAAATTTGCATTCCAATCATCCTAAACGATAATTTTCAATCCTAACTAATTTCCAATCCTAATTTCTAATCCTGTCTAATTTAATTGACAAAACAAAATTTACCTAATTTACCTTTTAGAGAGATGTTGGAGCTTTGAGAGAGAGAGAGAGAGAGAGAGAGAGAGAGATTGTGAGAGAATGAGGTTGAAGGAAGAAATCTGGGCTCGTATATATATAGGTGCGGTCGTCGTAATTTCGACGGTAAATTACATCGGAATTATGACAGATTCGATGTAAATCCGTCGTAAAATTTTAACCGAAAGTTCAACCAATATGAATTTTCCCACACGCACCAAATTTAATGTTTTTGATAATGACGATTTTACGACGGATTCGATGTAAAATTTACATCGAATTTACAACGAAATACTAAAAAATATGAATTTTCACACACGCGGCAAATATAATTTTTCGATTACGACGATTTTACGACGGATTCGAATATCATTTTTTTAAATTACATCAGAATTACATCGAATATCATTTTTTTAGTATTTCGTTGTAAAATTTACATCGAATTTACATCGAATCCGTAATCCATACAAATTTAGGGTATAAGGTTTAGGGCTTACGATGATTATAGGGTTGATTATAAGTTCTATAAGATAGGTTTTTCATCGTTTATATTGTTTTAACTAAGTTCTACTCATTGTATACAAAAACTTGAGTTTTCACAAAACAACAATAACATTATATACTTCATGCTTGTTATGGATATACTTATAAGAACAAAGCTTATACATTATTATGCAAGATAAGGAAGTTTTCCATAAATTAGATTCAATCGTCGTTATTGAATTTGTTGTTTACTAAGAGAAGTCTTGGATGCACAAATATACTTCGTTAATACATTTAAATATTGTGTATTGTAATTTAGGGTATAGCGTATAGAATTTTTTACATCGAATTTACATCGAAATACTAAAAAATGATATTCGATGTAATTCCGATGTAATTTTACATCGAATTTACATCGAATCCGTCGTAAAATCGTCGTAATCAAAAATTAAATTTTCCGCGTGTGGGAAATTTCATATTTTTACAAAACCTGATATTCGATGTAATTCCGATGTAATTTTACATCGAATTTACATCAAATCCGTCGTAAAATCGTCGTAATCAAAAATTAAATTTGCCGCATGTGGGAAATTTCATATTTTTTTAGTATTTCGTTGTAAATTCGATATAATTTTACATCGAATTTACAACGAATCTGTCGTAATATCGTCGTAATCACATAATTCTATACCCTATACCCTAAATTACAATACAAAATATTTAAATGTATCAACGAAGTATATTTGTGCTTCCAAGACTTCTCTTAGTAAACAACAAATTCAATAACGACGATTGAATCTAATTTCTGAGAAACTTCCTTATCTTGCATAATAATGTATAAGCTTTGTCTTTATAAGTATATCCATAACATGCATGAAGTATATAATGTTATTGATTTTTGTGACAACTCAAATTTTTGTATACAATGAGTAGAACTTAGTTAAAACAATATAAACGATGAAAAACCAATCTTATAGAACTTGTAATCAACCCTATAATCATCGTAAGCCCTAAACCATATACCCTAAATTAGTATGGATTACGGATTCGATATAAATTCGATGTAAACTTTACATCGAATTTACAACGAAATACTAAAAAATAATATTCGATGTAATTCCGATGTTAATTTTACATCGAATTTACAACGAATTTTGACATCGTCGTAAAAGCGTCTTTATATTATGACGACAAAAATTTATGACGACTTTACATCGAAAATATTTTTCGTTGTAAAGTCGATGCAAATTCGTTGGTACTTTACATCGAATTATTTCCGTCGTAAAATTTCGTTGGAATGAGGCTGTTTTCTTGTAGTGTCTCAAGCTCAATCTAGCATTAATATCACTTAGAGAGAAGGGAAGTCAATAAACTAGACCCTAAACATAATAGATCATCCATTCAATCACCCTAAGTCAACTGATATTCCCATAATTTACTTGTTTTAGCATCACATTTTACATATAGTTTCTAGTCGCATGCATGCGTAATCATCGTTTTCCTTAGTGTTTGGTCTAAATTAGAGTCTAGCTAGGTTACACTACGTCCTAGTGAGTCTTGCATGTTTTGGGGTCTTTTTCCAGGTGCTTGGAGACACTTTAGGAGGATTGGAAGTCACCGAACCAAACCAAATCGGAGTTGGGTGCAAGAAGAGATGGCCAAGGCAAAACAGCAAAAAGGAGAGGAGTATACCGACCCATCCTGGAGCGGTACGATGGGTCGGTATGGAGACAGAAGCTCATACCGATCCACAACAGATTTTGCACCGACCCAGGATCGATCGGCGTACCCTCCCAGAACTCCGAGATTTCGAA